>JAENPR010001397.1:0-161494 GCA_018135685.1 Themeda triandra
ATCATGCCGTTGGCACGCTCGACTTGGCCATTAGTTCGAGGGTAGGCGGCGCCGACCAGTTCACACGGATGTGGTACCGATCGCGAAGTCCAAGAACTTTTTGCCCGTGAACCGGGTGCCATTGTCGTAATAATGACGTTGGGGACTCCAAAGCGATGGACGATGTCGGTGAAGAACTCGACCGCTCGCTCCGAGCGGATGTTAGTGATGGGCTTGGCCTCGATCCACTTTGTGAACTTATCGATGGCCACGAGCAAGTGGGTGTAGCCCTTGGCGGCCGCCCCCGTTCCAGCCGACTCCTTGGCCAGGTCGGGCACGGAGTCCCTTGCGGGATCTTGGGTCCTGCGGGTCGAGGCGGCACTTCTGGCTGCCCATCATTAACGATGCGGTTGAGGACGCCTCGTGCCTTTCCTCGAGCACCCAGAGCTCGAGGAGGGGGCGGATGGTTCTGCTCAAGCGCTGAGCGGCTCGGTTTGCGCGTTCCTCATTCATCTTGGCCTCGATCTCTGCGAAATTTGGGCCCGGTGCCGCTCGAGCATCGTCTTCAGGTCGCTGGTTATCTTGGGCTTGTGGTGGCGGTCCGCGCGGCTCGATCACCTGCAAGGCTCCATCTGCTGATGTTCCGACCGGCGGCGTCACGTCCACCCGGTTGGCTCAGGGACGGCCGCGGCGCGCCATCTGGTCTCCTCATCCGACGGGCGTCGCCGTCGAGATGAAAACACTCGCGAGCCGGGTCATAGCATCCTCGAGTCGAGTCGTCGGAGTGCAGGTTAGCGGCGGACGGCGTCCGGGGCCTCCCGTGCTCTCTTCCTCGATCCGGCGGCGCATATCCCCGGCCGTGTTGCGGCGTTGCGAGCAGTGCTCTGTCAAACCCGCGGTCTACTAACGTCGGCCATACAATCTCCAAGTCCATGGTGGCACGCAGGGAGGGGGCCGGGGCTCCCCTCTTGCGGTCCATGGCCGTCCGGATCTCGTTGGCATACGTAGTGGCGGCGTTGGTGAGCCCAAATTGGAGCACATGTGACGTGCTCGGTAGAGCCGTGCGGCAACGGGTTGGGCAGCGTTGGTCGTGCGCGTGCTCGAGGAGCCACGCCGGGCTCTCTCGGCGCGCATGGCGAACGTGAAGCCGGGGTCACGTCAAGGACTCCTGTCCATGTGCCACCCCTGCCGTACACTTGGCACCCCATTTGGGTGCATCATGGCGTCGGGCGGGAGGGCACACGGCGGGTGCTCAGGCTGTGCTGTTTGGTGGTGATGCCGATCTTTGGTGGCGTCGGCGACGTGGTGGCGAGCCGTGGTGGCGCGGTCGGCGCGGCCCACCGCGCGTGGGGGTGACGGCGTCCCACTCGGTTCACCGATCGAGTAGAGCCATGTCGTGGCCTGGGCCGGCGACACGAACTCTAGACTCCCCAAACCGGATCACCGTGGCGAACGGAACGAGGAAGCGGGTGATGCCATCCGGAAAATGGCGGGAATCGAGCGAAAAACACGCAACACCCCTGCACGGCGCGCCACGCCCGGTGTTTCGTACCCCGGGGTATAACACCAACGAGTAAATTTCTATGCGTGCTCCCTAATCCGGATGGTGATGCAAGAACGACACAAATGTTTATCCTGGTTCGGGCAAAGAATGCCCTCGTCGGCGGTGGGGGTGACTTGTATTATCTTGCACCGAAGTGCTTGTGCGGGGGTGAGTACAAGGCGTCTTGAGACTTCTTGCGAGTGAGAGAGTGTGTGTGTGTGTTTTGGGGAACCTAGGAACCCTCCCTAAACTATGCCACAGCGCCCTTTTTATAGACCAAGGAGAGGCACGGGGTTACATGATCGCTAGGACGGTCGTAAGAGTGACGTCAAGGTATGGGCGTCATGTCGAGTCGTCGAGGCTGTGGACGCTCCCTTGGTCGGTTCGAGTCTGTGGATCCATGCTTTGGACCGGTTCGAGCACAGCAGCGGCGTGGGCAATGATGGCTGCTCGTCCTTCTCGGTCGTGGGTGACATAGTCGAGGTACGGTGCCGGCGTAGATGAGCACGTGCGTCCCGGGAACCCCGCCATATGGCCGTCGAGGTGGGAAAGACATGACATCTGCGCGCCCACGCTCGGGTCGCGTCCGTCATCACTCCTCGAGTGGTTAATGTCCATTTCGAGGGTAGATGGTGCGAACGACGGATCGAGCGGCGGGTTTGGTGGTGCGCGAGTTGACAATCGCGTTCTGGGGGTGTCGTACACGGCATAGTGTTCGGCGTGGTGTAATAGTGATGCCGTCATGCTCGAATCCCGGGTATGGGGCGGTGGAATAGGAGAAGTGACCGGCGTACTTCTCACTATTTCACGACCGTAACCATGGGGTTAGGCGGAGCGGGCGTACTTCCCACGGTTTCACGCCTTGTAGCCATGTGCGTGCCTTGGATAGGCAATTATTGAAGGCGGACTCGGCGGGTGCTCGTTCGGCGGTCTCCGTCTCGTCTCGGCGGTCGCTTGCTCGGCGATTCCGTCTCGGCGGCCATTCGCTCGGCGGTTCCGTAATGTTTTCTCGAGCGGGTGAGCGGTTGCTGCTTTCGAGTGGCGGGCTTTGTGGGCCTGATCGGGGCTTTGTGGGCTGATCGTGGGCGATCATGGGCCGGCCCTAGCTCGAGGGGAGATTGGGGTTTTCTACTCCGGTCGGTTAGCTTTTGGGATTTTTAGAGAGGATGAGGCCGATTTGCTCATCTCTAATTCACCCAATTTAGGACCCCCTAATCTAGGTATCGACGAGATAGCATCACTCCAAAACTTTTCACTCACATTGTACTCAAGTAGCATAGTTCTTGCCATCTCAATCAAGATCCTATTCTTCCTCTCAACTACACCATTGGATTGGGGAGTGTAGGTTGGTGAGAATTGATGCACAATTCCAAGCTCATCACACAACTCTTCAACTCTTGTGTTGTTGAATTCACTCCCATTGTCACTTCTAATCTTCTTGATGGTAGTGTCAAACTCATTTTGCACCCTCTTGACAAAAGACTTGAATAGATCATAGACTTCAGTCTTGTCATAGAGAAAGAACACCCATGTGTATCTTGTGTAGTCATCTACAATCACAAATCCATACTTGTTGCCCCCAATTGATGTGTAGTGGGTTGGGCCAAACAAGTCCACATGCAACAACTCAAATGCTCTTGAAGTTGACATCTCATTCTTCTTGGGATGTGAGTTACATAACACCCCAAAATTTGTACTTTGGGTTGTTATTAGAAAACACTAAATAAAATCAAGGATTTTAAATATTTGAATAAAATTTGTAGCTCAAATCTTAGTGCATGATTATACAAATAAAAATGTGATTTTAAATATTTATAAGTAAATTTGAAGGGCTTTCGTGGATGTGATGCTTGCTTGTTGCTTGTGTTATGTGTCTTTGTGTGTGTTAAGTTATCAAAACGCGTTTATACATCGATCGATTCTTCCCGGGAATTTTCTGGACTTACCTAGATTAATTTCCCATTGATCCTAGAGGCTTTCCAATTTTTGGATGCTCTAAAATGTCATTATCATAAGCTCCAAATACTTTATTTGGATTCATCATATCTCAATCTATAATTGGGTATTTTTACATAATTTTCGGAGTCTAGGAAATATTTTTCAGGGGTTTAAAATGATTTCAGCTATTTCTGGAATTATTTTCGAAATGAAAATGATTTTCTTTATAATTTCCGAAATTAATAAAATACCTGATTTTATCGCGACTCCAAACCGTAGCCATATATATATGCCGGTGTTCGCCTCGCCGCGCTGGTTCTAGATCACAAAATCCCATCGCGAGCCGCCACTCATAGCTCCCTCCATCCCTTGCCGAAGTTCGCTGCAGCTAGGGTTCCGGCGAACTCTCCGGCGAGCTTTTCCGGCCATCTCGTCGCGTCCCGGCGAAAGCCGCCACCACCACGAGGTATCCCTCGTCGTCCTCCACGCCGTCGTGCCTTTAGTTTTGCAAATCCATGGCCGTTTGATGGGTTCCCTAACCTCTATCTCTCTTTTCCGGCGAGGTCATCCATGTGCGCGTCATCTTGTTCGTTTTCCGGCCATCTCAGGGCATGGCCGTGCCCTCCACCGGGCCGAGCACCCTACGCCGGCCTCGCGCCGCTGCGCCGCCCGCCCGGCTGATCGCCCGGCCCTCAGCGCGCCCCTGTGCAGCGAGCAGCGCCGCCGCCGTGCTCTGCACGAGCGTGCAGGCAGGCTGCTCGCCCGGCCAGCCGCCGCCCCTTGGGTGCGCCGCCTCGAGCGTGGTCTGGCGCCGCCTCGGGCCGCTGCTGGCCGACCAGGCTGGGGCCGAGGCCCTCCCTTCGTCCCCTGTGCGCGAGGACAGCAGCAGCCATGGCTGCTTGCCATGTTCAGTTCGTCCAGATGAAGAAGAAGACCAAGGTAGAAGACAACATATTTACGGTTTTGCCATCGTCTTTAATCCTCTGCCGTTTAGTCGTTTTAACTCCGATTCGAGTGATTCAAGATGCGTTAGAATCGTATCGTCGTGCTCTACGCAATAGAAGTAACGTTTATTGCATAACTCAATTGTGATTTTATTTATTTATTAAAATGTAATTCGATTAATAATTATTTAATAGTTTTATAAATAAAATCGACCTAGGGTATACTTTTCGATCTCTTTGTGTTTTGTTCGTGCCGACCGTAAAGGTGCATGTTAGCAAAGGCTTTAATCATGTCATATGTTTGTGCATTTGATCTTGTTAACTTGTATAATAATGTTTTGATGCTTTGTATATAAAAGTAATTTAGTTTGTAAATGAGCTTTTTATAAATAATGTTAATATGTCTTGCCCTAATACCTTTATATTTATGTTTGGCTTAGTTCTACCTTGTTTCATAAATGCTCTTTTAATTGTTACTTGTTTAGATTTACTCTTAGAACAAATCATGTTTATTTCAAGGTTGTTTGTTATGTTAGATGTTTAATTGGTTAATAATTGCTCAATGCTCGTATGTTTAATATATTCATGCCCTTTGTTTTATGACCAGCTAGTTTAATCTTTAACCATGCTCTGTTATGTTTAATGCCTCACTGTTTTATGTTTTATAATTATAAATGTTTAAATGACTTATATAATATAATTGCTTATAAAATACGCTTAAGGTTTAATCTTGCTTTGTTATGTCAATCACCTTGCTTAGATGTTGGATCATGCATATAGTTCATCTTCATGTTTGTTGCAAGTACCTTGAGTAGTGTCCCTTTCGACGTTAGCTCCGTTGTCTGTTGTTCTTGCGCTTTTACTATCGTAGCACCGAGCTTTGCCGCTTAGACCGCTCTCTCTTTAGCTTCTCTTTTGATTGGTGTATTGTTCTTAGTCCGGTCTATTTGTTTGTCTTTTGGGTTGCTTGGTTGCTACGACTAGACGAAGAACGATTCACTAATCTTTGAAGACCGGGAGTTGAGGGACCGACAAGTGCAGGCGAGGTGGGAGACCCGAAGATAGAACCACTAAAGACTCTTTGAGCAACTAGTCTTTGGATTTAAGGCAAGTACTGGGACCCTTTGATCATATTGATCCCATGAACATTAATAGCGCATGCATGTGTGTAATACATTAAACCTAAGGATATCCTAGCCACCACTATCCGAGATATCACCCATGGGGGTTTGTAGCTAGGATATAAGTCTGGTAGTGCTTTCAGCTCATCTACTCACTAAACATTATACTTGTTAATCTTGCTCCTTAATAATGTAAAGTTTGTTGGTTTATGGTTGCGGCCATGGAGGCGTTGGCGGTCTTTGTGATGCATCGCCGTGGTGGCACAAAAGGGGGACACGGGTGTTGGCGGTTGCCGTGTAGACGGGGTCGCCGTGTACGCCCTTTAAGGACCCTCTCATGGAGCGGCAACCTGGGACATTCCGTACAACTCCGAGGCTAATGGGCTCTTGCTTGGCCAATTACCCGGGACCACCGCTAGTAGGGCGGGTAGCTTACTGGCCGGTACCTGGATTGGCGAAAAGTGTGATTCAAGTTCTAGTAGTGGTGGGTCGGGAGAGGCCGCCTACGCTTGCGTCATAACTAGCGGGCTACCGCTACTAGTGGCCCTGTGAACGGCCTTGTTGTGACCTCTGCCCGGCTGTCTCGGTAACGGGCTAAGAGGTTTGGCCACCTCGGGCAAAGGGTAATCACAAACGGAGGTAAAGAGTACACCTCGCGAGAGTCAATAATCGATATATCGTCCGTGCTCACGGTACGAGCGGCCCGGATCCTCACGGGTCAAAGCCAATTGGACCTCTTACCTTAAATCATGGAGATCTTTGTTTTTAGCGAGGTGGATACCTCAGTTGTCATGGGATGGATGTCTGTGCTTTCATGAGATGGAGTTCTCTTGTGTATATGATATATGCGTATATCAAAGTAACTTAAATGACTCTTAATTGAACTTGAACCATAATTAAGGGTTGGGTTTTCTACCAAGATGATTAGTAATAAGCTGCTAATTAAAATATACCTCTTACTAAAAGTGCTACCGCAGTGTACCTTTGAGCTTTACCTTGTTCTAGCCATGCATATCATTATACTTTCTGCCTGTACTTGTTGAGTTCGACATGGACTCACCTTGCTATAGTCTGCTAGCAAGGTGCTGCTGGAGATTGAGATGTCGAAGGTGCTTGGCGTACGGAGCCCCCAGTCAACTGTCCCTGAGAAAATTGGAGCTTTGAAGAGAAGTTATAGCCAACGTTTCGCGATACTCTGATGTTTTGTAAGTGTAATTATATATATGTTTTCGCTATATAAACATTGTTTATCGATATTTATCATTACGGTTATATGTGTGGACTTCCTGGGCACACATATGATGACTCTCGGTCTTCTTTGAAAACCGGGGTGTTATAGAATGGTATCGAGCAATGTTGGATAGGACGTATGCCAAGATAGCACTAGTCGATTTTTAAAGCTATATTTTGCACAAAAACTATTTTATCTCCCCTTGGTCTTTGATTCTGACTACTATCTCCACTCTTGTCTTGTATCCTCTCCTTGAATAGCTTCCTTTGAGCTATT
Organism: Themeda triandra; assembly: GCA_018135685.1. Lineage (NCBI taxonomy): Eukaryota > Viridiplantae > Streptophyta > Magnoliopsida > Poales > Poaceae > Themeda > Themeda triandra. Next base: position 7,033 of record JAENPR010001397.1, read on the forward strand.
AATTTCTTATTCCCTTAAACTTTTGTTTTGCTTGTTTACTAAAAGTTTTCTAATCCATTTTGTTCAAAATTCGATGGCCTATTCATCATCTATCGTACGCCCTTTTAGGATGACCACCAATGTTGAAGGAGCACGTGTAGCATCGATGTGTTGTTGTGTGCTTGCCTTGCTTGTTGTAATGCTTGTGTGGTATATCTGTTCTCTTGTTCCGAAGAAAGCCTGAAAGGTGGAGTTTGGTGGGTGAACTCTATTTTGTTAAAGTGGGGTAGTGACTTCTATCCTCCTACCTTTTGATCCACCTTAAATCATATCGTCTTACATCATCCATACCGCCATTAGTTTCCATGCCTTCTCCTTTACCTTGTCGTAATGGAGGATCAACACACGGAGGAAATATCATCAACAACAGATCCTCAAGACGAGTTACCTTCAACATCATCATCAAGGTGGTGCAGCGGAAGCATGGTGTACCCATAGCCCACAGGTCCCAAATCCTTGTTATGTGGGCTAGTGCTGTGAACCACTCCCCACATCATGAATAGAAGAAATTTTGGAGTTTGAAAACCATCCTCTTCTCCAAACCTCATGAGTTTTTTTTTTGCATTTGATGCTTATCAATGCAAGGTCATTACCTATGTCATGTGAGATATTGAATTGGTAGTAAACTTGGTAATGACATCTTGATTAATAACTGACGGTGCCACGATGAAGTCGAAAGTCTCCGGTGGCTGCAGACACACGGATGTATTGCTCGACAAGCGCTGGTAACGTGGGTTTTAGTCATGATCCATTATAAAAGCTACTCCGAGTAGTTATCTTATCATGAACTTTTCTTAGGCTATCTTTCCATATCAAATCAAAAGAAAACATCCATCATTCTTCTTGTTACTCTTTTTTTTGAATCTTGGGATGAGGTTCTTGTGAGGGAGTTATGTGAGTCCTTTAAAGAAGTCTCTGAAGGAATCTTTTGAAGATGCTCTCACACCGGAGTAAATGTGTTAAGCAACACTTTGTTAAAGTGGGGTAGCGTCCGCTACTAGCATCCACTTGGATTATCTCAAGTATCAAGGCATGGGGAGAAAAGGATTAAACCTTATCTATCTTCCAACCTCTCTTGTCTTCCCGATGAACCTTTGGCCCTTACCCCTCACGGATCTAGAGTCAATGAAGTGTAAAGACTCGAAGGTGAATCTTCAACTCTTTGGACAATCGTATCCACTTGTAACTCTTCCTTCCCCTATCTCACAAATGTGAAAACAAAGAACTGTGAGCATCTTAAGATCTACTTTTACCACCTATATTGTCTTTTGCTCCTAGCTCTTTCATTCCATGAGATAAGAACCTGAAAAGTTCATCATTAATCACTCTTGTGTGTCATGCCTCTCCTTTGGTCTCTATCCTCTAGTCGTCACTGACCTTTATCTTTATCGCCTTCAATAACCATCAATGCATTTCTCAACATCGTCTAATGTGAAGACAACTTAATTCCATCTATCGGCCTAGTATCATTGAGCGATAACTGGAAGACTAGATTTCACTCTCAATGCCTGTGAATGTCGACCAGCTATCCCTTGTCTGCTCTATCTCCAAAGGATTTAGAAATAGCTAGGAAGATTATATTCTGAATCAATCTTTCGACTTATATCTTATAAATCTCAAAGAGTAAACACGTGAAGATCAGCCTCTGACCTTCATGTGACTAATCTCTATCCGTATGTGGTTGATTTTTATCAATCTACAATTCTTCCATGTTACATCACTAGAGGTCCCAAAGGAATCACGATCCTCTTGGTTGATCCATGTTGACCTTCAAACTTTTTCATTGCACTTCGTGAACCTTAGCACAGGAAGGTGCAAATCCTCCAAGAATGAAAGCCTAGTCTCTCTCTGAGCGTTTCGAAGGAATCAATGTTCAATTTTGTTGCTCATCCTTGAGAGTCCTCAAAGATCTTTGTATCATGTCTTATCCATAATTTCGAATTAACCCTGATCATCTGTTTCATCTTTGTCCCAAGTCTCTCCGAATCTCGGGACGAGATTCATGTTAAGTGGGGTAGATCTATAACACCCCAAAATTTGTACTTTGGGTTGTTATTAGAAAACACTAAATAAAATCAAGGATTTTAAATATTTGAATAAAATTTGTCAGCATTAGCTCAAAATCTTAGTGCATGATTATACAAATAAAAATGTGATTTTAAATATTTATAAGTTAATTTGAAGGGGCTTTCGTGGATGTGATGCTTGCTTGTTGCTTGTGTTATGTGTCTTTGTGTGCGTTAAGTTATCAAAACACGTTTATACATCGATCGATTTCTTCTTGGGAATTTTTCTCGACTTTCTAGATTATTTTCCCATTGATCCTAGAGTCTTTCCAATTTTTGGATGCTCTAAAATATCATTATCATGAGCTCTAAATACTTTATTTGGATTCATCATATCTCAATCTATAATTGGGTATTTTTACATAATTTTCGGAGTCTAGGAAATATTTTTCAGGGGTTTAAAATGATTTCAGCTATTTCTGGAATTATTTTCGAACTGAAAATGATTTTCTTTATAATTTCCGAAATTAATAAAATACCTGATTTTATCGCGACTCCAAACCCTAGCCATATATATATGCCAGTGTTCGCCTCGCCGCGCTGGTTCTAGATCACAAAATCCCATCGCGAGCCGCCACTCATAGCTCCCTCCATCCCTCGCCGAAGTTCGCTGCAGCTAGGGTTCCGGCGAACTCTCCGGCGAGCTTTTCCGGCCATCTCGTCGCGTCCCGGCGAAAGCCGCCACCACCACGAGGTAGCCCTCGTTGTCCTCCACGCCGTCGTGCCTTTAGTTTTGCAAATCCATGGCCGTTTGATGGGTTCCCTAACCTCTATCTCTCTTTTCCGGCGAGGTCATCCATGGGCGCGTCATCTTGTTCGTTTTCCGGCCATCTCAGGGCATGGCCGTGCCCTCCACCGGGCCGAGCACCCTACGCCGGCCTCGCGCCGCTGCGCCGCCCGCCCGGCCCTCAGCGCGCCCCTGTGCAGCGAGCAGCGCCGCCCGCCGTGCTCTGCACGAGCGTGCAGGCAGGCTGCTCGCCCGGCCAGCCGCCGCCCCTTGGGTGCGCCGCCTCGAGCGTGGTCTGGCGCCGCCGCGCGCCGCTGCTGGCCGACCAGGCTGGGGCCGAGGCCCTCCCTTCGTCCCCTGTGCGCGAGGACAGCAGCAGCCATGGCTGCTTGCCATGTTCAGTTCGTCCAGATGAAGAAGAAGACCAAGGTAGAAGACAACATATTTACGGTGTTGCCATCGTCTTTAATCCTCTGCCGTTTAGTCGTTTTAACTCGATTCGAGTGATTCAAGATGCGTTAGAATCGTATCGTCGTGCTCTACGCAATAGAAGTAACGTTTATTGCATAACTCAATTGTGATTTTATTTATTTATTAAAATGTAATTCGATTAATAATTATTTAATAGTTTTATAAATAAAATCGACCTAGGGTATACTTTTCGATCTCTTTGTGTTTTGTTCGTGCCGACCGTAAGGTGCATGTTAGCAAAGGCTTTAATCATGTCATATGTTTGTGCATTTGATCTTGTTAACTTGTATAATAATGTTTTGATGCTTTGTATATAAAAGTAATTTAGTTTGTAAACAGAGCTTTTTATAAATAATGTTAATATGTCTTGCCCTAATACCTTTATATTTATGTTTGGCTTAGTTCTACCTTGTTTCATAAATGCTCTTTTAATTGTTACTTGTTTAGATTTACTCTTAGAACAAATCATGTTTATTTCAGTTGTTCTCTTATGTTAGATGTTTAATTGGTTAATAATTGCTCAATGCTCGTATGTTTAATATATTCATGCCCTTTGTTTTATGACCAGCTAGTTTAGTCTTTAACCATGCTCTGTTATGTTTAATGCCTCACCTGTTTTATGTTTTATAATTATAAATGTTTAAATGACTTATATAATATAATTGCTTATAAAATACGCTTAAGGTTTAATCTTGCTTTGTTATGTCAATCACCTTGCTTAGATGTTGGATCATGCATATAGTTCATCTTCATGTTTGTTGCAAGTACCTTGACAGTCGTGTCCCTTTCGACGTTAGCTCCGTTGTCTGTTGTTCTTGCGCTTTTACTATCGTAGCACCGAGCTTTGCCGCTTAGACCGTTCTCTCTTTAGCTTCTCTTTTGAATGGTGTATTGTTCTTAGTCCGGTCTATTTGTTTGTCTTTTGTGTTGCTTGGTTGCTACGACTAGACGAAGAACGATTCACTAATGCTGAAGACCAGGAGTTGAGGACCGACAAGTGCAGCTGAGGTAGGAGACCAGAAGATAGAACCACTAAAGACTACTGAGCAACTAGTCTTTGGATTTAAGGCAAGTACAGGACCCTTTGATCATATTGATCCCATGAACATTAATAACTGCATGCATGTGTGTAATACATTAAACCTAAGGATATCCTAGCCACCACTATCCAGATATCACCCATGGGGGTTTGTAGCTAGGATATAAGTCTGTTAGTGCTCCGCTCATCTACTCACTAAACATTATACTTGTTAATCTTGCTCCTTAATAATGTAAAGCTGTTGGTTTATGGTTGCGGCCATGGAGGCGTTGGCGGTGCTGTGATGCATCGCCGTGGTGAGAAGCAAGGGGGACACGGGTGTTGGCGGTTGCCCGTGTAGACGGGGTCGCCCGTGTCTGCCCTTTAAGGACCCTCTCATGGAGCGGCAACCTGGGACATTCCGTACAACTCCAGGCTAATGGGCTCTTGCTTGGCCAATTACCAGGACCACCGCTAGTAGGGCGGGTAGCTTACTGGCGGGTACTGGATTGGCGAAAAGTGTGATTCAAGTTCTAGTAGTGGTGGGTCGGGAGAGGCCGCCCTACGCTTGCGTCATAACTAGCGGGCTACCGCTACTAGTGGCCCTGTGAACAGCCTTGTTGTGACCTCTGCCAGCCTGTCTCGGTAACGGGCTAAGAGGTTTGGCCACCTCGGGCAAAAGGGTAATCACAAACTGGAGGTAAAGAGTACACCTCTGTGCAGAGTCAATAATCGATATATCGTCTGTGCTCACGGTACGAGCGGCCCGGATCCTCACATGTCAAAGCCAATTGGACTTCTTACCTTAAATCATGGAGATGTTGTTTTTAGCGAGGTGGATACCTCGAGCTGTCATGGGATGGACGTCCTGTGCTTTCATGAGATGGAGTTCTCATGTGTATATGATATATGCGTATATCAAAGTTACTTAAATGACTCTTAATTGAACTTGAACCATAATTAAGGGTTGGGTTTTTCTACCAAGATGATTAGTAATAAGCTGCTAATTAAAATATACCTCTTACTAAAAGTGCTACCGCAGTGTACCTTTGAGCTTTACCTTGTTCTAGCCATGCATATCATTATACTTTCCTTTGTACTTGTTGAGTTCGACATGGACTCACCTTGCTATAGTCTCGCTAGCAAGGTGTCTGCTTTGGAGATTGAGATGTCGAAGGTGCTTGGCGTACGGAGCCCCCCGAGTCAAGCTTGTCCCTGAGAAAATTGGAGCTCTGAAGAAAAGTTGTAGCCAATGTTCCGCGATACTCTGATGTTTTGTAAGTGTAATTATATATATGTTTTCGCTATATAAACATTGTTTATCTGATATTTATCATTCTGGTTATATGTGTGGACTTCCTGGGCACACATATGATGACTCTCGGTCTTCTTTGAAAACCGGGGTGTTATAAGTTCCCATGTTGCTTGCCGGCTTGACATGCACTACAAGGTCTATCCTTCTCAAATGTGACATCATTCAAGCCTCTCACTAGATCATGCTTCACCAACTTGTTCAATTGCTTCATGCCTCACCAACTTGTTCAATTGCTTCATGCCAACATGTCCTAGGCGCCTATGCCATAGCCACCCCTTGCTTGACTTGCCAATCAAACATGATGAAAGTTGAGCTTCACTAGCATTGAAATTAACCAAGTACAAGCTTCCATGCCTAAATCCCTTGAAGATGATATTTGCATGATCCTTGCTCACCACCTCAACATGCTTGTCATCAAATATGCATTTGTAGTCAAGATCACACAATTGTGCCACCGACAAAAGATTGAAGTTCAAGGTATCAACTAGCAACACGTTGGAGAGATCCTTGTCATTGGAAATTGCAACCTTTCCTAGCCCCATGACATCACCCTTGCTATTGTCACCAAATGTGATGGAGTTGAATCCACCATTGTCATTCTTGTCAAGTGATTTGAACATACTATCTTCACCGGTCATATGATTTGATGCACCACTATCAAGCACCCAATGCCTCCCTCCGGCTTTGTAATTGACCTACAAGAAGACATCAAGCTTTAGGTACCCACTTTTGCTTGGGTCCTTGAAGGTTAGTCACTAGAGTCTTTGGCACCCAAATAGCTTTCTTCTTTGAGCTCATCCATGGTGTACCAATGAATCTAGCACTCACACCACACTCACTCTTAACAAGCATGTAGGAAGCATTCAACTTGTAAGAGGAAGCACTAGTGTTCTTGTTCTTGCATGCATGCTCTAAATGACCAACTTGCTTGCAACTCTTGCAATAGCTACCATTGTTCTTCACAAAACAAGTCTTGTGAGGAGCAAAGGCGGCCTTGCCTTTCTTGGGGTTATAACCCAATTCCTCTTTGTAGAGAGAAGCTCTTTGGCTACCCAAGCACATAAGCAAGCGGTCCTCACCACCATAAGCCTTAGCCAAGGTGTGATTGAGCTCCTTGACTTCCTTCTTAAGAGACTCATTCCCAACTACTAGTGTAGAATCACATGCATGACCAACACTACTAGATGAAGTAGAGGCATAACAGCATGAAGGGTCAAGTGATGCAACAACAATTGAATCATCGAGTGAATCACATGATGTAGACACACTTTTCTTTTCTATGATCACCACTTGTGATTGCTCTTTCTCTTGCTTCTCAACTAGAGAAGAATGAGCTTTTTCAAGCTTGGAGTGTGCAATCTCTAGCTTCTTATGGTCTACCTTCAGACTCTCATAAGAGGCCCTCAACTCCATAAGTTCTTGCTCAAGGTTTTGTTTATCCTTGCACAAGCCCCTACATTCCTTCCTAGAGTCATTGAAAGCACCCTTGCAATCCTCAAGCATGACAAAGAGTTCTTCTTTTGTGGTCTCATCATCATCATCACTCTCATCATCACTATCGAGTGGAGGTTTTACCTTAGTGGCCTTGGACATGAAGCAAGATGATGGAGCACCAAATTGAGAAAGCTTCTGTTGAATGGCAATGCTTGCGTGCCCCTTCTTCTTCTTCTTCTTGGAATCATCATCATCATCACTTGAGGAAGATGAATCACTCTCCCAAGTTGCCACATGAGATTCACCCTTCTTCTTGTGATGGGAGGAGTCTTTCTCCTCCTTCTTCTTCTCTTGCTTCTTCCTCTCCTTTCTCATGGCATCTTCATCATCACTTGCATAGGGACACTTGGCAATGAGATGATCCTTGCCATTGCACCGGAAGCACTTCATGGGACGGTCACTATACTTGGATGAGCTTCTCTTGCCCTTGGACCGGTACCCCTTCTTCATGAGCTTCCCCATCTTCTTCACAAGAAGTGCCATTTGCTCATTCATTTCTTCTTCTTGTTCACTTGAGCTAGAGCATGGCTCATCTTCACTTGAAGATTCTTCCTTCTTCTTCTTGCCCTTGCTCTTGGATGATGTGGCCTTGAATGCCACACTCTTCTTGTCATCATCCTTCTTCTCATTCTCCTTCTTCTTCTTCTTCACCAATTCTTTCTTCTCATGATCTTCTCTAAACTCATCATCGGCCATGATCTCTTGAAGGACTTGGTTGGGTGTGGGCTTCTCCCTCATGGTTGTCTTCACCATGATGGTCTTCAACATGTCAAACCTCTTGGGAAGACACCTCATGAACTTGGTGGAGAATTGTGTATCTTTGATCTCTTCTCCAAGTCCCTTAAGCTCATTGACAATGACTTGGAGCCTATGGAACATCTCCGGCACACTCTCATCTTCCTTCATTGAGAAGCTTGCAAACTTCTCTTGCAACATGTAAGCTCTTGCGGTCTTCACACTTTCGGTGCCCTCATAAGCTTCTTCTAGCTTCTTCCAAATGTCATGAGCCACCTCAAGGTTCTTGATGAGCTCAAAAGCTTTATCATCAAGTGCCTCATGGAAAGCACTCACGGCAACATCATTGGCTTGTTGCTTCTTCTCTTCGGCCGGTGTTGGCACCGCACCCTCAAGAAGCTCAAACTTGGTTTCCACCACTTTCCACACCTCAAGGTTGATAGACTTGAGATGACTCTTCATCTTAAGCTTCCATTTGGCATAGTCATCGCCACGAAACGATGGTGCCTTCTTGGTGTTGTTGATATGCATAACCAATGCCATTGCTTCACCGTAGGATGTTAATCCAACTAAAACAAACGGTGCCCAGCTCCGATACCACGTGAAAGGTCACAATGGCTAGAGGGGGGGTGAATAGCCTAATAAAATTTCTTGCAAGAACACTAGACGACAAGTTAGCTAGCAAGGCGGCAAATGTGCAAAGCTAAAGCTTCGACTACTCTATGCAAGCCGTCCTAAACAAGCAAGGCTACTCAAACCAATTGCACAATCAACCACGGTGATCAAGCTACACAATGTCGGTTCACCGAAACCGAACAAGCAATTCTACCCACGGGATTTAAGCTATACAATGAGTGGTTCCCGACCGACCACAACAAGCAATTCTACCCACGGGATTTAAACTACTCAAAGAGTGGTTCCCGACCGACCACAACAAGCAATCCTACTTTGCGAGAAGTAAAGAGATGAAGGAAGTTTATACCGCCGCGAAGAGTAGAAGATGGCCAATCACCGATGTAGTAGCCAATCACCTAGAGAGCTCAAGCACAAGCACAAGGAGGTCGAAGCCTCGGCAATCACAAATCAACACAATGATTTTTTACCGAGGTTCACTTGCTTCCCGGCAAGCTAGTCCTCGTTGTGGCGATGCACTTGCTTGGTGAGTTGCCCGCTCAATTGGCTCGGTGCCAAAGACCCCAATGGGGAGCCGCAATCTCCACACAAGACAAGGATCCACAAGCCATGAGCAATCCACTAGAGTATCCTTTCACGAACTCCCGCAGGGAAGGATCAAGAACCCCTCACAAGAACCCGGTGCGGCCTCGAACAATCACCAAGTCGAGCTCAACCACCACCCGCTGCTCCAAACCGTCTACAGTGATGGGAATCACCGAAGAGTAACAAGAATCCACAGCTCACTCGATGAACAAGTGCCTCTAGATGCAACTCTCAATGCAAATCACTTGTTCTCACTCAAATCTCTCTCAAGAATGGCAAGAGAACCAAAGAGATGAGTGGGGAGGAGTGTCTCTAGCTCAAAGTATGCTCAAGAGTGTTAGAATGGGCAAGAGAGAGCTCCCCAACCGGCCAACCAAGTATTTATAGAGCCCTCTCCAAAATATGGCCATTGGGATCTCGGGGCGCCATCTCCACTGCGCTGGACGCGTCCTACGCGTCGCGCCGGACGCGTCTGGCGCTGTCTTCCTTCGCAGCGCAGATAGCCGTTGAAGTTCGAACCACCTGCCACGTTCGCGTCCGCCGCGCCTGCTGGCCGTGCGTCCGGCGCAGCCCTCCGGCCGCGTCCGGTGTGCCCGCGCCCCTGCAGCGCTACTGGACCGAGTCCGGCGAGGCTGTCTCGCGTCCGGCGCAGCCCTCCGGCCGCGCCGAGGATCATGCCCGCCAGGCCAGCCAGCACGCGAGCCAAGCCATGCGTCACACAATGGAGCGCCGGACGCTGAACACCTCTCGACCAGCGTCCGCCCGAGCCGCGCCAGCTGCGTCCGGCGAAGGCGAGCGAGCCACCTCCGCGAGGCGACCGAGCGCGCCGGACGCTGGCACCCAGCGTCCGCTGGCACCCAGCGTCCGCTGCTTGCCACCCGGCGTCCGGCGCCGGCGTCCGCAGAGACCGCGCACCAAAGAAGTTACTGGACTGCGTCCAGCGCTCCTTCGCGCGTCCGGCGCTTTGCGACAGCCGCGTCCGGCGCCGTCGACTTGATTCCATGTTGTCGAAACGACGCGCCGTCTTCGCTCCAAGTCCATCCTCTTGTCTTGAGTACCAACTCCACCAAGTGTAGACCTCGTCTCAAGCACCGGAGTTAGTAGTACAAGCACGACCACGTCGGCAAGAGTTAGCCATCTAGTTAGTCTCTCATGCATCATGCAAAGTCGCAACTAGAGGCACTTAGGACCGCGAATGAATCGAGGAAACCCCTCTTGATAGTCGGTTATCGATCCTAAATGTGGTCACACTCGCTAAGTGTCTTGACCACTAAACCGGAAAGCCCTATCAAGTATACCTTCGCCTTGATCTCCATGGGCCTCCGTCGGAGCTCGATCACATCACATCCACCATGTTCATCACGGTGATCGCCATGCTCCATCATCCACCGTCACATTGCTATGTATCTAACCACACTTAGAGCAAAGCATTAGCAACGTTTGAGTGTCATTAATTACCAAAACCAAACCGGAGCTTTCAGCCGGCCATGGTGGCGCGGCGGCGGCGACGGCGGCGCGCCGGAGGTGGCGGCGCCGGCCCTGGATCGGGGAGGAACGGGAGGAGGAGTTCCACCCCTAGGCTGATACCATGTTGTGGAATATTTCCTGTATTGCCATTGGGCTAACCCTAGGGGTTGCCATATAATGTAGTATACATGGGCCTCATGGGCCTAGCCTCATGGGCCTAATCCTATATACTCCAACAACAACCCTTAATAGATGAAAACATCTTTTATGAGAACAAGGTCACTGTTCTAAACTGAATATCCATGTAAAAACTGAGTAAGAACTTTACCTGCCAAAACAAAAGTTTAGATAGTAAATAGTGTCTTTCAATTTACGAAAAAAGAGTGAAACACATTGTTAGTGTTACATGACATTTAATTTGGCAAATTTCAACAATGTCTAAGTGAACCAGCACCTGTCAAGCATATTTTCATCTAGTCATTTCTAGTTGCATCATAATGTTAATATCAATAATGATAAATGATGAGCTGCAGCATATATTAAATTTTGCTTTTTTAGTTGTTCTTTCCTTTAAGATGTGTCTGCCTGGCATTTCCCATGTGTTCATATAGTCCACAACTGCATTCAGCTTTTTCAGTTCCTATTAATTGTACTCTGAATTGCCCAGGATCATCCATTTCAAGTTCATTGGCGTGGGCTACTGTGAACCTCATTTACTGACTTTACCAATTATTTTGTAAGCTCCAACTTCATACAGTTCCTTGTACAACAGTACAAGCACTCATGCATTGTGTAAATAGCTTCAGCATGTCGTTCAATTGGAACTCCTATGCGTCTGTGTCTTGTTTGCCGTCAGGTTGCAGAAATGTTTGATGATCCGTGTGAGTGAAATGCACAAGTACAGCTATAACTAGCCATCATTCAGTTTTGTTGGAGACGAGCACTCTGTAATTAACTGATAGCACAACTGAATCCATGATGAAAAAGAAAAGGTGACGGCTTTTTCATACTAGTAGAAAACTGCCCTTTTCTAAGTTATGCTATACTGGGCGGGACTAGTGCTGAAAAAACCTAGGTCAGAGCAACTAGCATCCATAATAATACACATTTAAGTCCCAAATGGATTATAATTTCCAGTGATATAGTGTTCTAGTTACTGAACTTGTAACAGTATAGGATTGTTACGGCAACTCAAAATACTCTTCTGAATTATCTAATCATGATTGTCATTGCTTAACTTAGAACCCAATTGAAAAAGTCGTAGTTTGTATACTGTTATTTGTAACTCTGATTTCTGTTATCTTCAAACTATCAATTTCTGTAGATTGAAAGATGATATTACACAGACAAAGCTATGAATGTCCAGAGAACAATTATCTCCTGCACTAACTTCATGCAGTAAAATGGCATGGTCACGTGGAGAAAAAAAGAAAACGACTAAACAACAGTGGGAAAATAATCTAAGGAAGTTACATGCATTCATACTGAAGGAAGATATTGAGACAGTAAGTAAAGCTGAACATCTATGTTGTTATCTGGTAGGACTGGAATGCACCGAGGAATACTTAGATGATTGGAAGGCACCAGATTGATGCAAAAATCGTAAACAGAGTCCTTTTAGGCATTTCAGTGAGCACTTGAAGGGTACAAAACACCAAGAGCAGAGGAAACAATAGATGGGGACCTCATCAGAGATGAAGGAGAAGCCATTGGACACACATCACCATCCTACCTATGCCGAGCTCTGATCCGTTGTCATCCGCGCCGCCTGGGAAGTTGGTCCGCGGTGGCTATCCAACGCCAGTGGAACCGTCCGCCCTGGGCTCATCCTCGCCGGCAGCCATGGACGGCGGCGGCGGGTGAGCCCGAGCCCTGCCACCCGCGCCAAACTCGTTGGTGTGGGTGGCGGCGGACGACAGCACCGGCGGCGGCGTGCTCAAACATGGGCCACCCCTCCCGCGCTGCCCTGCTGTGCGCGGTGGTGCCGTGGTGACCACCCCAACAGCGTCGGGGCAGCACCGCCGGGATTCCAGAAGCAGCGGTGGGGGAACATCAGTCACAACAACGAGTAGGTGGGGGAACGAGAACGGAAACGCGCATGCCCGTAATACCACCTGTGCCTTCCGTTATAGATGTAATTAGGCAGACTTAAGAGAGCTCAGAGTGCAGACACAAAAGTCAACTGCACGAATCTCATAGAAACATCCATTGGCACTGAGCGGGGGCACACGTGAGCACCAGGCTAGATAGACATTTGCGGGCTCTTGATGCATCCATGCTGTCCGCTAGCATCGTCTAAGCCCAGTGGCCTAGCGGCCCATCTAAGATAGGAGGACAGTAACTGCTCAAGAACACCGCGTGGCCGCCGCCTGACTCGCTCCGCCCGCTCGAGTTTGCCGCGGCGCCGTCATCGCTACCTGCGTGGATATGGCTCCAGCTTCGGCTCCTATAGAAGCCCTGCCAAACGCCTACGAGTGAACCAGCTCCAATGCCGAAGCCGCAAGGGAGCCGGAGCAATTTTTGTGCTGCGCGGAGAGCTACAAAACCGAGCTTCTCCCGGCTCCTCATCCAGGTGCGAAAATACGTGGCGAGCGCGTGGCAGCGGTGGCGAGGCCACGGGCGGCGTGGGCGTGCGGCGCAGAGGCGAGGCCACAGGCGGCGGCGCAAGCGCACAACACAATCCTACGAGAAGCAACACATAAAGAAAGGATCTGGTAGCAAGAATAGGAGAAAAGATAGGGTTCCCAGTGTAAAAAAATACAAGAGAAAAAGACAGCATTTGATATCTCCAATAATTTAGTGAAGATCAGGGTTCCCAATTCAAAAAACATCTCAACGAGGGAAACGTCTTAACAGGCCGTGTAGTTGGGCCTAGCCAGTGTGCGGGCTCAGCTGCTTCGATGCATCGACTGGTGGCTGCATTCACAGACGGCAGATATGCATCGACTGGTGGCTGCATTCACAGAGGGTGACTGCAGGTGATCTCACAGAATAGGGCCGTTTGGGTGGCGCTGAAGCAAGCTAGCTGCTCGTGAAGTGGCACACAAAGCGCTACCAACACTAGTACACAATTCTTTACCGCTCGGGCCAAATGGCTTTACCGTGGTGGCCAACGGCGTCCGCCATGGTGGCACCGCCATGCTAAATTCTGGTGGCACCGCGGTGGGCGCCACCGCCCGCTGCGGTAAACTGATGTACCGTAGCGAGCACCTTATGTCACCCACCACGGTTAAGTCTATTAACTGTGGCGGGCTTCTTATGCTCGCTGCGGTAAATAATTTTGGACTAAAAAAATAAAAATTCAGCATTTCAAACAATCCCTCAATTTGAATTCAAATCATTTCCAGATTTCATATATGAAACAAACATATATATAAAGCATACATACGTAACAGATCTTCATACATTCACTTAGAGCATCTCCAACAGTTATGCAATTTTGATTTGGCATTTGTTGTTGTTTGCCAATTTCTAAAACGATATGGAGAGGAAAAAATAAAGTCATCTCCAATAGTTTGGCATTTAGACTTGGCATTTTAGGAAAAAAAAAGGAAACTAACTGCGCTGTGGGCAGTTCACGCGAGACAACTATGGCAGGATTCTCGAGATTTCACAAATGCCAAGCCACCAGTGCCTATGCAAAAATGCCAACTTTCCTCCCTCAAATGCCAAGTTACGCAAAATGCAAAACTCAAATGCAAAACTGTTGGAGACCTCTTTTTAAGTTTTTTGGCAAATTTCAAGAATGCAAACCCCAAATGCATAACTGTTGGAGATGCTCTTAGTTGTTCTCATGATCTTCATACATCAAATCGACGAATCTGTTCGAGCTACTTATCAAAGTATAATTAATCAAAGTCTACAGAGAACTTGTAATCACGATGCAACTTTAGGGTTAGCTACAATCCTTACCTATATAGATGGCGGCCACTAGCAGCAAACATTAATCATTATTATCTGAAAAAGCAGCAAACATTAATTGTCACATCGGATTATGATGTATCAGCTTCATCTAGGCATTCATTTGTTAGTCGGATTATGATGTATCAGCTTCATCTAGGCATTCATTTGTTAGTCTCTGGCCTCATTTTCGTAGGTGACACATCTCCTCGCCTACCTATGATAGCATCATTTTCGTAGGTGACACATCTCCTCACCTACCTATGATAGCATCCATGTAACAACCAGTGATTATTCCTCCTGGTCATTTGGGCTCGTTCGCCGATCTTGCAAAAAAAAAATTTAAAACTCAGGAAGGGCCCCTACCGGTCAACCACCATGCCACTCTATCCACACCATATTTTTTCGAGCATTTTTTGGACTTTGCATCACCCGGGATTCGAACCCACACCCTCGCGCGGTTCCTCCCTTTACCACTGCACTATACTATCACATATGTCTATATATAGTTTTGGTTCTCCACATATGTACCCAACCGAAAGTAATTTGCTTATTTAAGGCCCTAAACGATATCAAATCAAAAAGTTGTCAACAACAAACTTTCATATCTTTTCGAGATCTACACTTTTCGTTTAGTAAGTTTTTTCATCCGAGGCCATTTATAAAATTTGAATTTCAAATTTGAGAAACTCAAACGTAGATTTTGCATGACTAGATGAAGTCAAATAAAAAAGTTTTCAACTACAAAGTTTCATAACTTTTTGAGATCTCCAAACTTCATATAGAAAGTTTTTCCACCCGAGATCGTTTATAAAATTTGAATTTTAAATTTGAGAAACTAAAACGTAGGTTTCGCATGATAAGATGAAGTCAAATCAAAAAGTTATAAAGTTATCAACTTAGTTGATAATTTTTTGAGATCTACAAACTTCATATAGAAAGTTTTTCCATCCGAGATCGTTTACAAAATTTGAATTTCAAATTTGAGAAAATAAACGTAGGTTACGTATGACAAGATGAAGTCAAATAAAAAAGTTATCAACTACAAAGTTTCATAACATTTTGATATCTACAAACTTCATATAGAAAGTTTTTTCATCCAAGATAGTTATGAAATTTAAATTTTTTAAAACCACTTATACACCTACAGACCACTGTAGGGGCGGCTCAATCACCAGCTGCCCTTATAGTGACCCTGACCACTGTAAGGGCGGCTCCAAAGCCAGCCGCCCTACAGTAAAAGGCGTGGCGTTCCCATAGTGCTTTTTTCGCGTAACCTACAGTAAAAGGCGTGGCGTTCCCATAGTTCTGAAATGTGTGTACTGTTAGCCCACATGAGGATAGTTAAGAGGCTACATGCAACAGAATCCTCGCCCAACTACACTGTTAGCCCACATGACCATAGCTTATTTTTCAACTCAGTAGGTAGCACATCCTTGTCTGGTGTTAATATATAGAGATTGGATTTCGAATCATCTAATCTAATCACTGTCGTGCTGCAGTTGACATGTCACCGTTCTCTACACGTGAGTTGTGTTTGTGATATGATAAATCCACGTTTAATGTAAGCATTTCAGTCATTGTCGATGTAGTCCAATTCAAACACGGTACAACATATTGTCGTGTGGTTTGTTGTGTCGTGTAGAATATGATTTGTGTTTGTCAAGTTAAAAGTTTTTAAGTCAGGTCATTATCATTATTTGGTTTTGTCTTCCGAAACTATATAACGTCTAATAGGGTAAATAAAAAGGTAGTCACTTTATATATTTTGTCATGTAAAAGTGTGTGATGTCTACATGTGTCACATGTGGTTTGGTTAGTCTCATTATTAATTAGTAACATAGATCAGGTTAAACACGTTTTGGTAGTAGGTGAGATAAAATATACAGGTTAGTACTAGGATAACCTACACGTTAAACTAGCAAGTTAGATCTAAACCAAAATATCCATACAATAATATTGCTTTAGATGTGGTTAGATTTGGCGACTGCACCATTGTCATTTAAATTTGGGATACTACTGCTTCCGGTTTAGTTTATAAGTTGCAGTCGTATTGTAAATTGTTTATTTAATCTTATGATGATTGACACTATACCACAGCCAATCTATAGCGTCCGACATCGGTCGCTAAATCTTAATAAAAACGTCAAACTATCAGTCGCTATAACCTCGTGACAAAACATCTGTCGCTATATTTATATGTATCCACAGAACATCGGTCGCTAAAGAGCGAGGTCAGACCATCGGTCGCTAAACACATGTCTTAGAGTTCAACCATTGGTCGCTATAGCCCATTTTCATTTTGTCGCGCGGAGCCCAGCCCATTCGCGGGCACTGAAAATGACCGGCCCCACTAGGCAGTGTAAACCGAACCCTAGACCGAGGATAGAGAAACGGAGGCCCAACACGGTCACTGCCCACACCCTTCACGCGCCGCCAGACAGCACCCTTCGTAACTTCCGTCCCCAGCGCCGCGCCGCCGCCGCCGCCGCCGCCGCGGCTGCCTTCCCCGCTTTCACGGTCGCCAGCCGCTCCCTCCACCTCCCGCCCAACCACGGCCGTGAGGATGTCGAGCTCGTCGCCCCCTCCGTCAGATCCGGTGGCGGAGGCCCCACGCCCGTGCCCTCCCCCGCGCCGTGCTACGCCTAAGGCTGGGCCTACGCCCGCGCCGTCGAGCGCTCGCGGCTCAGCTCCGCGCCGGATCTCGGCCGCATGGAGGATCGTCAACGGCGGCACGGCGGCGGTCGGCTGTGCGTCGGGGGCACAGCCCTGAGCGTGTGCCTCGCGGGCTCTCCGCTTTGGCCTTCCTCCTCGGCCGGCGCGCCGCTGCGGCGGCGGCCGAGCGCTCCCTCGCGTGCACGTGGATCCAGCCGTCGCTGCTGTGGATCCGGCCGTCGGCACCACGGATCCGGCATCCTCCGCGCGAACCAGGCGTACTCGCACCACAGACACCGGCATCCATAGCAGCAATGGCGTCGCCGCCCGCCATCCTCTCCTTCCCGTCTGCAGATTCGGTAAGCAATCGATTTCAACCACGCGCTCCTAACCATCCTCGAATCCCCAGTAAAAAAATTCCTGTTCTACCACTTGTTGCTTTAGGATATTGTGATTGGCTCTTCAAAAAAAAAAGGATACTGTGATTGGCATGTACTAGACTGTACCCTTTTATTTATCTGTTCATATTACTACAGTTGGAACGAGTGCAAGAAACAAACCATTGAGATAGAGTTAACAACGTCATGCCTTGTTATGATGACAATAAATTATCATGCCTTGTTATGATGACGATCCAGCTAATCCCCGGAGAACCCTGCATGGATCCCTCTGTTCCATCGCATTGCCAGCCAGTAAACGTTGGCAAGGGAGAAGTACCCTGGCTAATCTGTTCCATCAACCAGATGCTGTCTCTACCAGTATTATTGCTTCCAGTTTGATGGTGCTGGACTTACTGCAACCAGAAGACATCGCCAATCGGCAGTTCGCTTAGTGTTTGTTGGTTGCTGCATATGTGATACCATTTATCATGTGGCATCTCATACCTTGATGCCTTGCTTTCTTTAACTGATACTATAGTTTCCTTTGTGGGATGTTCTTTTGGCCCAAATATTGCAAGGAAATTAGGTATATAGGACTGTCCTTCAAATGATTTTCCAAAAACTGCTTTGCTTGGATTCTGAGTCATAGTTTGACACTTGTGCAATGTTATAATCAGGCTGAACTAATTAGGATGTGTGTCAATTGAATAATGGAGGGCAAACTGATAGTACTATACTGCTTAGAGTTTTTCTGTTATGTAAATGCAACTGTGCTTATCTGAGTGCTGTCATGTTCTTGTGCAGGAAAGATGTGTAGCGGCAACTCTGACAGCTGCAAGGTAGTTTCCTCACGTGTGCCACCACCTTAATAGTTAGCATTGTTATATATGTTTGATACATGCATATTGGATTTTGAGGCTTTGCTTGTTGCGATAAATAATTGACCTTACAGTATGGCTGTATGCATTCTTTAGTAAGTGAATACGATTACTACTGGAAGGGTATGACTATCTCATTAGTATACCAACAAGTGTTACTGCAGTTTTTTCAGCTGGAGAATTATCTGTACACTGCAATAGTTAGTTATTTCTAGCTGCAGCCAACTGCCAGATATCTCTATTAATAAACCAGTCACACTTGTTTCATATTGTCATTTCAGCCACACTTATTTTTGACAAAGGAATATATGCAGGAAGCAATACTTTTGTACTGCCAAGTGAGCAGGTCTGTACTTAACCACTCATTTGTTTGATTTTTGTTCTCTACATGTTGCCGCAAGTATGTCTGTATCTGCAACAATACATTTGCACTACCAAGTGAAGTTTATTTAATATCTGTTTACATTCTCGCAAAAATGTAGTCGTTTGATAACTGTTATGCACTGGTATTTGTGCTTATATGATGATGGCAATGTCAAAAACTAGCTGAAATTCTGAAACTAGTGGGCTAATTTGGTCTCTGAGCTAATTTGGCGCCTGGGACCAGATTGCATCTGCTGGTAGGTTCTTGCTTTGGAGAGGAGGATGACGAGCAGAATTTGCATCTCTTTCTTTTAAATGTCATTAAATTTCTGTGGGGTTATAGTTATCTACTAGATCTTTCAATTATGTTTTTTATGTATCACATGAATAATAAACTCAGTATTGGCGACTGTCATAGTAAATGGTGGTTCTTGTTTGGCAGATGTCTGGTTGAGTAACTTACAGAGAGGAAGAACTGCCTCCTTTGTATACCTGACCCTCGAACCAAGGTTTATTATGCTGAACTATTTTTCTTTTCAATGTATTATGACAACCGAAGTTCAATGTACAATATCTTTTATGACTGATATGGTGAACCAATGTACATGATAAATTCCAAACTATTTTGATATATCTAGAAAAGAAATAACTAGCAAGTCCTATTTAATTAGATCAATGCCAATGATGACTAAACAAATGCACTCACTAGAAATGATTTACCAGTCAGACACTTTGGATAGTCCTGGAATTATATGAATTTTACTGTTACTTTTTTGGCAGTTACCTTGTGCTGCTTGAGAGAGTTGGTAACACAATCTTCCTTTTTCATGATGGGCTAATGGGAGGTGCAATAAGCAGCATGCTCATCATGGAACATGGACTAAAAGGCATGGTGCACTAAGATCTGTTCTTGGTCTGTAACTTTTGGGTTATATGGTGTAAATGCTTAGCCTTCTCTATAGTGAACTCTTTATAAGTGCATGAGTTGTGTGTAGGTGATTTGTAAGATTATCCATAATACAATTGTACAAATGTCGACTTCCAATGAAATATATGAGATTTGTTTATACACTTATGTGATTAATGTGTAATGTGAACTTGTACGGATGTGAAACAAGCCTAAAGCTATATGGTTAATGTGAAATTAATTATATAATCATGTCTGTTCATTGGGATGGATTATCGGTCGCTAAAATGTTTTATACCCTCGAATCATCGGTCGCTAAAACATGCGACGGATCATCGGTCACTATAGTACTAATGTTGAGCTATCGGTCGCTATAAATCGGATCGGTCGTTATATACTTATAGCGACGCCACTTACGCCGACTAATACATTGGTCGCTATAGCGCTATAGCGACCGATGATCGGTCGCTATAGCGGCTTATAGCGACCCTTTTGCAGACTCTACAGATTGGCTGTGGTATAGTGTGAATTGCATATATATATTTGAATACAAATCTAGCCAATCAAAATAGTAATATAGGCATTGAAAATTATAGAACAAGTTGTTGTTCAAAGACTCGAAGTTTGAATCTTGATATGCATATGCATCTGTCTTTTTAACCTGGAATGGAGTATCATATTTTGTAATAACATATACCAACCTTATATTAAATATTTTGACCCCTAAAAGATTTTAAATGAAAACAGATCTAGTTAGAAAGTTCTAGTTTCATTGAGCATTATAATTTTGGCACATGACGTCTCTCCATCCAAGGCATTTTGAGTTTTCAAGATTTAGAATTTAAAAATTTTAAGAAATTGAAACATACTTATTTATAGGAAACTAAACAAACTTTGGACAGCCTAAACAAATTCAAATGCAAATATTGTCAACTATGACCGTCTTCATTTGATTTCAATTGAAAATGTTAGGATATTTCTAAATTGGCACATACATATGGAAAAATTTGTTTTTTTTTTGCACTAATGGTCATATATTGCTAGTTTTTTATGGTATCTAACATCACATGAAATCATCTATCAACTGTGCCATAATTAACTTAGTTGCTCATACCTATCTAGCCACTCAAGCTCGTCGTTATGTCTCACGTTCCGATCTATATAGTGACTGGCATACCATATTGAGTTAAAAATTATATGTATGGCGTGAGTTTTGCTATTTTTTGTGCATGTGTAAAATTCAGGCAACACATATATCAGTGATGGCAATTAAACAACTTAAGATGTTGACAAAATGGCTTAGCTTAACTATCCATTAAGTTGTCTCATCTTCCATTATACTCCTTCCATCCCAAATTATGGTTTTCAATGGACCAGCTAGGGAGTTCCATCCAAAATTATAAGTCATCCCAAATTAAAAGTTCCTAGAAATAGTTGTTTCATACAGAGGCAAAATATTATACTAAAATTCTAGAGCTCGATGCGATCTACAATTTTCCAAATGAATTTTTCAATTTGAAACTACTTAGGGTTCAAAAATATCATTTTAAGCTCACAAAGTAAAAAATCTAAAAATTTGTTTCTTAAACAGTTTCAGATGTTGACACGGTCTATACAACTAGTTGTAGTTCTCAATGCTATCTACAACTTTGTAGCTCTAATGATGAATCAATTGAACACATCTTCTTCGATTGATTATATGCTAAATAGCTCTAGATAGTTGTTCACTTTGTACCAGGTTTGGAATCCAAAAGATATATCATAGGATTTGTTTACATGTGGCATAAGGAGGAATTTCAAATCAATCCTTGTTGTTATTGATAGTATTCTTGTGAAGTTTTTCAATTCTTCCTCCATTTTTATTTTTTTATTTATATCTCGTATAGAAGTTTAGTTTAGCTTCCATTAGATATATATGATGTTCGCATGGTATACATGTGATTTTCTTTCATATATTTTAAGGATGTCCATGTAGTATGAATGGGATGTTTCGCTATTATCTTCAGATATGTACATATTACTCATGAGACAATGTATGGTGTATTTTAAGTTTTTCAAATAGATTTGGTGTGATGTTTTTAAATTTTTCTATAATATGTGGCTTTTTTCCAAATAGTTTTAGTAGAGAAAAAATAAAACATCTCACATGATTATCTTTTATTGATTTTTTCTTTATGCTTTGTGTCTTTTTAGATTTTCTCTACTATATAGTATATTTATATTTCAAGTGTTCATGTGGTATTCGCATGTGTGGCATACGTTCTTTTTTTTTTTCCTTTATATCACTTATGTCTTCAGTTATGTTTTAGTCTATCTTTTACTAATTTTTTTTTTTGTATTTAAGTTTTCACATAACCATTTTCTTGTTTCGTGTGAACTTTTTTTTTGCTCTCTTCATCCCTCTGATTGTTCTAGTCCTTTGTTAGTGCATTTCTGGTCACATATATGAAAACAGTTTGGTGTATGAAGTAAGGATGCAATGCACGCTCTTTTATTTAGTATTAGAGATTTAACAAGTAAAAAACCCCAAACATGATACAATTATGATAGGTAGTGCACGTACGAGTCCTCAATCTATAGCATACATAAAGGACACTAGACTTTCGTACTAATTTTGTGGAACTATAGGGACAAGGAGGAGTTTCTCCTTGCGACACACTGTCACCCCAAATGATTCAGTCATATCGATACCTTTCTTTGCTAATTCCACAGGTAGCTCCCAATTGAAGTGGTAGACAAGGTTTGCAAGCATCACTTCAATAGTGGAGTTTGCAAAGTGGGTACCTGGACACATCCTTCGCCCTGACCCAAATGGTAAGTATTGGAAATCATTTCCTTTATTGTCCATAGCTGCGGCGCTACCACCTTCCATGAACCGCTCTGGCATGAACTTGTCTGCTTCCTCCCAATAGCTAGGATCCCTTGCAATAGCCCAGCTATTAACAATGGCACGTGTTCCAGAAGGTATTGTGTATCCTTCTATGTTGCAATCAGCCATGGAGAGGTGGGGCACAAGGAGCGGTCCTGGCATATTGAATCGGAGTGTCTCTTTGATGACTGCCTTTAGGTAGGGAACATTGGTAAGGTCATCTTCGGTAACTATCTCTTTTCCCTTAGCTATAGTGCTTCTCATCTCGGCTTGTAGCTTGTTCATGAGACAGGGGTTTTGCATGAGCTGAGCCATCGCACAATCCAACACTATGAATGATGTAGCCGGGCCACCTTCAAACATGACCTACAAATATATACATTTGGATACATATATATAAGGATCAATATATAGATATATAACTGATAGTTGTGAGTGTGGTGACATCATATTATTATATATATACCACCAATTGCGCCTTAATATGCTCTCTCGTGAGGTTGTACTCTTGTTCAAGGGAGAGCAAGACATCGATGAAGTCACTCTCCTCGTCACGTTCTGGTGATGGCCTGCTTTCATGGTCTTCGATGAGTGTATTGAGCAGGTTGTCCCACTTCTTGTTCAACTTTTGTGCCTTTGCACACACTATCCTCTTGATGACGTCTAGTTGCATCAGCATCGGGAAGTAGTCCTCTAGGTTGAACCCTCCTATGAGGTTTGCGTTCGACTCAACGAGCTCCCGGAAAATTTTATTCCGGCCTTCCTCCTTAAAGAACTTTCCTGACACTGCGTGACACACGATGTCATTGGCAAAGGACCTGAGCAGTTCGCTTAGGTCAATAGCGGTGCCTGCGGTGGCTGCCTCGCGGACCATAGCTACCACCAACCTCACCTGTTGTGAATTATTTTCAGGCAATCATCTTCATGTGTTCAATAATATCAATGATTGTTCAAATTGACGCATGGTTATTACCTCATGCTCGCGTGCATGTCGGTACGACCGGACCTTCTTGTTGGAAAGAAGGTGTGTGGTTGCGATCTTCTTGACCTGGCGCCAGTGCTCGCCGTATGGCGAGAAGATGACATCCGTGGAGCCGTAGAAGATGATGTCGGTGGCGGGGCAGTATGGCCTCGATGCGAAGATGTGGTCATGTGTGCGTAGCACGGCCTGGGCGGCACTTGGTGAGGAGACGATGAGCGTAGGGATGGCACCGAGGTGGAGGAGCATGAGGCCATCGCGGCCATGCTTGGCGGAGAGGTCACGGAGGGAGACGTGCGGTAGGGTGCCGACGAGGTGCAGGTGGCCAATGATGGGGAGCCTGCTTGGAGGCGAAGGCAGCATGCTCAATAGCTGTTCTCTGGCTCTTGGGTTGGGCGTCGTTCCAAAGCGACGGCGCACGAGGAGGATGAGAAGAGGGCAGACAAGCAGGACAGAAAGTACTAGGGCCACCTGTGGTGGAGATCTCGCCTGTAGCAGCTCCTCGTGGTGGCCGTGAGCGTGAGCCATCACTGCAGCGTAATGTGCGCAGGGCTTCCTATAGGCTACAACGTGGTTCAGTTCACTGATACTGAATTGAAGGGCTTCTTTTCCCTGGTGGCTTTTTATAGATAGATAGAGAGAGAGAGAGAGAGAGAGAGAGAGGATTCTTTGGCTAGTGAACTCTCCTATTTTTCAATTCAGTAGCAACATCACGTTGTGTTTGTGATAGGATAGATCTATGTTTAACCATTTCAGTCATTGTCGATACAGTCCAATCCTTGTGGTGTGGTGTGCTGTGTTGTGTAGAATTCAATTTGTGTTTGCCAGGTTCAAAGTTTTATGTCACCTTTTTCTTATTATTATTAGGTTGTCTTCTAAAAAGTATAGCGTCTAATAGGGTTAACAAAAAGGGGAAGTCACTTTCTTTATTTTGTCACGTAAAAGCGTGTGATATCTACTTGTGTCACGGTGGTTAGGTTAGTCACATAATTAAATAGATCAGGTTAATTAAACACGTTTTAGTATATAGTATGTGAGATTAAGGGTGTGTTTGGTTAGGCTGTGACTTTTCCAAAAGTAGCTGTGGGCTGTGGCTTTTAGAAAAGTAGCTGTGGAATGTGGGTTGTGGCTTTTACAAAAGTCCGTTTGGTCGAGCGACTGTGGCTTTTGCCAAAGTTAGTCTCACTTGCAAGTGGGCCCCACATGTCATGCACAGATTGGACCTTCTTCTTCCTCTAGCTATGGGACGACCAAGCTCACCCTAGATGACCATGCCGCCGGCTGGGAGCAACCGCTGGCCCAAGGGAGAGGGAGGGAGGCAGGTTTGCCGCATCTAAGGCAGGCCGTGCCCGCCGTCGGTGCTCACCGGGCGCCACCGCGCGGGGGAGGGGGCCGCTCGCCGAGGGCCGCCGAGCGGGGAGGGGGGGCGCGCCGGCGCCGCCGAGAGGGAGGGCGGCTCGCCGAGGGCCACCGAGCAGGGGGGGGCGACTCGCCGGGCGCCGCCGTGAGAGGGAGGGGGCCGCTCGCCGGGCGCCGCCGCGCGAGGAAGGGGGCTCGCCGGGGGCATGGCTGGGCATGAGGAAGGAACTCGTGTTGCCGGAGCTCTGTTTCTCATGAAGACGAAGGGGAAAAGAAAAAATATAACAGAACCGGTACGTGTGTAACCAGTGGCAGTGGTGTAATTTTTTACCCCAAAAGCGAGTAAAAGCAGGGGTGAGGGGTGTTTTTGAGTTTGTACTACGGTGAAAGCTGGCTTTTGCCAAAAGTAGCTTTAGCTTTTGATCCCTTTGGTTGGGCTTTTGGCTTTTGGGGGCAAAAGCCACAGTCAAAAGCCCAACCAAACACAACCTTACCTACACGTTAGTAGTAGGATATATTATGAGTACACGTTAAATTTGTAAGTTAGATCTAAAGCAAATATTCACTACAATAAAATTGCTTTAGAGGTGGTCAGATGTGGCGACTGCACCATTTTCACTTAAATCTATGTTCCTGTTTAGGTTATAAGGTGCAGTCTAATACAACACGGTCTTCAAAATTATACTTTCTAATTCATTTTGTATTATATATTTTTTATTTTAATCTTTTGATCATTGGATTCAATTACTACAAATTTGATAAGCTTATTTGTAGTCAAATATATATTATGACCCACACGGCGCTGCCCAAAAGCTCTCAACTCAGAAACACGCGTTGAATTCATTCTTTTTTCTGTTTTTTATTTTCTTTCTTTTTCTTTTTCCACTGTTAACTGAGTTTTTTTATTCCCCTTTATTATTTTTTCCTTTTCTGCATGTTTTAATATTTTTTGTATAATTTGACTACATGATCTTATAAATTTCATTAGATCCGTGTGCACGATCTCTAAGACCATGAACGCCTGGGTCAGGACAAGCTCAGCACGGTTCTGGGATTCGGACTGAATGGGCCGAATTTCACCGAAATTCGTCCATTTCGGCCTAGCCCGAAATAAATCTAAACCGGCTAAAATATTTCGGCCGAATTCAAATTTGTAGCCCAGTTTATGGTCCAGTAAGCAGCCCACAACACTACTGCATTCATCCAACGCTGGAAACCTATCCATCGGTCTCTATTCCCGAGAGTTAGCTCTGTTGCAAGCGCCGCGCCGCTGGCAGCAGTGCCGTCCGTCCGCATCAGCCTCCTGCAGCTACCGTGAGAGCTTCCCAACGGCAAAGCTCGGACCTTGGGTGCTCTTCAACACCGCCCCCATGTCATGGACGCTCCTCGACGCCCGCTGCCATGACGTTGCTGCCTCTGCCGCGTCGTCGCTGCCATCTGCCCGACCTGCTGCCCCCACCACGTTAGCACTGCCCTCTCCACCAACTATGCATTCCATGCTAGCCCCGTAAGCGCCCTCCGCTTGCCCACTACCATGTTTGATCATTTGGGGAAATTTATTTAAATTTGCTCAAATTTCATTCAAATATTTAGTGGTTTTACCCTTAAAGGTCCGAATTTTCTGAATTTTCCGAAATTCGCCCATTTCGGTGGCCACCGAATTTTTTGCTCGTGCATCTTGGCATCCCGAAACCCATCGCAGAGCTTCTATTTTTGGGACAGGTCATCGAGCAAGTACGCCAGCCTAAGCAGCATGCACAGCCACCACTGGGAAAAGGTCTTGCACAGGCCGCCAACGACGAGGAGAAACAGTGGTGGCTGCCTCGGCGGCGTGCGACGACCGGTGAGGTGGGTCCAATAGTAGGAGTGGTGTGCGGACTCTCTGTTGCTCTTTGTTTGCGGTGCCGGCGGAGTTCTGCGTCTAGCTCCACCTCGTTGGCCCGTTGCTGGTTGCTGCGACTGGCGCCCCTACTCCTTGCCGGTGCAGGCCACACTCCGCCTCGCCACACGCGCATGGGCGCTGGCCGTGGACGGTGGCGCTTCGGTGCTGCTGTTGTGGTGGACAAGGAGCACGCTCCATCTACTTGCTGCGTTCCATCTGCTCAGAGCAGCTCGATCGTGCTCCGACGCCACCACTCCCAAGCACGATCGAGTGGACGAGAGGCAAACTGCAACCGAGTCAAATGCATAGTAATTAAATTAAAAAAAAAAAAAAACATAGCAAGTCAAATGCCTGCCTCGACTGGGGACTGATCTGGCGGAGAAAACAAAGCCGTTATTTCAGAAGCAGTAGCCATTCACACGCTACAAAGGTAACAGCCAAAGGCAATGAGGGATAGAGGTCGGGTATCTGCAACCCATCAGCTTGGTACGTCAAGACATTAAAGCAATCGCCCTTGCTACTGTGTAGGTGTGGACTATTAACATTTCGTAAATAGTATAAACTGCATGAAAGGTGTAGGGGTGGAGCATCATTTTTCTATGTTAGAAGATTATTAGACGTTAGATAAGTTAGATCTCTATTGAACCCAAAATTTTATTTTATTTTTACTTCTATTTTCCGTCTATTTTTCCGTGACTCCTGTTTTTTAGCAAATTCCGTGACTCCTACGTGGCGAGTCTGGGCCTAATTCAGAAGCGTGAGGGAGGAGGGAGACCTGGCCCAATTCCGCGCCGAACAGTCCAATTCCACACAGAACGTGTGCGAAAAAAATAATTAGGAGTGGTCGGCAATAGGCTGGCTTCCACCCCCTGCCTTGGCATCGGCACCCCAACCCACGGATCCGTCACCACATGTTCCGGCCACCACATCAGACGACGCAGATGTCGATAGAAAGCTGTGCCGCTCGTTGGGAACGCTCCACTACTTCCACCGTGCTCAGATTGTAGACCGCCCCCTGCCTCGGCATCGGCACCCCGACCCGCGGATCCTTCACCGCATGTCCCGACCATCACATCAGACAACGAAGACACCGAGAGACAGCTGTGCCGGTCATAGGGAACACTCCACTGCCTCCCTAGCGCCCAACGATCGAGCGAGCGATGGAACGGACAACAGCAAGCTTCTTGCACAGCAACCGCCACGCTCCGGCATATTCCAAAAACCTCTCGAAATCCTTTTCACCGTGGCAACAGTCAGCTCTTCGGCGCCAAAAAACAAAAGGCGCAAAAAGCTTAGCAGCTCGAGAGATGCACGACACCCTTGCCTTCCTTTGCCACACGCTTCAGCTTTTCCTCCTAGCGGATTAACGACGGCTGTGTGAGAGGCAAATAACCTTCGGACACAGGAAGGACTATTTGCAGCTTAGGCACAGCCATTTCCAATCTGCCCACTTTGTCATCATGGCTCTGGCAGTCTTCATGTTTTTAACATTCCTATTCTCCATTTTGAGCCGATAGAAGTGAAGGCTCAATTTACAGGCAGACTCGTAGGCGACAACAGAACAAATTAAACAATTAAAACTTGACGTTTGTTACTGTGCTTGAATGGAACCACCGGTTCCTCTCCATCGAATTATTTCTGGCCGTTAATCAAACAAAGAATTGATTGATTGTAATTAAGGGTACTTTAGTAATTGTATACTTCGAGTCAGCTGCCAAGGACTCGCCGTCGCAGGGTCGCTATCGCCTGCATGGCCGCATGCAAGGGCCTGCCTCCCTCTAGCCGGGATCCCACAAAGCTACCACCGCGAGCAGCAGGGGCTGGTTACCGAGGGTCACCGCGGCCGATCTAATCTAGCCACTTTGGGTTACCACGCGGCACAGGCAGCAGGGCTGCCATGGGAGCAGAGACACGCCTTCCTTCATTCGAGAAGACAGGGGATCGGTGAAGTTATCGGATTGGATCGGACGAGAGCATATCCTTCTACCTAGATGTTGGAACACGGTTCCAGCAGGTTTTGTATTCAATCGTAATCTCAATTACAATGCTAGAGCGTGAAGAAGGGAAACTCTTCCACTCCAGTCAGTCCTCTCTTACAACAGGGACTGGGGGCTCCTTTTATAGCCAGTCCAGCTCCCTAATACAAAAAGACATTACAACCCCTAAGGGGGACGGGGAAACCCTAATTTTAAGACTCTTCCAGGTGGGGTCGATGGGGGCAAAATCGTCCACCGCGGCGCTGACGGGCCTGCTGGACTCTTCACGGGCCTCCAAAGCGTGCGATGTCCTCCTCACTCCTAGGCCGCTGGCGGGCCGCCTCTTGGGCCGCTGGATGCCTCCGCCCCCGTCCTGCCGTCTCCGCCATCGCCCGGGGTATCTCCGCCCTGGGATCGGAGGCTTGCGCCTCCGCCCAGTGTCTCCGCCGGCGGCCGGAGACCGGGGGTCTCCGCCTCCGGCTTGCTACCTCCGCTCGGAGGCCTGAGGTCTGGCTGCCGGCCTGTTGTCTCCGCATGGCGACCGGAGACCATCTGAGGCGCAAGCCGGCATGGTCTCCGGCGGCGGGTACCACACCTCCGATCTAACCCTGCATAACAAGCCAAGACAACCGCAGCAAATAAGATAAATGGGGGTTAGTTGACCGTAGGCACATGCCATGTCTCCGCTGCTGAGATGCCTTTTCCCAACATTCCCCCTTTGAGGGTTAGGTCCAGCGGAGGCGGGCCCTAGCCATCAACTCTTGGCTTGATCAGCGGAGACCATGGCCCCCCCCCCGGCGCGCCTTTGGTGGACGGGGACTTCAGGGTGCGAAAAAGGTATTCTCTTTTAGGTACTTGTAGTTGTTTTGTGTTTTTTCTCTCTCTCTTTTTCTGGCCGTTGGATCCGGGGTCTGCGGTTTGTGACCGTTGAATTTTTTACCGTTGGCGTGGAGGGGATGTCCACCCCCATGACCGGCCGTCCGGCCACTATAAAAAGGGAGGGAGCGGTGAGAGCTTTTTACCCCAAGCTGTAGTTTTATTTTCACTCTCTCGTGCCACCTCCGCATCCGCCGGTTGCCTTTGATTTCGATCGTGGCACCTCCGCTGCGACGCGCTTGCCTTCGCCACCGCTACACCGGCCCTTACTCCCGGTTTCAGAAAGTGAAGGCTGGTGCCTGGCTGGGTCTTTTTGGAAAGTGTATGCTTGTTGCTGCGAAGGGCAGAGACCTGGAAGAATCTCTCTCTGACGTGGAAGCCTCCGTCAACGACCTTGTCCCTCCGCATAGTCCCGGAGGTATGGCTCTCATTACTTACGACTTTGGTCGCAGCAAGATGACTGCGGAGATGATCGAGGACCTCGAGAGGCAGGGTCTTATTCCGGCCGGTCGCGCCAAGCTTCCCGGGTTCGGAGACCGAACCAAAGCCGGGCCGCGGGTATGCGGTGGTGTTTAGGGACTTCTTCACCTGCGGTCTTCGGCTTCCGGCACACTCGTTTCTGAGGAAAGTCTTAGCGGAGTTCAACGCTCAGATCCACCACCTGACACCTCATGCGTTCCTAAACCTCAGCAAGTTTGTCTGGGCCGTGGAGTCGTACGGCGGAGAGCCGGATCTGAATACCTTTGTGAGGCATTATGAGCTGCAGAAACAACCACGGCAGTTTGGTGACGACAAGGTGAAGGCCCAGTTTGGTGCATGCAACTTTATGGCGAAGAGGTTCCAGGAAGAGCGGTTGGAGATATCTTGGTGCCAGAAGGGCAAGTGGGAACCAGCTAATTGGATGGATTATTGGTTTTATGTGTAGACCATTGGTGTCACCGGGTTGGATGACGATGGTAACAAGATTGTGAGGTATCCACTGGCCTCCGCTATGACGGAGATGAAGCCGCACACAAACTTGAAGCCATTGCCTGCATCTTCTGCTGAGGCTGCCGCTCGCGAGAAGTCCTGCCGAAAAGCCTTCGCGTTGGCTTGCAAATACTCCGGAGGTCGCGACCTTCTGGAGGAGATAGTGGCCTCCGGCTTCTGGCCCTTGGCTAAGGAGAGGCCAAAATTTGAGATTGTTCGGAAGGAATTGCCGGTCTTCGGAGAGGCTGCGGGCATACCCTGCCCTATCTTTGGTCTCAGTTTGCCACGGGGGGAAACTGGGACGAATTTTGTCAACCGTATTGAGCGGAAGGTGGTGGAGCTTATCGGAGAGGTCTCCGAACGTGAATACCTTGCGCGGAAAGCGGAGGCCGGCATCATGCCGCGTCTGAACCGCATTTTTGAAGAGCTTCAGATTTCCTATTCCTCCCGGCCTGTGCCCGGCAAGGTGCTCCGGAGGATTGAATCAAAGGCTCTGAAGAACGCCTCCGCTGTTGCTACAATCAAGGCGGAGGCATCAAAAAAGAGGAAACGTTCATGCGCTGGCCGTGGGCTTTCCAAGAAGGAGAAGACCTCCGAGCCGGAGGCTGTTGAGGCTTCCGCATCTGCATCTCCCAATGCGTCTGAGGCTGGCTACCAGGGCGACGACGGGGAAGAAGAGGTCGCCAAGGAGGTGGTGGCGTCCGCTAAGCCCTCGCCTACAGCGGAGACAAAGGTGGCTTCACACCCCTCTGCTTCCGCGCGGGCTCCATCACCGGAGGTGTCTGTTCGCCCCTTCCCTAGCGCTTTTGCCGAGCTGTCTAGCTCTGAAGACGGTGAGGCTGGTGAAGAAGAGGAAGAAGCAAAGGGGGACGAGGAGGCCGGGGACACTGAGGCGTCGCTCTCTCCGGCTCACCAGGTTCGTGATATCCCCGACGACATCTCCGATGATGATTTTGTTGGGAGTCCTGGCCATAAGGTGTCGAAAAGCACGTCTTATGCTGAGTTTGTTGCTGACAAGGCCGCTGCCGGGCAGGCCTCCGGCGAAGGGCGGGCCTCCGCTCCTGGTGACAAGGGTCCGGTGGACGGGCTTTCTCTTCGTAAGTTAGATTTTTTGACTTGGTCAAGTTTCTTGGACACACCCTTTTTTTTTTCCTTGACGTGAGAAGACTTTTAACCTTTTTATTCTATAGCTGAGCTTGCCGGTATTGCTGGGAGCATGAGGCCTCCTCCTGGTGTTGACTTGGCGCGCGTGTTCCCGGCGCGGGGTGCTCGGACTCTGCCTACGGGCGGAGGTTCTACTTCCGCCGCTCATGCTTCTGGAGGTAAAGATTTTTTATTCTTGTCTTATTTTTGGTTCACGCGTTGATTGGGGCGATTGGCTTGCTAAGATATGTTTGTGTGTCTTCGCTCTTCTTTCAGATGCCTCCGCTACGTTCGGTGCGTGGGGCTTGAATGTTCACGATATTTTTGAGCATTACGGAGGTTTTTGCCATATAGTTTTATTGCTGTCTCCGCGAGTTTGCACTGTTGTAGGCTTGCACTTACTATCATTTTCCCTCTGGTTTTTGTTTGATCCCAGCCCAAGTTGATAACTATCTTGATGCGCTGCCCTTCGATCGCCTTCTGCGCCTTCAACTGGAGCACCACTGCATGGTGAGTATGGTTTGGCCGTTTTGCCTTTTAGTCTTTTCCTTGTTTTTTCTCACTCTATCGTTGTCTGTAGACTCACCACATGGCCTTCGCCATTGAACACCGGGGAGCTGTGGAACTCGCTCAGCGGACTCAAGCTATTGAGGTCCTGAAGGGAGAAGTGGAGACCCTTGGCCGCGAGAAGACTGATCTTGCGGCCAAGGTTTCTAACTTGGAGGCCACGCGGCAACAGTCGGAGGCCTTGATGAAAAGGGTCGAGGACTTGGAGCTGAAACTTAAAACCGCCGACAAGGCCAAGGACGTTGCTGTTGAACGTGCCAACAAAGCAACGGAGGTGTCTGAGAACCTCCGCACCCAGTTGACTTCCATGGAAGAGGACGCGGAGACCTTCAAGAAGGAGGCGGAGAGATTGACCGCGGAGATTGAGGCGATCCGGGTTGCTGGTGCTGAGATTGCGGAGGCGTACTTGTCCACCCTTGAAGAATTCGGCGGCATTGCCTCTCCTCTTCCCGCTGATTGCACCGCCACGGGCTTGATGTCTTGGATCAAGTCTAATCTGGCAAAACTGTCCCTGTTTGTCGGAGGTGTGTCTGATTTTGCGGCACGGGCCTCCGCTACTGGGTTATTGAAGAGCTTGATTCGCGGAGGTCTCGATATCAAGATTGTAGATTTTCCCGAGATCTCCGATTCGTCGAGCTCGGGAGACCTCCCGCCCGATCCGCAAGACGGTGCGAAGTTCTGAAGTCTTTCTCGGGCACCTTTTGGTAGGGCGGAGGCCGTTCTTGCTTGCTCACGCGATGCGGAAGGTGAACCTTTTCTTCCTTCGTCTTTTCTGCTTGTCTCTTCTTTTGGTTCTTTATGAAGTTAATGTTTTGCGTGCTTTAAGGCTGCCGCCGGAGGCCGGACACCAGTTAGACTTGTGATGAAGGGTGTCCCCGTCCTTGGCGAGACTTCCAAAACAGGCTGCGGCGGAGGCATTCAAGTTCCTCAGGCGACCGTGTCTCCGGCGAGGATACGGCCCGAGACGGAGGTTCCGACGGAAACCCAGGCACGCTCTGAAGCTCGTGCCAGCTCTCCCGCGGAGACATTACAAGAGAGGCAAGACGGAGATGGTGATAAAGCCGCTGAGCCCATGATGTCCGCGGAGAGGAGGTAGACTAGGGTCTCACTTTTCTGTCTCTCATGATGTAAAAACACTTGTTACTTTTGCTGTGGCGCCTGGTGTGCGCGTATTGTAATTAAACTCTCTTTTGTGCTTGCTATGGAACTTATGGGTGAATCCTCCTGCGCAGGTCTCCGATTTAGGGCCTGTGCAGGAGGTGGATCCTGCAACCCTTATGCGCGATGGTGTTTACGTTAGCGGTTTTCTGTGGGGTTGCTGGCGATCAGTTTTTCCTCATCGTAGTATTGATGATATGTTTGAGTTTGTTCGTGCTAGCTGGACGATAGGCGCGACACCTTCGTTGGGTCGCTAGCGTGGAGGGGTCCTTG
The DNA here is from genome assembly GCA_018135685.1 of Themeda triandra. NCBI lineage: Eukaryota > Viridiplantae > Streptophyta > Magnoliopsida > Poales > Poaceae > Themeda > Themeda triandra. The sequence goes on from JAENPR010001397.1 coordinate 40,717, forward strand.
GTGAACTTGGCGTTTGTCGGTTTTGTATGAGATGTTTTATTTTTTTCTTGTTGCCTTTTTCCGGAGGTCACGTATGTGTTCGCTTGTGGCCTTTTCTTAAGATTTCTCTGGCATGCTGTAATGGAACACAGAGGTTTTTATTTCATACGCGGAGGTTGCGGAAGATGAACTCAGTGGACAAGTTTTCATTATCTCTTTGCACGTGTGCTGTGCTGTACTTACCTGATTTTGAACTGAGGCATGAAAACGGAGGCATTGTCTACGCTTGCTTGTATTTGAGGAGATTCATCTCCGCGCGTTGCGACGCTACTTTATTCTATGTTTGAATTGCCCGCGGAGGTTTCTGGCCAGATTCCTGAAACTCTTTCTCAGGTACCTTTTTATTGATCTTTTGAATGGTCAGCTGTTAGGTTACATGGTTCCATGCTAAGGCATGGAGATTAGGGTCTTAGCGCTGCCTTTTCTCCTACTATAGCTAATTGGACATGGTCCCTTGCTAATGGGGACTCTCAACTTGTCACTAGGTACCACTTTGTCCTCGGGCTCACTTTTATGTGACATTCCACGCCTTTGTTGAGCGATTTTGATCGGGGATGGGGGGACGTTACGAATTCTTACGCGGTGTCCCCCCTAGCCCGTTTTCTTCTCTGAGGAAAGGCTCGTTGGTGCATGCTCTGAAGAAAAGGGTGGTGTGCATTTTGGTCTATGTGGCCCTCTGCTTACGAATTCTTACGCTGTCTCTCTACTGCTACCGTGAAACTCTTGTAAATATACATCAGCCTCCATCCCCCCTACTCTTGACTTGCGCTTCCCTTTTATAGGCCTTGGTATGGCTGGTTGACTTAATTGTCTCTGATCTTCTTTGGTACAGTTCTTAGTAAATGCTATGGATGTTGTGTTTAATTTCTCTTGATATGCTCTCTTAATTGCTCAAGGCCAAAAAACAATTGCTACTGATGGTACGCTGTGGCTGGATATACTTGGTTGCCACTAAAGGCTAAGATACGGGGCTTAGTCTTTTAATGTGGTAGATTGCGTATCAAGGCGTTTATTTGCTCTGATTCTGGGTAGGCATTTATTTGCCCTCTTCCTTAGTGGGGCTATATAAAGCTTGTGGTTTCTGATGCTTGCTTAGTTACTTCGGTGTAGTATTGCCAACACTTCACTTTCGTTATCGCATGGCTTTGCTGTTAGATGTACTTGAGGCTGATACTGAGTAAGAATTCGTAATGGCTACATCACAATGGTGTGCCGCTCTTCTACTGAGAGGTCTGGAGTGGTATCCGGCTACCAATACAACTGTGCTTGTCGCCTGGTCTATTGGTCTGAGAGATCGCCCTACAGCTCTTGGCTTTATAGTGGGACGGGCTAGTATGAAGCGTGTCGGTTGGCAGTTTGCGTCTCGGTTACCAGCAGCCGAAGTCCGTCAGTGCTGAGGCTCCTTCCCTTCTCGGCGATGGAGAATTGCAGCGCTCTTTGCTCTTTTGCAGGCTCGTTTGCTGATTGTAATAGTAGAAAGTAGCACACCTTCTCTAGCGTCTGCACTAGTTAGAGCTAGGGCATTGGTGATTCTTGTAGCCTTAATTTCATACTTGTATGCAAATTAATGGACTGGAGTGGCTTGCTCAGCAGTCGTGTTACCTTCTCTTTGTTTTTGGTGGCCTTTTTTGCTTATGTCGATTGGATTGCTTTGATTGCTTCAGTTTTCGTTTATCGTGTTTGGCATGCCTCCGCTAGTCTTGCGGAGGCCTGAGGTGCCACTGGCTGATTAAGCGATCTTTGCTTTGATATCGGTGCCCTAGCTGCCTGCTGGGTCTTTTTCCGATTTTGGTGATGCCTTTTTTGGCTTTTTGTACCCCTTAGTGCCTGACTGATCAGGTCTTTTTCCAAGGGTTTTCAACCTTTTTGGAGGTCGCTTACAAATCTTTTTGAGGTCCGCCGGTCAAGGCGAAGTTTGAAGTGACCTCTTCCGATGCTTAAAGCTCCGTTGAATATTGCGGCTGCGTTGCCAGCCGCTTTCGACTTTGCTGCGTTCTGCTGTTTCTCGGGGTCCTCTTTATATATTGCAGAGGTTGATTACAACGGAGTTGCCTCGTTAAAAACCTCACCTCCGATAAGGAGTCCCCACGTGAGGAAAAGAGTGCAATCCGGTTCAAAGGGAAAGAAAAGAAACATGAAAATGAACTCTTTTGGATGCCTCCGCTTATAGATTTACGGAGGTTCCTTACATTTTAGATGTAGTATTTCCCGAGGTTGTCCACATTCCAGGTGTGGGTTGATACTTTCCCATTTTCATCTTGTAAGAGGAACGATCCTTTCCTTCCTGCTTGGTGAGCTAGGTAAGGTCCTTCCCACTTTGGTTGCAGTTTCCCTGCGTTTGGTGCGTTTGGTTTCCGGCGGAGGACCCAATCTCCTTCTTTGATGTCTTTGATTACCACTTTGGCATCCCTCCACTTCTTCGTTTGATTTTGGTACTTGATTATGTTGTCCACAGCTTCTAGTCTCTCTGCCTCTATCATCTCTTTTTTGTACTCTTCATTTTCGCTAGTGCTTGTTTTGTGACCCGGAGACTTTGGTTTCTTAACTCTTAGGCATCATAGCCTCTTCCCCATATAGTAACTTGAAGGGTGTGAAGCCGGTGGCTCGTGAGATGTTGGTGTTGTGAGACCACACGACCTTAGGCAACTCCTCTACCCATTTTCCTTTCTTCGAGGCCGTGTAGCGTTTTTGAGATTCTTGAGAATATGATCTGTTGGACCTCTCAACCGCTGCCCCGTTGCTCTCCGGGTGGTACACCGAGGCAAAGGCCCCGAGTACCAATGCTTCTGCGAGAACTCTTTGAACTTGTCGAATCGAATTGCTTTCCGTTGTCTACCGTTAGTGTTCTTGGGACACCAAATCGCACACTATGTTTCGCGGAAAAACTTTTTTTTGTTTACGAAGTGATGGTTGATAGTGGCTTGGCCTCAATCCACCTTGTAAAATATTCTACTGCCACAACCGCATACTTGCTACCTCCTTGAGCTGGTGGGAGCGGCCCAACGAGGTCCATACCCCATCTCTGCATAGGCCATGTTGGTGGGATGAGCTGTGTCTTCCCCCCTGGTTTGCTCTGGTTTGTTGAGAAATTTTGGCAGGCACTGCATGTCTTCACTATGCGCAAGGCATCTTTTATGTGAGTCGGCCAGTAAAAACCTTGGCGAATAGCTTTCGCAGATAGCGCCCTTGGGCCTATGTGTGATCCACAAATCCCTGCGTGAATGTTGCGTAGGAGTTCCTGGCCTTCTTCGTTGCTTAGGCATTTGAGTAGTGGTTGCACTATGCCTTTTTTGAATAACTGACCCTCTATTATGGTGTAGCTTCTTGCTCGAGCTGCCATCCTCACCGCGCTGGCTTCATCTGAGGTTACATGATTGCCACTGATTTGATCTATGATTGCTTGCCTCCAGTCTTCTGAGTGAATTAGTAGTACCTCCGCAAATGCTCTGTTTAACCTGGCCGTGGCTGGTTGCTGTACCTCTTGGTAAAAAGTGCCTGCCGGCATGTCAAGCTTGTTTGCTGCTGCCTTTGCCAACTCATCAGCCTCCATGTTTTCTCCTCTCGGTATGTGCCTGAGGGTGAACCCTTTGAATCTTTTCTCAAGGCCTCTCATGACCTCTAGGTATCTTGCGAGTTCAGGTTCCCTCGCGGTGTGCTCTTTTTCCATTTGTCCTGCTACCAACTGTGAATCTGTGTTTACCAGCACGTGAGTAGCCCCGAGTGCCTTTGCTTTTGTCAACCCCAATATGACACCTTCATACTCTGCTGTATTGTTTGTTGCTTTGAAGCATAGTCTAGCTGCATATTTTGTCCTGACTCCTGATGGTGAAAACAGAATTGCGGAGGCCCCGGCCCCCTGGACTCCCCAGGCACCGTCCGTGTAAAGTGTCCAGTGGGATACCTCCGGTTTTGATCCGGAGGTATTTGTTGGCACCCATTCTGAGAGAAAATCCGCTAGTGCTTGCGACTTGATTGCTGTTCTTGCGACAAACTTGATCTCGAACTGAGACAGCTCTGTAGCCCACTTGCCAATTCTTCCTGAGGCTTCTTTGTTGTTCAGGATCTCGGCCAGTGGCTGCGCTGTTGGTATCAGAATAGTGTGGTCCTGAAAGTAGTGCTTTAGCTTCCTTGATGCCGTGATTACTGCGTACGCTATCTTTTCGATCTCTGTGTAGTTCAGCTTTGCTCCTTGCAATGCCTCAGACACATAGTATATTGGCTGTTGTACCTGCTTACCGTTTATCTGTCTCTCTTGCACAAGTACCGCACTTACTGCCCCTGCTGATGCTGACACGTACAACAGGAGTGGCTCGTCGCTATTCGGGGCCGCCACCATTAGGTCCTCAGCCATGTATTTCTTGAGCTGTCTGAAAGCTTCTGATTGCTCTGTTCCCCATTCAAACTTTTTGTTGGCTTTGAGTGCCTTGAAGAAAGGGATGCTGCGTTCGGCTGATTTGGAGATAAACCTGTTCAAGGCCGCGATTCTTCCTGTGAGTCGCTGGACCTCTTTTTTGTTTGATGGCTCGGGCATGGCCAGGACAGCTTTTGTTTTGTCTGGGTTGGCCCTGAGACCTTCGGGTCCGACGACATATCCCAACATTTTTCCCCGTGACTCCAAAGACACATTTTTTCGGGTTTAGCTTCAATCCGGCCTCCCTAAGGTTTGCAAAGGTTTCCTTGAGATCTTCCGAGATGGTTCTCCGGTTCTTTGCTTACCGCGGCAATGTCATCTACGTAGGCTATGATGTTTTCTCGCAATTGAGACCGTAGTACAGCTTGTACCATTCTTGCGAAGGTTGACCCCGCGTTCTTGAGCCCCTCGAGGCATTCGCACAAAGCAAAAGAGGTTCCGGTCGGTATAGTGAAACTTGTCTTTTCCTCGTCTTCTTTCCCCGAGCCGGACGATGATATCCCGAAAAACAGTCCGGGAGGGAGAATCTTTTGCATCCGGCGGCCTTATCAAGCGAGGCGTCTATTCTAGGTAGCGGGAATGGGTCTTTTTTGCATGCCTTGTTCAGGTCAGTGAAGTCGATGCACATTCGCATTTTGCCATTCTTCTTTGGGGCAAGCACCACATTTGCCAGCCATTCTGAGTATTTGACCTCTCGTATGACGTTTGCATCCAATAACCTCTGCACCTCTGCCTTCGCGGCCAAGGTTCGCTCCTCTGACATTTTCCTCTGCCTTTGCTTCCTTGGCTTTACGTTTTCATTCAAATCCAGAGTGTGCTCGATTATGTCTCTCCAGATTCCTTTAAGGTCTTCTGCTGACCATGCAAAGACATCTCTGTTTTTGGACAATAAGCTAAGTAATTCTCTCCATTCTTCTTCTGATAGACTTGCTCCGATCGTCACCTTCCTGTTTGGCACTGCCTCGTCGAGGGGCACCTTTGTTATCGTGTCCTCCCGATCTTTCATGTCCGTCTTTCCTCCGGGCATATCGGTGGCTCATCGATGCCACTTGTGTTTATGTTTCGTGAGCCTTGTATATTGCTCTCTCTATGTTTCTGGCTTCCTTCTGGCTTCCTCGAACCGTGATGATTCCATGCAGTGCTGGCATTTTCATGCAAAGGTAACCCATGTGGATTGCCACATTGAACCTGTTTGCGAATCCTCTTCCTAGGATTGCATTGTATGGGTAGTATATGTCTACTACATCAAAGGTGATGTATTCTGTTCTCGCCTTGTCCCCATCTTGAAAGGACACGGGTAGGGAAATTTTTCCGAGCGCGTGAATCTTCCTACCTCCGAATCCTATCAGAGGTGTATCTGGTGGTTGTAGCTGAGACCTGCTGAGCTTCATTTGATCAAACACACTTGCAAAAATGATATCTGCCGAACTCCCAGAGTCAACTAGTATTCTGTTTATCTCCCATCCTGCAACATTCGCTTTTATGACCATCGCGTCGGTGTGAGGGTAACTCTCCAATCGGAGGTCCTCTTCGAAAAACTGATTTGGGCCTTAGACCACTCTGTTGTTCGGTGTGTGCTCCTGTCATGACCACATTATTCACCAACCGGAGGTGATCTTTTTTCTGTTTCTTTGTCTCGAACTCCATCGCTGAGCCGCCGGCTATCGGTAGTATCATTCCTATTGTGGGCAGAGCAGAATGGGGGTTCATCTGATTCTCAATCGGAGGTTCAGCCTTTGGCATGGTACTGGGGCAGGTGACCTGCTGCGGAGGTGCTGGTAGGGCCTCGAATTGCCTTTGTTGGGGAGGTGGAGGTAATGCTGCGTACTGCTTCTGCTGCTGGTGATGTGAAGACTGAGGTGTCTCTACCATGGATATCTGTGGGGGTCGAGTGTTGACATAAGTGATTGCACTCTCCGCTCTGACGGGTGCCTGGTTGCCGTACTGAGACATCTGGTACTGCACAGGCCGCCATGCTGGTAGGGACGGTGGGTAGTACTGCTGTGCGACGTTCTGCTGAGAGAAAACACCATTCGTGTACCCTGGGTAGCTTGGGTTGTACTGCTGGTGGTATTGCTGAGTGAAGGTGTGATTCACTTGTCTGGCTGGTTCCTGAACGGGTGGAGGCGGCTGTTGCTTGCTCTTCATCCGATCCATTGTTTCTTTGGTTTCGGGGCATTCCTTGGTGCTGTGCCCCTTTTCTTCCCCATGGAAGATACAATAATGTCTTCTCGTCTTCTGGTTCTTATTCCAGTTCTTCGACTTGTTCTTGTTGAAATTCTGGTTATTCTGAGCCTTTGCATCTCGACCGTTTCCCGGCTCGTCTGTCGGACGCTGAGGCTGGCTGCTTTGTACATTAAGGACTTGCCTTTGCTGAGAATTCTGTCTGTCATAGGACCTATTGTCCCTATTGCTGTTCCTGCCGGAATACCTTTTGCTCTGGCCTTCTCCTTCATCCAGTCTTTTCCGGAGGTCATTGTCTGATCTGCAGTATTTTTCGAACTCTTCATGCAGTTTTTCCATAGTGGTTGGCTTTTCTCTCGCTAAGTGGCTTGCGAAGGGTCCAATGCGGAGACCTTTAATTGCTGCCTCTATTGCGACGCTGTCTGGCACATCTGGCGCCTTCGCCCTGAGGTGTAGGAATCTCTGGAAGTAATCCCTTAACGGCTCTCCCTTGTCATGTTTGTTGCTGAACAGTCCGCCGACGACAATGACTCACTTGAGAAACCTTTGAAATTGGCGATTATTTTATCCCTCGGGTTCTCCCATGAGTAGATTGTCTTTGGGCTGCAGCATGGAGTACCATGTCGGTGCGTCGCCCCTGCGGCGATGACGAAGGATTTGGCTAGGACACTGTCATTTCCTCCCGCGGAGGCAACCGCCGCCTCAAAACTCATCGGGAATTGCCGTGGATCTGTTTTTCCATTGTACCTAGGCAGGACCATGGGCTTGTAGCCCGGAGGCCATGGTGCTTTCTGTAGGCCTTCTGACAGTGGGGATTTCGGGTCGAACGTCCTCTGGTAAACCATGATCTGAGGTATCTCTGTGGGTGTTGCGGCCATGTATTGGCTGAGTTGTGGGGTTGTCGTAGTGTTGTTTTGATGCATTGTTATGGGTTGCATGCTCTGAATCTCCACTTGCAGTATTGCCATTTGCTGCCTAATCTCCTCTGCTTGTTGGGAGGTGTGCATTGCCCTGTGCGTAGCTGCTTGCTCTGCTCTCAGCCTGTCTCGTTCTGCTTCCATGCGCTGCATTTCGGCTCTCAGCCGACTTACGTCATTTTCCTGGTGTTGGTCGCCGTCCTGGTTTGCCGGAGATGGTTCATCTTCGCCGTGGTCATCGTCGTTCTGTTCATCTTCAGTTGCCTGCTCGGAGGCATACGTGCTTCGGGCGGACCTCCGCGGTCTGCCCCTTCGCGATGGTTCGGGTACCTCCGCGGGTGCCTCTGCCTCGGCGGCGGCACGTTTTCGTCGAGCGGCGGCGGCCGCTATTTGTTTTCTTGTTGGCATCTGTGAGTGATATCCTCGGCCAGACACACGGGTGGGCGCCAACTGTTGGAACACGGTTCCAGCAGGTTTTGTATTCAATCGTAATCTCAATTACAATGCTAGAGCGTGAAGAAGGGAAACTCTTCCACTCCAGTCAGTCCTCTCTTACAACAGGGACTGGGGGCTCCTTTTATAGCCAGCGATCCGGCTCCCTAATACAAAAAGACATTACAACCCCTAAGGGGACGAGGAAACCCTAATTTTAAGACTCTTCCAGTGGGGTCGATGGGGGCAAAATCGTCCACCGCGGCGCTGACGGGCCTGCTGGACTCTTCACGGGCCTCCAAAGCGTGCGATGTCCTCCTCGCTCCTGGGCCGCTGGCGGGCCGCCTCTTGGGCCGCTGGATGCCTCCGCCCCCGTCCTGCCGTCTCCGCCATCGCCCGGGGTATCTCCGCCCAGGATCGGAGGCTTGCGCCTCCGCCCGGTGTCTCGCGGCGGCCGGAGACCGGGGTCTCCGCCTCCGGCTTGCTACCTCCGCTCGGAGGCTCGAGGTCCGGCTTTGCCGGCTGTTGTCTCCGCATGGCGACCGGAGACCATCGAGGCGCAAGCCGGCATGGTCTCCGGCGGCGGGTACCACACCTCCGATCTAACCCTGCATAACAAGCCAAGACAACCGCAGCAAATAAGATAAATGGGGGTTAGTTGACCGTAGGCACATGCCATGTCTCCGCTGCTGAAATGCCTTTTCCCAACACTAGAAATACCATTTTGCCCTCTATAATTTTAAATAGAGCCGGTTCCGGGCCCACTAATCTTTGGTTCCGGTCCACATCTTACGTTACTATTTAATAGGTTCCTGCTACCTCTTAACCATCAGATTTACACAAATGAATGGTTCTTGTTATTTCCAAACAAAGTAAAATGAAATTATCCCTATTGTGAAGTAGCATCAAAGAGGTGGCCCATGGAGGCGACAGGCAAGCACCACAGCGAACCAAGCAACACATCCTCTCAATGGCTCCCCTCAACTAGGCGCCACATCAACCACGAGGGAGTTAAATTAGACCCCCTACTCTAGTTCTTTTTTTGCAACTAACTTTAACATAGTCTGAAGTTAATTAGACATTAGTAAAAGCAGTATAAATATTTTTTTAATAACCTATCCAAATTTTTTTTTTCTAAAATGAATATACATTTGAAAGTGTTAAAATTGGATTTAGGATAGAAAATTTATCAAAAAAATAACTTTAAATTGTGGACAACATTTCATGTTTTACCCAGAATCATTGTCTACATTTAGAAAATATGAAATTGGTTTCATGAAACTTGCAGACAACAGTGATGATGAAGAAGGAAGCAGAAGGTCCAATTTGTTTGGGATACTTGTGCCAATGATAATTCTAGGCTCTATTGGATTTAATTAGCCTTGATCCAACATTAAATCAAATAAATTCTAAGGTGCATAATAAATACTTGTGCAATAAAGGATTAATCATGTACTAGAAATAATAAGAATATTATTTCAACTGAAATAGTGGTTATTCTCTAGAACATATCATGGGTAAGCTAAAATACATTTTGGAATGGACCACCATACTAAGTGAATAATGTAAATACACCATGGAACACATTTTTAGTACTATAGGATTATTGCAAAATACAAAATAAAAAATTCTTAAACACTCGGGGATAGCAAAATACATCATGATATTGTACACAAAACTAAAAATACCAAGGAACAACTCATAAACATCATAAAATTATAAAATAAATACCTCATGGAACATCAAATGAGTACTATTTAAACAACCTAAGGAATAATTATTCACAAGAAAAAATGGTCCATTTAAAAAAATAAATTTCATCATTATAAAAAATATTTTAGAATAGAAGTAACAATGTACAAAGTAGTCACAGTGAATTAATGATGTATGAGAAAATCAGACACCAATGGAAAACAAAAGAAACTTTGGATCAGGATAAGGGAGCATTTGAATATATACTAAGATAAATAAGTTGGGAAAGAATTAGAAATTCAATGAAAGAAAAATAGAAAAAAATGATATGTTGGGAAAATGATGTGATAAAACAAATGCTACTTTAATTACAACTCATGCTCTTCATGTTGTTCTATATTTTATTAGATGTTGGGCTTTTAGTTGTAGTTTGTGTTGAATTGCTATAAGGATAATGACGTCGTGATAATGTATTTACTGGAAGGGGTGATACGATTGTTTGGTACTTTACAATTACTTTTCTATATACTATTAAAAGGGAGGTGCGTGCCTGTGTAAAAGGCGTGCGGTGAAAATAAAATACGGCAGGCCATATAGAAGTCATTACCCTATTAAAAATAAATAAATAAACAACAAAATATGAATCATAAACCCTAGACCCAAATCCAACAACATATGGGAGGGTGGTCAGCCCGTTGCTTACATTCTCATGGCTTGTCAGAGCCCAAATCCATATTTTGATAATTATTCACTAATTTTTTAATCCAGCGAAGCTCTGAATAAAGTGACCTTCCCACTTCTTGGAGGGGTTCACATTGCATCTTGGTTCCCTTCTCCTTTTCTTTTTCCAATGCTTCATACCCTTCTCACGACTTCCTTCCACCTTCATTCTCTTGAACTTTCCATTCACTATGGCATATGAATGGGCTAGGAATTTCACATCAGCCTAGTTGAGGTAGTACAGTATGGGTTCATCTTTTAAACATAAGTGAAATTATTTTGTTTACTCGGTAGCGTGCCCATCTGTTTCTATGAGACAGCAAGACTTTTATACTGAAACATACAGATCGCATGACAAGATATTTTAATTATCATGAAAAAATATTAACAAGTAATATTAATTATCTTTTCATTGGAGTTAGAAACTCTTTATATATGATAATCATTTGGAATATTATCATTTACCAGTTTCTTCCCCTTATTCACGCTCTTCTCAATAATTAGCACGATGAAGATCCTGATGTTACATCTTGCCATGGATATCGATAGATCTTGCTATGACCATACAATTGGCTATGTAAAAACACTGGTGAGACAAGGAAACCTAGATCTATGGCTGCAATGAAACAACAATCATATACACAAGTGTTTGACATGTTCCTGGTAAGGCAAAATCAGCTAGCAGCCACACAAGCACATTGTGAGTTACGTACATACACAAGGAGGGACAAATGGCGAGTTACATACACAATGGGCACATGGCAAGTAACATGCCTACTAATCCTTCTTGCCTCTCTAATATTGCCACACGAACATGTGTGGCTCCAAATGATACTACAAAGCTTTATTTCCAAACATAAAATATTTCCAAACGAGAGGGACTGAGGGAGTACGACGAAAAATTATTGCAAAAACTAACTTTGATGACATAGATACAATTAGAACCTCTATATGAAGTTAGTAAGGTTCCTAACAACCTAAAAAAATTTAAGTACTTCTCTCATGATACAATATTATAATGGTCCCAATTCATGGATAAAAAATAAATGCACTCTCAAACTTCTATTGCTTTTGTATCTATGGTGTGGGTACGCCGGAGACAAGGTGACCAGCCGGGGATTGAAGCATGTGGCGTGGAAGCAAAATAGTTCAAAAAAAATATTTGAGGAAGAAGATTGAGAAGGCAGACGCGCATAAATTGGGATGTAACCTTTTAGTCCTAGGCTGGTATAAATTGGGATGCGACCTTTATTCCCGGACGGTTTACCGATCGAGACTGAACGCGAGTCGTGGCTTGCGGCTTAACCTGAGACTAAGGGGGGTGTTTGGGACTGCTCCGCTCCCGTTTTTCTAGCTCCGCTCAAACTCCGCGTTGCCAAACACGTCCAGTTCCAAAAACTCCGCTCTGCAAAAAAGGTGGAGTTGGAGGCCAACTCCACGTTTTTTCTGGAGCACATCAAGGAGTACTCCAGTTTTTAGAGTTTTCTATTCCCACATGGAGTTGAGGAAAAATTACACACATTGCCACTCGTTAATGACTGGTTCACTTGCCATTTGTTCCGCTCCCTATATGCATGAATTAAGGTTGACATCTTCTTGCTTCGTCGAAGTACGTCTACCCCAGCGCCGTTATTGCTTCGATCCCTTGATGTTCTTCCAATCTTATTTACGTTTGCATTTGGTGTAATCCTACAGGTGAAATTGCCTTAAGGATAACGTGAAGATAAGATTTTATCCCTTATAAAAAATAAAAAGTCTATCATTGTATTAAGACTAAATTAATTACAATTATAATAATAATTTATATTTGAATCATGGCTTTTTAATTTTCTATCATTTACAATTTCAAATACAATTATTTGAATTTAAAATAATACCTTTATTAATGTTCTATTATTTTTTCTATTTTCTCAAAAAATATCAAGTGCAATTTTAATCGAGGGCACAATAGACCATTTACATGAAAAACAACCATTTCATGAAACGGAGCGAGTTGCATGCCAAACGGTATCACCTGTTCGAGAAACTCTATAGTGGAGGTGCTCTATGATGGAGTCCGTGGAGTAGAGCTGAAAAACGGAAGCGGAGCAGTGCCAAACACCCCCTAAACCAAAATTTTAGTACGCAACGCTACTGCTCCCTACTCGTGCATCCAATAATCTAATAAATGGTACAAATTAGGAGGATTCCCCGTGCGTGGTCATGGGTATGAAGAAGAAATATAAATAGGTTAAAATTTAACTAATAAGAATTAAAAGATATTATGTATAGATTTATTAGTACAATCGTGCATTGTATCTATAGTGTATGATGTGTCTCGTTGACATGGAGTCGATCTGAGGTGGACACCTCGTATGTCAAGAGAAATTGTTAGTGACAAATGATAGTGGACTACTAAGTGGACGTCTTGCATACCAAGATAAATAACTAGTAGGGTGCAAAAGAATATATTGAGTTTTGACCACTCATCTTATTAAAAATTTGTGTAAAATATCATTTTTGAAGCTCAAGTTTGACCATCAAACCTATTCACTTCTTAGTTGGATGAAGAAATGATGAAGATAAAGTTGTATAGATGTTGATGCACGAGGAATAAACATAAGCCATTGAATCATAATTACATTTTACATTCAAATAAACATTATTAAACATAACCGTACAATAAACCACGATACGATAGCACAACCCTTTTAGATATTATTGTTATCGAAAAAGTTTGGCACCTCCTCCACTCAGAATAGATATCTAATAATAAATGTATAGTACAACTATACATCAAGAAAAATTAAAATACCTTATTATAATTTGGAAAGAAGCGAGTAGCCTATTAAAGTCGGAGTATATAAAAGAAATGCATACATGCTACTCTTCATCTCCGCAGTCGGTGATCTGGTAGTTCACCTCAAGCTGAGCGACTCCTTGTCCACCCAAAGCGCCGCCCTGGCCGTTAGTGTCCATCTGGTCGAATACGACCCTGTCCAACCAAAGCAACAGGCCATCACCAGGATCACAGATATCTATGATTCTCACCGTCACCGAGGGGCCATCGCTTGTTGCCGGGTTCGTCATCTGCAGGCACTTATGGCACCCGCAGGCCCCGGTATATGGCCCACAGTCCCCGCAGAACTCCACCCACCGGTGTCGCGACCGGAAGTTAATGTCCGGGTAGTTTTCACTGTCCAAGCTCGGGCAGGTCTTGCTGTTCCACTCCCAATTCACATCCTGATCGTCGGGATTGTACTCGATATACGTCGCCAACCCGCTGTATAAAGCCATCGCAGACGGCATCGACGATGCCAGAACCAACGCGGCCAAGAAAACCAGGACCAGGGAACCGACGCCACGCGAGTACATGGTGATGAGTTTCAGTTACATATATTGATGAAGCTTGGCTAGCATGCAGATAGTTAATATGGAAGGTCCTTTTGCTTAACTAGTGTGAGAGTATGAGACTGATTATGTGTGTTTATATAGCAATCTGGAGACTAGAATGCCCAAGATAGAGACAAGAAATGTGTCGCAACTTCCAATGCTCAGCAGATTGTTCTTAGAGGTATAACCAGCGCTGTTAAGCATAGCGTGCGCTGTGATTAATTGTTCTTTAGCCCCTGATACATGTGATTCGGTAACACCTAGCTAATGAGGCTACTAATTCGATAATTTTCCGAAACTCATCAGGTTGTTCTTAGAGTTACAAGGAGCGCTGTTATGCATAACGTTCGCTGTGATCGATTGTTCTTTAGCCTCTGATACATGTGACTCGGTAAGGCCAAGCTAAAGAGGCTACTAATTCGATAACTCCTATGGCACGCAACAAATTAATTATTCCAAATCCAATTCCTTCTTGTTGACAATGGCTAATAAATTCATTTTTTTTCCAGTCCCGAAAACTTATAGGTACCAAACCTGTTAAGCAAGTATTTTGGGACAGTGATACGATCTCCAAAGCCTAACTTTCACTTCTTATTTTTTGAAAAATATTTATTGGAAAGTGATATATGCATTGTCAGGGTTTTGGCGGGAGACATTGATCCCGTATGATGATGGTGCGGCGACATTGATGTAGACGACATTGTGCGTCAACCCCGAATCCACGAGAGAGGGGACCCTAGTGCCCTTGAGAATTCCGTCAATGTAGAAGGGAGAGGCGCGTTGGAATCTAGAGTTGGTCTTGCCAACTGTCATCATAAGGCTGTTGTTGTTGTCTTCGATGTCGTAGGCATTGAGGACTGTGATTCCAAAGAGCATTTTGCACTTATGATCAAGTGCAAATTTCTCATCACATTTGAAACTGATGCCAATGTGGCGCCGTTCTTTCATCTCATCCGGGGTGGGATGCTTGAAGGGACGAAGTGGTGGTGAAGTAGTGCCTCCTTTAGATACCATTGTGATGCCATTGTTGTTGTTGTGGGTGAGGCTGAGGTTGCTAGCACCATTGGAGGAGGGAGACATCCTTCCTTTGTGACTGGCGCTATGCTGGATTCGGTGACGACCACCAGGCGGAGCAAGATAGGGACACGGCGAGCACCTGCAGCACACGACGAGCGCAGAACACAACAGGCAAGGCCACTGGCACACGACGGCAAGTTCTCGATCAACAGGCCACTTCTCGATCAGTCGTCACTCACCAAGGATCCAAAGCAAACGAGGCTTCATATTAGCATGCTCGTGTGACATCGGAAGAAAAGTAAGAAGATAGACATGTATTTTAGAGAAACTAAAACTGAATCGTAGTTACAACTTGCGTACGTGATTTTATATTCCTCGACAAGTAGAGTTGTGCCGTCTTCTGAATAAATGAATGGAAACCGTAAGTTCGATGGCATCTTCAGGTTTCATCGTGGATCAAAAGGTCGTGCGCCTCCGCGAGCTTGATGCCGTCCTGCCTGCCAACTGCATCTCTAGGTTGTGCTCCGGCGAACCCAGCCCCACCTCCATGTCAGCGTCCGTGCGCATCAGAGGGGAAGCCGCGCTCGAATCTGAACAGGGAGGCGCCGCTACGCATCAGAGAGGAAACCCGCGGCCATGGCAGTCCTTTTCGCGCCACTACGCCACCACCGTCCGTCGTCCATCGGGGAGGCGCGGATCCTCGCGGAGCAGGCATGTGAGACCCTCGCATCGTCTCCTCTAGAGCCAGCCGTTGGCGGAGCTGCAAGTGGCAGCGGGGCAGATGAGCGACCGGCGTGCCCCCGCTCCTGTGCGGCCATGAGCTCCGGCGAGGGAGCAGGAGAAGCATCGGGCACGGGCGGAGAATCGAAGAAGAAGGACCAGACGGAGAACAGAAAGGCAAAGGAGAAGAACCGGAGGTGATAGGAACGACCGCGGGAAGCTGGCGCAAGTCAGACCATACTTGAACGGCTGAATCGGCCGTTCCTCCTGGCTAGGCTAACTCGGTGTGGATGCCTATGTTGGGGGAGGCCAACGCCCTTAGCCAAACAACTAAACATAAAGAATTTACCCAACGAACCCTAGCTGGACTTATGCAGCCAACCAAACACATCCATACTTGTCATCTTTACACTATCTAGCCTGTGTGTTCGCGTCGTTCTATTCCTTGTGCTATGGTTATCTACTACTCCATGTGGTTATCTTTGTGTTCTGGGTTCTTGTGTGTTTGTATTGTTGGCAGTGGACCATGTTGTTGTTGGTGGTTGATGTTAATAGTAAACTATCACTTTATCATATACACATGGTTAAAATGAACAAACGAAGATAGATATATGACTATTTCTAACAAGTTCTACGAGTTTTGATGCTCCCCTTATTTTGCAAGATGTACTAAAAAGGGATATTAAATAGTACACATACAACTCAGCAGAAAGTGGGCAAAAAATACATTAAAATATTGAATGGTGCAAAACAATCTCAGAAAAATGTTTGGGGTGTAGTAGTATAGTACTGTGAAGAGCTGGTCGAGACGTGATCGAAATGAATATATGTTTTGCTGTGTTTGGACCATGGAATAAAAATATTTTAATTTCACATATATAAAATAAAAAAGAAATTATCTGACAGTCGTCAGCAGGGTGTCCCAGCTCAAAAGCGCGAGGGAGAAGGGACTGGCTGCGCAAGCTTGGGCCTGCGGCCCGATACGGCGCGAAGCAGTGCAATTCCACAGAGAGTGTGTGCGAAAAAAATAATTACGATTGGTTGGTCCTATGTTGGCTTCCACGTTCCACCCTGGTCGGACCGTAGACCGACCCCGCCTTGCCTCAGCGTTTGGACCCCGACCCACGGATCAGTCGCTGAGAGATAGCTATGCCAGTCGCATAGTAGGGAACGCTAGCTCCACTGTGTCCCTAGCGGCCAACGATCGAGCCAGCCATGAAAGGGACCACAGCAAGCTTGCACAGCGGCCGCCTTGCTCTGGCATGATCCGCAAACGTCTCAAAACCCTTTCACCATAGCCACACTCAGCTCTTCGGCGCCAACAACAAATACGGAACAAAAAGCTTAGCAGCTCGAGAGATATGCCGCCCTGCCAGGAGACAACAAGAACTGTTTTTAGCTTAAGGACAGCCATTTCCAATTAATTTCTCCATTTTGTCCTCATGGCTCTCCTAATCTTCATTTTTTAAACGGTCCTAATTAGGAGAGCTATTAATTGGAAATGGCTGTCCTCATGGCCCACTTTGTAGCTTAAGTACAACAAGAACTGAGGTTTCTGATTTGGAAAAGGTCCTCCTGACCCATTAATTAACTATTGTGTAGTCCGATTTACCTGTTTCTACTAGAAACCAGATGTTTGTGCTTAGTTGTCTGAGCGGTTTTTTAAACGGTTTTGGTTGACGTGGAGCCACATCAGCCATGAGAGTTAAATTGGACCCTTACAATCATTCCATTTTTTGCAACAATCTTTACCATAGTCCGAGGAAGTCAATTTGACTTTAGAAAAAGTTGTATAAATATTTTTTCAATAACTTATCCAAATATTTTTTTTTCAAAATGAATATACATTTGAATATCTTAAAATTCGATTTATGTTAGAAAACTCATGAAAAATTTGCTCTAACTTAAAAAAATGAAAAAAAAAATCTTGTTCTTACCTAAAATCTTTCCCTACATTTAAAAAATACGAAATTGATTTAATGAAACTAGCAAACTACAATGATGACGAAAAAGGAAAGATGGAGATCCATTTTTTTCGGGATACTTGTGCCAATGATAATATAAAACTCTTGCTGGATTTAATTAGCCTTGGTCCAACATTATGGAACAGACCACCATACTAAGCGAATAATGTAAAATATACCATGGAACATATTTCAAGTACTAGGGGATCATTGCAAAATACAACATTAAAAAATTCATAAATACTCAAGGACAATAAAAGGCATCATAAATATTGTACACATAACTATTAATAATACCAAGGAAGAACTCATAAACATCATAAAAATAGAAAACATATAATCGAATATGAATATTATTACAACAATCTAAGGAACAATTCTCCACAAGAAAAAAATGCTCCGTTTAAAGAAATAAATTCATGAAAATTATTTAGGATAGGAGAAATAATGTACATAGTAGTCATAATGAATTAAGGCAATTTTTGTTGTGGGACATCGCCAAAACAACGAATTGGCTGGAACACACCACCAACGATGACTTTTGCTGAGTACCATTACAAAATCATGTTCATTTGCTGTAACACACCGCACTCATTATTTTATTCATTTCGCCCGTTTCTGGAGAGAGAAGGCTGGGCAAATGTCATTTATGCCCTCATCTTCAACCTCATAATTGACAGGCCATGGGAGAAGAAGTTGAAGATGTTGCCGGTCCATGGGCGAGCTCACCAGCGGCACAGCCAGCCCAGGGTCGAGCTCCCCGGCGGCGCGCGGCCAGCCATGGGGGCGAGCTCCCCGGCGGTGCGCGGCCAGCCATGGGGGCGAGCTCCCCGGCGGCGCGGCCAGCCTGGGGCGCACCTCCCCGGCGACGCGGCCAGCCTGGGGGCGAGCTCCCCGGCGGCGCGGCCAGCCATGGGGGCGAGCTCCCCGGCGGCACGGCCAGCCTGGGGCGCACCTCCCCGGCGGCGCGGCCAGCCTGGTGCATGAGGAGGACCAGCAGGAGGTTGAAGAAGAAGGCAAAAAAGTCATTTTACGCACCTTCTCTCTCCTAGAATCTGAGAAATGAATAAAATAATGGTTGCGGTATCTAGTGGCAAACATTCGTGAATTTATAATGGTACTGGGCAAAACTGAGCGTTGGTGGTGTGTTCCAGCCAATTTGTTGTTTTCGCGATGTCCCACCGCAAAAATTGCCATGAATTAATGATGTATGACAAAATCATACATAAAAGGGAATAAATGAAACTTTGGATGAGGATAACGGTGCATTTGAAGGAAAACTAAGTTAAATAAGTTGGGAAAGAATTCGAAACCAGAAGAAAGAAAAATAGAAAAAAATGAAATGTTGGCAAAAACGATATGATCATAAAACACATCCTACAAACGAGGAGGATTCCCCACGTGGCACGTATTGAGGAGGAAATTAAATGAGTTAGAATGTTAATGCAAAAATATCATATTATATATGTATTTATTAGCACAGTCGTGGAAACTGTATCTATAGTGGATGATTGATGTGTCTCGCTGACGTGGCATGGTCTACTAAGGTGAACACGTCAAAAGAAATTGCTAGTGACAAGTGGCAGTCGACTGCTAAGAGATATCTTGTTGGATTTTGCTTTTAAGAATTATAGATTAACTACATTTTTGACCAAATATCTTATTTAAAAATTTATATAAAATATCATTTCTTTTTTTAAGCCAAGTTTGACTACTCATCTTATTCACTTCTAATTAGTTGGATGAAGAAATGACCAGGATAAAAGTTGTAGATGTTGATGCACGAGGAACAAACATAAGCCATACATACACATAGTATTAATATCCATTTAAATAAACATAATTAAACATAACCGTACAATAAACCATATATACGATAATAAACACACATTTATTCCATTATTATAGAAAAGCATGGTACTTTATCCACTCTAAATATATATCTAAACGTATAGTAAGAACTATACATCTAGAAAACTTAAGTACCTTATTAAATTGGAAAGAAGCAAGTAGCTTATTTGAGTCTCAGAGTATATAAGAAATGCATACATGCTTGTCTTAGTCGTCTTCGCAGTCGACCATCTGGTATTTCACATCAAGCCGTGCGTCTCCTTGTCCACCCAAAGCGGCGCCTTGGCCGTCCGTGTCGATCTCGTCGAACGCGCCCTTGTCCATCCAAAGCACCATGTCGCCGACGAAGTCGGGGTCACAGATCTCAATGATCCTCACCGTCACCGAGGCGTCATCGCTTGTCGCCGCATTCGTCACCTCCAGGCACTTATGGCACCCGCAGTCCCCGGTATATGGCCCCAAGGACCCGCAGAACTCCACCCACCGGTGTCGTGACCGGAAGTTAATGTCCGGGAAGTTTTCACTGTCCAAGTTCGGGCAGGACTGGCTATTCCACACCCAATTCACCTGCGGATCGCCGGTATTGTACTCGATGTACGTAGCCATCCCGCTGTAAGCGGCCATCGCAGACGGCATCGACGACGACACCACAACAAATGCGACCACGAAGACCAGGACCATGGCGCCGACTGCACGTGAGTACATGCTGGCGGTTAGTTTCAGTTCCACTGGCGATGCTTAATTGGTTCGTAGGCAGTTAAGGGAAGCTCCTTCTTGCGTAACTAGTGTGAGTGTGTGACTGTGTGAGAGGGACCGGATTATTATGTGTGTTTATATAGCTGAGAGGAGACTTCCAATACCCAAGATGGAGACAGAAAATATGTCGTCACGCGTCCACCACCAAACAATTGATTCAACACGGCCACGAGCACGACGGGTTCTTCAAAGGTGCTAAACAAAACAGTAAACCAATAGCCTAGTTAAGCATAGCGCTGTGATTGATTGTTCTTTAGCCTCTGGTACATGTTAATCAATAAGACCAAGTTGTTGGTGCCATGGCCGAACCTTGGAACCCCGCGTAGCCCCCCACCGTTTAGCGTCAGCAGCAACAGTTGGCGACCTCATTTCGCTTGGGCAAACGTCATTTCGCTTGGGTGCAACGACACTTCTTTTTTTCTCCTGCACTTGTACCGCTACGGAAAGCTAATCAATAGTATCTCTCGTTGTATTTCGCTGTGCACTATGTAAAAATACCACATATCTACAATGCACTTGCAGACACCAGAACTAAAGAGCGCGCAATCACACACGTTTATAGTAAGTCGTCGGCGGGGGGTCATCAGTCTAGCAATTATCAATGCGCGTCTGTAACAAGAGCTTACTAAGCACCTGTATCAATGTTTTAGACTTGTGATGCTCAAAAAAAAATAAATGTTTTAGACTTGTGTTTGGTAGGCGCATCTTCATCAATTTTCATATCACAGACGCGCGCATTGGGATGCAGGAAACGCATCTGCACTAATCCGAAACATTACACACATATGTTTTTTGTTTTTTGGTTAGCGGTTCGTGTTCTATGGATGCGTGCTTCAAAATGATCTGACACGTGCTTCTAACGCACGACTGTAGTACCTAGGGAACAGGTTGGGCAGCTGACGCTGTTGTGGACCGTTGGCACACTGGCCGTCTACTCAGTGCGGCTCTCAGGCTCCCGGCGTTCGTTGGCGGGCGGCCGCCGGCGACGTGCGCTGTGCTTGAAGGCAGGTGGCCGGTGGCGGGTGGTAGCGGTGACGCCGTGTAGGCGGCGTCGGTCGTGACACAGTTAGGCATAGGCGGCGTCCGTCGTGACACAGTTAGGCATGCGGCGCTCGTTGCTGAGCGTGCTGCAGCCGGAGGCATGCTCGCCGGTAACAGTGTTGATGGGATAACCATGGTAAGATGAAGAAACCTAGATTTATGCCCGTTACAACGAAACATGAATCATATACACAAAAGTTTGACTCGGTGGCGGAGCTACAAAAATTATAGAGTTAAATGCACTGTAAGTCCGTGAACTTGTGGCCTCATCTCATCTGGGTCCCTTAACTTAGAAACCGGACAATCCACCCCCAATACCTTTCGAAACCGTTCATCCAGGTCCTACTGCCGAAACTGGTCCGGTTTTCACTGATGTGGATGTCCAAGTGGACTGGACCCACGTCAATTTATCAAAAACAACCCCAATCCTTTCCCCATCTCTCTCCTCTATCCTCTTTACCCCTTCTCCTCAATCCTGTCGTCCTCCTCTGCTTGCCTACTCCTCGTCGTCTTGCTCTGTTCGGCGCGGCCGGCGAGCAAGCGAACGTCGAGCGGAGGCGCGGAGGTCGGGTGGGGGCGCGGCCGCCGTTCACCCACGCCATCGGTCCCACCGCCGATGGAGCTCGTGGCCGGCCCTCGTGCTCAAGGTGGCACGGCCAGGGAGCGCGCGCGGCAGTGCGATGGAGCGGCGGAGGAGCAGCGGCTGGCCGTCGGAGTTGGGTGGCGCAACAGACCATATGCCCGGAGCTCGACGCGGCGAGGCGGTGGACCGCGAGCACGCGGAGCTCGGGACGTGGCAGCGCAGAGGACCGCGCGCGCGGAGCTCGCCGCGGTGAGGTGGGGTGGCGCACGGGTGGCGGACCACATTCACGGTGCGCACGGCTCGATGACAGCCGGCGCGCCCAGAGCCGGCGGCGGAGCTCGGGCTCGCGGCCGGCAACGCACCGGCGTGCGGCTGAGCTCGTGCCCGCGGCGGAGCTCGCCGCGGGGTGGCGCACGGCTCGGTGAAGGCCGCCAGCGCCCCTGCGCGTGGTGGAGGTCGCGCAGGACTGGCTATTCCACACCCAATTCA
Organism: Themeda triandra; assembly: GCA_018135685.1. Lineage (NCBI taxonomy): Eukaryota > Viridiplantae > Streptophyta > Magnoliopsida > Poales > Poaceae > Themeda > Themeda triandra. The sequence goes on from JAENPR010001397.1 coordinate 62,905, forward strand.
CGGTATTGTACTCGATGTACGTAGCCATCCCGCTGTAAGCGGCCATCGCAGACGGCATCGACGACGACACCACAACAAATGCGACCACGAAGACCAGGACCATGGCGCCGACGGCACGTGAGTACATGCTGGCGGTTAGTTTCAGTTCCACTGGCGACGCTTGGTTCCTAGGCAGTTAAGGGAAGCTCCTTTTTGTGTAACTAGTGTGAGTACGTGTGTGACTGTGTGAGAGGGATCGGATTATTATGTGTTTATATAGCTGAGAGGAGACTCCAATACCCAAGATGGAGACAGAAAATATGTCGTCACGCGTCCACCACCAAACAATTGATTCAACGCGGCCACGAGCACGACGGGTTCTTCAAAGGTGCTAAACAAAACAGTAAACCAATAGCCTGGTTAAGCATAGGGCTGTGATTGATTGTTCTTTAGCCTCTGGTACATGTTAATCGATAAGACCAAGTTGTTGGTGCCATGGCCGAACCTTGGAACCCCGCGTAGCGCCCCACCGTTTGGCGTCAGCAGCAACAGTTGGCGACCATATTTGGCTTGGGCAAACGTCATTTCGCTTGGGTGCAACGACACTTCTTTTTTTTCTCCTGCACTTGTACCGCTACGGAAAGCTAATCAATAATATCTGTCATCTGTATTTCGCTCACTATGTAAAAATGCCACATATCTACACTGCACATGGAGACACCAGAACTAAAGACGCGCAATCACACACGTTTGTAGTAAGTCGTCGGCGGGGGGTCATCATTCTAGCAAGATCAATGCGCGTCTGTAACAAGAACTTACTAAGCACCTGTATCAATGTTTTAGACTTACTAAGTAATATTTTGAACAAATTTTTAAATAAGACGAATGGTCAAATTTTATGTCAAAAAAGTCAAACGTCTTATAAATTGGAATGGAGAGAGTAACTAATAAGAATTAGTAGAAGTATATGTAGGATGTTGGTAATGCTGGAATATGATATAATATATGTATAGATTGAGTATAATCTTGGAGATTGTATTCATATATAGTAGATGAGGTGTCTCGACAATGTGGAGCGCACTGTTGAGGTGGACACTTTGCATGTCAAGTGGAAGATAGCGATAAATGATAGTGAACGGTTGAGGTTGATGCCTTGAGTGTTAAGAAAAATAACTAGTTGGGTTTTGCTTTATAAGAATTATCGATTATAATTACATTTTTTGACCACTCACTAATTCAAAAATTTATGTAGAATTTCATTTCCTTTCTTAATCCCGAGTTTGACCACTCATGTTTTTCACTTCTTAGTTGGATGAAGAAATAACCAAGATAAAATTAAAGTTGTAGATGTTGATGCACGAGGAATATAAAAATAAGCCATACAAACATAATTATAATATCCATTCAAATAAACATTATTAAACATAACCATAGAACAATCTGTATATATGATAACAAAGACCTTTATTCCATTATTATCGTAAAAGCTTGGTACTTCCTCCACTCTAAATATTATATATCTAAATGTACAGTAAGGGCTATACATCTTGAAGAATTATAATACCTTATTATAATTTGGAAACAAGCTGAGTACCTTATTACCGTCGGAGTGTAAAAGAAATGCACACATGCTAGTCTTAGTCTCCGCAGTCAATGATGTTGTAATTCACCTTGAGTTGCGCAGTTCCTGATCCACCCATAGCGGCGCCCTGGCCGTCAGTGTCGAGCTGGTCGAACGCGGGCTTGTCCATCCAAACCTTCGGGTTGTCGTCGTTGTTGGTGTAGGAGCAGATGTCAATGATCCTCAGCGTCACCGAGACGTCGTCGCTTGTCGCCTCATTCGTCACCTGCAGGCACTTTTGGCACCCGCAGTCCCCGGTATATGGCCCTAAGGCCCCGCAGAACTCCACCCAACGGTGCCGTTGCCGGTAGTCCAAGTCCGGGTAGTTGCCACTGTCGAAGGGCGGGCAGTTGATGGCGTTGCACTCCCAGTTCGCCTGTTCAGGGTTGTACTCATTGTACGTCGCGTTCGTGCTGTAAGCCATCGCCGGCGGCATCGACGACGCCACAACCAGTGCGACCAGGAAGGCCGGGACCAGGGCGCCAACGGCACGCGAGTACATGCTGCCGGTCAGTTTCAATTTCACAAGCGATGCTTGGTTTGCAGGCAGTAAATACGAAAGCTCCTTTTGCTTAACTACTGTGAGACTGAATATGTGTGTTTATATAGCTGGCTGGATACTAGGATGCCAAGTTGGAGACAGAAAATGTGTTGCAATTTCCGAAGCTAAACAGACCAAATGTGCTAAACAAAGCAATAAGCCATTAGCCTATTAAGCATAACGTGCCCTATGACCTATGATAGATTGTTCGTTTAGCCTCCAATTCATGTGATTCGATAAGACCGAGCTACTAATTTCGGACCCTATTGCACCAGCAATTTTTTGATGTAGTAGGGCCAAAATTGACGCGATAGATTGGTACCGCATCAATTTCATGTTTGGAGCAAGCCGATGCAATAGCGTTGTCACATCGCTTTGCTATGACCGATACAAGAGTTCTCTATTGCATCGGGCGTTCCGCGTCTCTTGCATCAAAATAGAGAGGTGCCATGAGAGTCTGTTGTACCTCGATAAAGAGACACTAGTACAGAATAATTATTATCAGGGGTGGCTAAATGCCATTTTTAGGGGCGGCTAAAACAACCATTCTATACCGTGAATTGTAAATATTGGAGTGGTCAGTGATGGGCTTCTAACCGCCCCTCAAAATGACATTTTTAGCACTAGTACATAAATGATTTTCAGCAACGATACCTAGAAGCCCTCCGTGCCGGGCACTCTTTTTGCCCACCATGGTTATTCGTTGGCCGGCTGGGGTCGGCCGGTCGCCGAAGCGCCCACTGGGGTTAACAATTAACCGCTGCGGACAACCTTACACGTCTGGTGCGGTTTAATCGCCATGAATAGCAGCGGGCATCCTTATGCGCACACCACGGTAAAAGCATTAACCGCAGCAGGCGCTTAAGGTTGCCCGCTGCGGTTAATGATGATTAACCGCAACGGGCACTTTATGTTGCCCGCTGCGGAAAACCTTAGGCCTATAAGTATCAGTCGCCCTCCCCTCTTCTTCCCCACGGGCTTCCTCTTTCAAATTCGTGGGAGGACGGTTTTTCCTTAAAATTTGACCACACCATTGGATTGAGGTTTAGTGCTTTGATTTGGAGAGGAGGACATGATAAGAGGTACAGAAAGGCACCCTCCCTCTTTTTCTACTTTTGGTCCTCCCTCTTGATCTAGATCTAGATGTAATAGGGAGAGAGAAAGTTGATGTTTTATTGGATCTCGATTCATCATGGATGCATAGAAGCTATTTCTCATCATCAATGCTCTCTTTTTTTCATGATTCTGGACTAATTCTTCGTCTCCGCGCCTGTGATGTGTAATATAAGTTTTGTAGGTACGATGGACAGGTCAGAATTGATGTACGAGATCAGTAGAGTGCTTGATTCGTGTTACCTCCGTGAAGTGAGGAAGCTTATTACCGCTGTGAAAGTGGACCATGGGAGATCGAAGATGGCCATAATCATATGTCAATATTCCCCACTGCAAGAACCGGACATCGTTCGTAGATGATGGAACGGTGCAATATATTTTGATTTGGTTTGGTTTCGTGCAGGACTAAACGATATGGACTCATCATGGTGAAAGAGGCGCTGCGAGTAGTGGAGGTGCATTTGGAGTGAGCTCGGCGTCGACGACGTTGAACCAAGATCCTGTGGGAGCACCCGTCTCATCTTCAGCTGCGCCAGCTATTGGTGACAACAGTGCTCGTGATTACATCACGGTGGAGGATATACTCCAGAACATGGCAGATTGTGGTGGAGATGATGAGGAGCTGGATTATTAGGTTATTTTATTTGCTTGCAGTGTGGGCAAGATAGTTGAATTGTTATATATGATTCTGTTGAATGTAATGATTTGTGAAAATATATATAATGAATCCCTCCTCTCCATGGCATAGTTGAATTGTTCTATATGATGCTCTTATTTCGTGGCATGCATCAGCAATTTTTTGATGTAGTAGGGCCAAAATAGATGCAATAGGTTGGTACTGCATCAACTTCGTGTAAGTTAGATTTTATCACACCTACTTCATATAACGTGTTGAAAATTTTCAGAGAAACTAATAATGTTTGTTAATGACTTGTGCAGGCACTGGAAGGTTGTGTCGCCAGGTGACTCATGCAACCCCAACCACAACTTGGGGCTTATGTGCAGGCACTATTACCCCAACCACAACTTGTTCCTGACACACAAGGGGATCGTGGGGCCAGCCAAAAGTTGGGACCACTATAAAGATGCCCCCAATGCAGATTATGCAGACAAGTAGGAGTGGGTCAGGAAAGAGTTCTAGGTAAGTCTCGCTCGCACAACTTTGATCAATACATCACATTCATTTGAGGTAATGAATTGATACATTGTGTTTGTCTGCAGAATTTTTTTAGGTGTGAAGAGGTACTGTAACACCCTAAAATTTGCATGGTTTTAAAATATTTGAAATTGATTTAAATATGCATTTTTGTGAGCATTTAATATAGAAAAAATAATATTTTTTATGAAATTAAAATTCATCTTAAGGCTAGATACATGTTTATACATACATGCTGCTGCATAAGAATTTCTGTACTGATTGTTTTGACTGAAATTCAAAACTATTTGCTAAGCTTTGGCAAACTCAGTTTATTTAGAGAAAAGAACAAGGGAATTTCTTTCTCATTCCAGTTTCTGGCCCGAGTGGTCATTGCCATCATTCTGGCCCGTTCCATTTCCTTGGGCCGGCCAAAAATCCAGCTGAGTGGCCCACTTGTTCTCTGTTAGCCTTGTTTCACTGATCGATGGAATGTGCAGTGCAGGGCATACCATGTTCATCTTCTTTGTCTCTTCATATCTCGTCTCTTCGTGTGCGATGATGGATAAATGTGTCTTATGAATAATTGAAATGTACGGTAGTCTTTGTTTTACATTTTTCGTCTCAGGCTCACGAGCCAAACGATCTAGCTCGAGTTTTTTCCCGAATTGAGCCGAGCTAGCTTTTTAGCTCGATAGACTTAATGAGCCGAGCCGAGCCAGCTCGTTATCCTAACGAGCCTGACCGAGTTGAGTCGAGCCGGCAAGCCAGCTCGATATCCAACCTTACTCTGGGTCCACGTCGAGTCTTCCGGAAATATAGTCAAGAACGCCACGACTGTGAGGCCTTCCCGAATCCCCAGCGTGACTGCCGCCCTTGCGTCGCGCAGCCGCCATCGTCGGTTGCCGTCGTCGAGTTCGTTTCCTGGTTCCGCCGCGACATTTTCCTCCGTAATACTGATGCCAAACTTCACCCTGATCTATCGAGGACGCCGGTTCCTCCCTTTCTCTATTTTGTGCTCTATGTCGCTCACGGTTCGTCGCCCAAATTTAAAGTTCACCGCCGCCGTCGCAAGTTACCTGCTCACCCCGATCCTCTTCGGTCCTCGATTTGTATCCTGGTGAGGCCACCGCCTTCTCTTTTATCTTCCTGTGGTCTCACTTTGCCAACCATGGCCTGTTGGCCAGTACCGTGCGATCGCCGGCACTACTACAGAGAAGCACTGTAGGGGCGGTCAAAATGTCACTGTAGGGGCGGTTACTGTAGCCGCCCTTACGCCCCCGATCTTACAGTGGTCGGCCACTGTAGGGGCGGCTCAACACCAACCGCCCTTACAGTGGGTTCACTGTAAGGGCGGCTGGTGATCCAGCCGCCCTTACAGTGACATCCACTGTAAAGGCGGCTGGTGCTCCAGCCGCCCTTATAGTGATCCTACTGTAAGGGCGGCTCAATCTAGAGCCGCCCCTACAATGAATTTTCAGCACAAAAAAAATAAAAATTACAATAATCCCAAATCTGACCACATCACAGCATATATATACATCCGCAAATATAATTCCAATTCAGATTCAACCACAGCACATGTTCACCAACATGTTTCATTACACTATTAGATTGTACAAATTGTCCACTTCTAAAGTATTAAGTAAATGTTCAGGTGAATGATTTCTAGAAACAAGTAAATGCCTCAACAACTCTTATTCCAGTTTTTACTAAGCAAGACAAACAACTAAGTCATCAACCTATCTTCTTGGCATTAGAATATATTAACATCAACCTAGAGGCTTGTAAGTTTTACCAAGTCTCAGGTGCATGTGTATGTCAGAAATATCAGCAACTATCATTCAGCATGCAACAGCAACAATCAGTAGGGTTCTTCATCCTCATTGGACAAAACCTACACTAGAAGAATATACCATTAGAATATATCTTCTATTACTTATCATGTATAGGTAGAATAGTAATAGCAGCCAATGCATATAAGCACTTAGATAACCCGGACTTCAGAGAATAAGCAAGTACAAGTATTGATTTTATCCATAAAGCTACAATAGGGAAGGGGATATGATTCATAGTACCTTCTTTTCATGAAGCTTGATGGCCCCAAAGAAACTTTTATGACAAGTTATAAGTCATCCTGCTCAATGATCAAAGACATGACAAGCACGAGGACTTATTGTAAGTACTAAATTGACAAGAAAGTTCATGAGAACTATGAAAGTTTACTTGACAAGAAAATTAGGACCATTTTTAGGTAGCAAATTGAGTTATCAAAACTGATTCCAGGCCGTAGTAAAGCAGCAGACTAATGAGAGATATATCATGGCTTGCACTAAGTTCACTAAAAATGCCGGTGTTCATGTGTATCATAGATAAAAAACCCAAGAAAGCCACCGGTTCAAGATAAATTAAGTTTAAAGCAACTGGGAGTAACTCATTTGTGAGAAACCTTAAGTGGAAATCATTTGTGAGAAAGTTCAAGTGCTGTTTTTAGCTACCTCATCATTAGGATGTCAAACTTCCTTGCCATTCATCCCATTGTATCTTGCTAACTGCAACCTGGATATCAGAGTGAATATAAGTTAGTTTTGCAAGCAAAGATTCTAAAAAGAAATGTCATCTATTTACTAGAAAGCTTTGAAACTAGTTTACTAGCTAGTTCAATGCATATATTTTTGAGAGCCCAACAAGTAGTGCATGTGAATGTAAATATGATAGAAATAGCTTATAGATTAAATTTTAGTCGAGTAGAGCACACACATTACTTAAGAATTTTATCATTACTTAAATTGAAAACACATCACATTGGTGCAGTCTGCAGTGCATATAACAAACAGGTCTTTGAGTGGATCATCAAAAGATGGAAGTGTTGTCACCCAGATAGAAGTGCTATGCAAATTCTAACTAAAAGAGTAACACTTCACCTTTCAGACATTCACATATGCAATTAGCAAGACTGCAAGAATGCATGCTTTAGTTGTCTTCGTGGTTATCAAAACGGCGGCCAACCCCTAGCTACAAGGACCCTAGACGATTTGAGATAGAACATACAATTCTTCTTGTTTCGCTTGATGAAGCATTGGATCGGAAAGTCTTTTGGCCCAGGCTGTTTAAATCAGAAGAAATGGAGCAAAAAAAGATCAGCTAGAGCTGCTAAAAATAACTAGATTAGATGTGCTAAGCTGTTCAGACCCAGAGACTGATGTAAAAGCTTTCAGCAAGTTTCAAACAAGATTGTGAACCCAAACCTATATATAATCCTAAACTATCACAATATTTGGAAGTTGGAACATCAGAACATATATACAGGAATAATCCTACAGCTTAATTGTTGTGGATCCCAGTCTATCTCCCACAACCCTACAAATCTATCTAGTGCAGCAGCAGGGGCGCCCCAATACCAAATTAGCCGAACACCCAGACCTATTCCCAGACCCAGGCAACGGATGCCTCACGCTGAACGGAACCCAGCTCCGGGAGCGTTGCTCACCTGCTTCAGCGAGGCCAGGAAGGTGACCGTAGCGGCGGGACGACACCACGTCCTTCCGCGCCGGCCACCGCTCCCCGACGGACGCCTCCACGCACCGCAGCACCTCGGCCGACCAGGGGCATAGCTGCTCCCCAACCCCAGATCCAGCGGCGTTGTAGGGGGTGGCCGGGCGCTGTAGGTGGTGCAGGGCTGGCCGCACGTCGCCGGTGGTGGAGGGGTGGCCGCGCACAGCCGTAGGTGGAGGGGACGTAGACGCGCGCTGCCGGACCGGGCCGCCGGAGCACCTCCCCACGCCTCAGGTGAGGAGGACATGTCCTCGCCGAGCAGGAGCTTGGCGAAACGCTCCTTCATCATGTCGATCTCTGCCGCCACGGAACCAACCAGAAGAGGCAAGAACAAACAACTTGCTGTGAGAGGGAAGAACAAGAGGAATTTTTGCCATTTTGGAGTGAGATCTAAGCAAAAGGGGCGCTGCTTACCGGAGAGGTCGGAGACGGGCTTGGAGGCGGAGAGGTAGAAGACGGCGGCCGACGCCGGGGTCGGGAGCGACGAGGAGGAGGACGCGAGGCGGGAGGAGGACACGGTGGCGGACGCCGAGGAGGAGGACGCGAAGCGGCGCCTGGTGGGCGCGGAGCAGTCGCTGGAGGTCTCGGACCCGCTCACGTCCGCGCTCGGGCTGTAGCTCCCGCTGCAGCGGTCCGACGCCGCCTCGTCCTCCGACGCGCTCGCCATTGCGGCGGCGGCGGCGGGATTGAGCTAGGCGGTGTGGCGGTGGAGAGGGAATCGAATCTGGGACTAGTGGGAGGAGGGAGGGGAAAGCGATGGGAGCAGGAGCATAGCGCAGAGCTCAGAGGAGGCATGAACGCCACGGGTGAAGCGCTCGACCTTGCAGGAAAGGGCCGCCGCCGCGGATCGGGGATCGGGGAGCAGGAGTGGCTGAGGGAGGAAGAGAGGAGTGCGACTACGGAGTTAGGGTTCACTTGGTTTTGTTTGGGCCGGAAGCAGTCCTGACCGTCCGATCGCGATGGACGGCCAAGAACGCTTGATCTAAGCTGGGCCGGCAGGATGAAGCAACCTATGGATGCCTTTTAGGCCCAGGCCCAGCTGCTCGACCTATTTCATTTAATATTATATATTTAATATATGAAATATTTAATATATGATATATTAATATATGTCATTTAGTGTTTCATTTTGAATGGTTTAACCAATTCAAATGTTTGATTTTTAAAAAAAATAATACATTAACCGTAATTTTTTCAAACCCTAAATGATTTTAAATGGAAAAAACATGAATACCATGTTTGTTAAAATCTTCAAGATGGTGTCAACTCAAAAAGTTATGAATACCAAGATTGCTCCACTCATTAAGATCTTGGTGTACCATGTATCAAAGTTAGACCTTGGTGAGCTCTAACTACCATGTATTCAAAAGTTTTTTATTTGAGGTCATTTAGTGTCTCGTTTGACATAGGTTGACCAAGTCAAACCTTTGTTTTTTTGGAAAATACGCGTTGACTGGACCCTAGATGGCCTCAGGTGCAAAAGTGATGAACAGCAAGTTTTCTCCACTCATCAAGATACACATTTTTTCTAATGGTCACCTTTTCATCTGAGATTGTTTGGACCACTCAAACTTTGAAACTTTAGTTTTTCACAGCTACACGCGGGTTTTCGACACCCTAGACGGGCCCACCTCGAAAAGTCATGAACATCAAGTTTGATCCACTCGTCAAGATGAACAATTCATACAAAGGTCATTTTTGCATTCGACGAAGCGTTGCGAAAGTGTAGTTCTAAATCCACTCCTCCCGCATGAAGTTTCATTAAGTCTGTGTGGGATTCAACAATTTGTGACTAGAGTTTACCAACACTTCCTCAAATACAAAAATGGTCTATCTATGAAATATGTATCTTGATGAGACATAACTATCTTGTATTCAAAAGTTTTCATTTTAAGGTCATTTGGTACCTCGTTTGACTAGAGTTGACCAAGTCTCGCCTTGGATTTTCAAACCCTGTGAGAAGAGTTTACTAAAAATTTTCCAAATGTAAAAGTGTTCTATGTATGAAATATGTATCTTGATGAGATGTAACTATCTTGTATTCAAAAGTTTTTCATTTGAGGTCATTTGGTACCTCGTTTGACCTAGGTTGACCAAGTCAAACCTCTCGTTTTTGGAAAATACACGTTGACCGGACCCTAGATGGCCTCAGATGCAAAAGTGATGAACAGCAAGTTTGATCCACTCATCAAGATACATATTTTCTTCAATGGTCACCTTTTCATCTGGGATGGTTTGGACCACTCAAACTTTGATACTTCAGTTTTTCGCGGCTAGACGCGGGTTTTTGACCCCCTAGGCGGGCCCACCTCGAAAAGTCATGAACATCAAGTTTGATCCACTCCTCAAGACAAACAATTCATAAAAAGGTCATTTTTGCATTCGACGAAGCGTTGCGAAAGTGTAGTTCTAAATCCACTCATCCCGCATGAAGTTTCATTAAGTCTGTGTTGGATTCAAGAATTTGTGACTAGAGTTTACCAACACTTCCTCAAATGCAAAAATGGTCTATCTATGAAATATGTATCTTGATGAGACAAAACTATCTTGTATTCAAAAGTTTTTCATTTGAGGTCATTTGGTACCTCATTTGACTAGGGTTGACCAAGTCTCGCCCTGGATTTTCAAACCCTGTGAGAAGAGTTTACTAAAAGTTTTCCCAATGCAAAAGTGTTCTATGTATGAAATATGTATCTTGATGAGACAAAACTATCTTGTATTCAAAAGTTTTTCATTTAAGGTAATTTGGTGCCTCGTTTTAACTAATTTTGTGAAAAACCACCGTAGTGGGGGGGGTTTGGATCACGGCCCGCCCTTACAAGGGCTTCGTAGTAAGGCGGCTGGATCACCAGCCGCCCCTACAGTGCATTAGCAGGGGCGGCTGGTGATCTGGCCGCCAGCCTTCCCGCGCCAGCCACTGTAGGGGCGGCTGCATCACGAGCCGCCCCTACTAGAAATGGCCAAGCGCTGTTACAGTGCTTTTTTCAAGTAGTGCGGCGAGAAGCTCCTAGCCGGCAATGGCCATCGCCGAGCGTCATGCAGGCGTTGCCTGTTTGCTTGCTGATGATGTCAATCCTAGCTTTGCTCACCTCATCATGACATCACTTATGTTTTCTTGCCGTTTTCCTTCACTAAGAAAATCTGGAAAATACACAAATACATCCTGAGTCATGATCTAGATTCCCTTACGTTGTTTTTGATGGGGATTCCCTTACGTTTTTAACATACTAAAAATAAGCTTTCCAGTTATTTACAGAATTGCCATCAGATTCAAATGCTCGTAAAATATTCATTTTCACTCCGTTTTCGTCGATTCAAATTGCATTGGATTCATAATTTCCACTGTTAGTCTAATTTGTAGAATTCAAAATTTGAGTTCATGTTTAATGCATTTTTTGTCTATAGAAAACATGGAAAATTCATATCTTCGCCGTTATATTTCCGATTTTGGTGAATTTGACGTCTATGTGATCGTAGCGACGAATAGAACGATTTTAGGAGTTTTCTATTCTGTTTTATTGTGATTGATGTACTGTTCTAAAAGAAGTTATTTGTTTGCCTTGTGTATGTATGCTCGGATGATTGCGTGATGTTGCTTGTTAATGTTAATCGAGTTCAGATGGTGACGGTGAGGGTTTCGTTGGAGATCAAGGATATTTTGAAGAGCAACAGGATCAGCAGGGATATTTTGAGAATGAAGGCAAGTATAGCATGAATATTCCTTGTGTCCTAATCATTATAATTAAATATTTTCATATGGATGTGTCCACTTGATGACCCTAGAGATTATAACTTAGTGATTGCTATCCTGATTCCTTGAAACCTTGGGCTTTGCATTGGGTAGTAATTTCGCTAGTGCTCAACACAATCATGATCTTGTAGCTTTGATGATTATGCTTGGAACGGGCTTTGGCTTTAGCCCAGTATGGTGACCTTTTCTAGCTTGTTACAGGACTTACGAGTTGGGTATAGGACGGCTCTTGTCCTTACGATTATAGCCAGGACCAGGAAGGAATGTGCCATATTGGAAGGAGGGTTTTCCTACATCTGATGACCCTGTGGCTCTAACTTGTTAGACGAACCTTTGAAAGGCTTCATAGTGAACCATGCCTGCTAAGTTGCAAACCCGGGCATATGGGCAACACGACTCACAGTGAAAGTGTACACCTCTACGCAGAGTTTATTAAACTAGTATACTAGCCTTGCTCAAGGACACGAGCGGCCTTGGAATCATTACACTAAGGATGATGTTTCTTGCTATGTTAAATTGTTCATTTCAGTATTGTTTATGCTTTTATATCACTTATGCTACTTTGATCATGATAATATGGGGTTTATTGCTACCTTGATGCTATATAATGCTCAAACTTGCTTAACATAAAAAGCTAAATGCAGTCAGACGGTTGTGTACTCACACTTGCTTTATGTTCAATTTTTTGGAAAATCCCGAATGGGTGCCAGATCAAGGATGCAATGAAGGTGGAATGAAGGTTACCGCTATGAGTTTTATGCTTGATGTCAACCAGTCGACGTCGTCCCTGCGATGAAGCTTTCCTAAGAGAGTTACCTTTAGTTGCTACATTTATCTATGTTTGAGACTCAGTGATAAATATTTGTTTGCTATGTAATAAACATTGTGACGGTACTTCTTTATAATTTGTCAACTTATATGTGTGTTTGATTCATAGGGCGCATATAAGGCTTTTATGCATTCTATTTTTATCCTTAAAAATAGGGTATGACAGGTACAGGAGGAGGGCACGGAGAAGAACTTGGTGAAAAGTGCCCGGAAACACATCTCCAGCTTGCACTACGAGGAGTGTCTAACTTGCATCATCAAGTACTACGCCAAGCGACTTGGTTAGAAACTCAACAAGGCACAGGCAAGACAGGTGCCGATGACCCGGGAACTGTTCCTTGTGGTAAATGAAGAAACAAAATACCGATTCATTTTGAGATTAAGTAGCTTTAATTTGGTCGTCTTATATCTCAAATTCTTTGTGACATGTAGATGATTCCATGGTGGTGCGAGTCGTATCGCGACTGCTAGGACAAGATTGTGGACAGGTGGTTCACAGAGAATTATATCCAGGAGCACGAAGTGGCCCGGGAGCGGGCTTTGCAGGCGACAGGCCCCACACACCATCAAGGCAGTCGTAGCCTCAGCGCGTACAAGCAAGCATGGGTACAAGAATTCATTTTTAGTACTCCGACGCTACATTCTGCATGTTTATTCTGATTATCTTGTTGTCTTTCTCGCAGTCGGCGTTGCATGGTGGCCAGTCTTTGTCCATGTTCATGGCATATGGACTAGCCCGCAAGGCAAAGGAGACTTCCAATACCACCTTTAGCCCGGATGACCTGCCCGAGTCGTATAGCAACCCGAGCGCCTACACCCACCCACTATGCGCTGGAGGCAAGGTCAGTTCAGGGGCCACAATGGGATCCGAGCACCGACGACATTGATGGGACAACTGTCATGAGGCTCGGACATGGCAAGAAGCACCCACTATGCGCAAGTAGGTGATGACACTTTTCCTTCACCAAGGACTCCCCCCCCCCCCCCCCCCCCACACACACACACACTTCTAGTTTGTTTCTCTTTTTCACCGCTTGACGGACATGTGATGCACTTTGAACAACAATCGACTTGTGATGATGCATATTGGAGCTATTATGTTCACGTTCTCATGTATGTGAGATATTGTGTATGCTTGAGATGTGATATTATGCGGGTTTGAGTTTGTGCTGTGATGGATGTGATATATATGTGTTATATTGTGTTTCTCTTTTATATGTTGTGTCTTTGATTATAAAATAAAAAAAATGAATTTTAGAGTCTTTGTAGGGTGCCCTGGATACCCAGCAAATCTGAGAATTTCTCATGTTCCGAATTCCCAGATTTCCCGGGTACCTTGGCCAGGGCTCCCGGCAAAATGCTGGGTGCCTCTTTGATAGGGCACCCGGCAAAGAAATTGTCGAAAACAAAATCTTTACCGGGTGCCTCTCTGACAGGGCACCCGGCAATGAAACGACTGACGGCTCTGCCGCCGTGACGGCCACTTTTCTTTACCGGGTGCCCGTTTGCACCCGGCATATTCTTTGCCGGGTGCCCGATAAAAATCACTTGGCAAAGAAATCACCTGGGGGTTCTTTGCCGGGTGCAGCTCCCGTCAAACACTTTGCCGGGTAAAAAATAGCCTTTGCCGGGTGTTTTAGGCACCCGGCAAATTACCCAAATCCTGTAGTGAGAGTGGGAGGGAAGGGATGGCAGATGCACAGTGCTCTTCGCGACTCCTAGGCCATCACGCGCTCTGCGTGGACCAAACTCTTACAGTACGAATGAGAAATCGCGTTGGCGCTGCTACACTACTACAAAAACGATTAACCGCAACGAGGCACAAAAGGGCTCCATGCGGGCTCTTTTTTCCCCGCTGTGGTAAATCCCATGATTTATCGCAGCGGGGATTTTTTTTATTTAATGCAGCATGAATTTTTGCTCGCTGCGATAAATCGATTTACCGTAGCGGGCCACGTTAAAAGCCCGCTTCTGAAACGGCTCAGGCCCATCAGGCCCAAGCTGGCCCAATATTCATCAACTCGTATAAATACAGCCACTTAGGGTTTTGGGGGGTGGAGTCGGCCTCTATCCTCACCCCCGCATCCGCACGTGTCGTTCTCTCCCCGAACGCGTCGTTCTCCTTCGCGAGCTCCTCACCCCCGCATGCATGCGCTGATCCTTCTTCCCCCGTAGCAACCGCATGCGTTCTCCTCCACACTCTCCACTCTGTCTTTCTCTCCGCCTCTCTCTCCGTAGCGGTGCGGCACCTTCGTCGCATGGCGAGCAGTGCAGCACATAGCGAGCGGCGTGGCACATGGCGACTAGGGTTGACAGCACCTCCTTCGGGAGCCCCCTTCCTCCACTCTGAGCTCAATGCCCGGCTCCCGGAGGCGACCTCTCCCTCCCTCTGTTGCTCTGCACCACGACATGTGAGGATCCGGCCCCGGCCCTAGTGGTTTCGTCGGTGGCGGGCTCAACGGCGGTGGATTCGACCCCGGCACCTGTGGATTCGTCCGTGGCAGCCCCAATGACGGCGGAGGCATGGCGGGTCCACGACGGCGGCGTTGCAGCTGATGGCGGCGGTGTTGCAGCGGGTCGACAGCGGCGGTGGGTCAACGACGACGGTGGGATCCAGGTCCAACGCGGTCCAAGATCGAGCCTGTTTTCTTCTTTTTTTTTTTTATGAATGATTCACCGTGGCGGACTTTGTTGCACGCCCGCTGTGGTAAATATACTTACCGCAATGGGCATTGGCGTCCGCTGCGGTGAAGTCACCATTTACCGTGACCTTTGAACCGCAGCGGACGCGTTTGCCCGCTGCGGTAAATAGAATTCGCCCGCCGCGGAAAACTCCTACGGTAGTAGTGCTAGTATGGTCAGCATAGGGCACGTACGGGTCCGACTGGTTAGACTGGATGATTACGTGCAAGCACCCTATGATTAAATGCTTCATTTTGATTTGAGAGGGCGGTGTTAGCAAATATTTAGGTTATTAGCGAACCATGTTAGATGTTACACTGCAAAGACCACTGATTAAAAAGACTCCACATTAACAATTTTAACTGAACTCTCCTTATTAAGTTGTTAAATATTTTATCTATATATATTCTGGACGTACCGATGTAGTAGTACAAGCTGCGTGCAAACTCTATCCACAAAATACTAGCTGCTGCGTGCAGTGGATACAACCGAAAGCAACCACATGACGTCTTCTTAATTTATAGATGGAATCAATCGACCATGATCCTCTCATTTATATAGAGGGGGTTGGTTTTATCCTAGTAGGAAATAACTCCAGATCACAATCTCTAAATTTCCCATGACGATAACTCGTGGCTGCGAAGCAGCCTGGCTTCCCAAGCCGGCTTAGCCGGCCTGAGACCCAACTAAGCCGACTAAAGGGGGTGACCCGGCCTAGCTGGCTAGCCAAACCGGCTTAGGCAACTGGGCCGGCTCTGTTGTGGCTCGCCGTCTTTTTCATGAGATTTCTTGCTCCAATTGCGATACCAATTGACCTCAACCATGTCTAAGATCATTATAACCTGTCCATGGTGCAATTATCCTTTATATTTTTTAGTGTCAACACAATTACAGAATCGGAACCTCTATTTGAAGTTAGTAAGGTTCCTAACAACCTATAAAAGTTAAGTACTTTTCTCATCATACAATATTATGACAGCTCCAATTGGTGGATAAAAAAAATGCACTCATAAACTTCTATTGCTTTTGTCCCTCAAAAAAAAAAACTATCTATGGCGTGGCCACGCTGGAGACGAGGGGACAAGCGCGTGGCCGGACAGGGATTGAAGCATGTGGTGTGGTAGCAAAACAGTCATAGAAGATATGGGAGGAAGAAGATAGAGAAGGCAAGCAAGCATAAGTAGGGATAAAACCTTAAGCAGTCATGGTCTGGTCCACCAATGGGGACTAAAAGGCCTTTAGTAACGGTTGGTGGTCTAGCCCCGAACTAAAGGCCCAAGATTTAGTCATGGGTTAGGTTACCAATCGGGACTTAAAGATGTTTTAGTCCCGGTTTATGGCTTATTAACCTGGGACTCAACTAAAATTTTGGTGTGTGAAGATATACTGCTGCCTACTCGGAGTTTCATTTCTTGTCCATCCAATAATTTAATAACACATGCTACAGAGTAGGAGGAATCGTCACACGTTGGTGGGGTACGAAGGAGGGATATAAATGGGATATAATCTTAACTCATAATAATTATGAGATGTATATGTAGGATTTTGGTAATGTAGGAACATTATGTTTGTATAGATTTATTTGCACAACTGTAGAGATTGTATCCATAGTGGATGATTTGTCTCGCTAACGTGGATTAGTCTACTAACGTGAACACCTTACATGTCAAGAGAAAATTGCTAGTTATAAATGATAGTGGACTGCTGAGGTAGACATCTTGCATGTCAAGAGAAATAGCTAGTGGGGTTTTCTTTCATAAGAGTTATAGATTATAATTACACTTTTTACCACTCATCTTATTCCAAAGTTTGTGTGAAAGTATCATTTCTATTTTTATTATTTACTTTTTAGTTGGATGAAGAAATGACCAAGATAAAAGTTGTACATGTTAATGCACGAGGAATAAACATAGGCCATACAAACATACTTATAATATAATAATATCCATTCAAATAAACTTTATTAAACATAACCGTACAATACACCACATATACGATAACAAACACTTTTATTCCATTATTATCGAAAAAGCTTGGTACTTCCTCCGCTCTGAATTTATATCTAAATGTATAGCACGATCTATACATCGATCTAGAAAAATTAAAGTACCTTATTATGATTTAGAAAGAAGGAAGTAGCTTATTAGAGTAGAAGTATAAAAGAAATGCATACATGCTACTCTTAATCGTCTTGGCAGTCGATGATCTTGTAGTTCACCTTGAGCTGGGCGTCTATTGGTCCACCCATAGCGGCGCCCTGGCCGTCAGTGTCGAGCTGGTCGAACGCGGGCTTGTCCATCCAAAGCTTCGGGTCGTCGTCGTCGGAGGTGAAGGGGCAGATTTCAATGATCCTCAGCATCACCGAGACGTCGTCACTTGTCGCCGCATTCGTCACCTCCAGGCACCTCTGGCACCCGCAGGCCCCGGTATATGGCCCGCAGTCCCCGCAGAACTCCACCCACCGGTGCCGTTGCCGGTAGTTCATGTCCGGGAAGTTTTGACTGTTGAAGGCCAGGCAGTTTTTGGTGTTCCACTCCCAGTTATTCTGCTCGGGCCTGTAGTCGATGTACGTCGCATTCTCTTGGTAAGCCATCGCAAACGGCATCGCTGATGCTAAAACCAACGCAACCAGGAAGGCCAGTACCACGGCGCCCACGGCACGCGAGTTCATGTTGGCGAATGGTTTGGTTTGCAGTTAATACGGAAGCTCCTTTTGCTTAACTAGTGTGACCGTGTGACTGTGTGAGATGGATTATTATGCGTGTTTATATAGCTGAGAGGAGACTCGGATGCCCAAGATGGAGAAAAAATGTGTCGTCGCACCTACACAACCGGCAACGTCATTACGCTTGGGCGAAACGAAACTTGTGTTCTGTCATTTCGCTTAGGCAAACGTCATTTTGCTTGGGTGAAACCACACTTGTTTTCGGTCATTTTGCTTGACCAAATGTCATTTCCCTTGTAGCCCGTGTGGCCCTCCGCCGTCCGACAACCGGCAACGTCATTACGCTTGGGCGAAACGAAACTTGTGTTCTGTCATTTCGCTTAGGCAAACGTCATTTTGCTTGGGTGCAACCACACTTGTTTCCGGTCATTTCGCTTGACCAAATGTCATTTCCCTTGGGCAAAACGATACTTCTTGTTTTCTCTCCTGCGCTTGTACTGTCACGGAAAGCTAACCATCATCTCTTGTCTGCATTTCGCTGTGGAGAAATGATCTCTTCTTGTGCTGATTTGAATTTGGACGGGTAACCGGAGGCACATTTTGCCATTTGGAGGGCATACCCACGCGTGCCCCGCTGACAAAGGAGAGTTCGACATCCTGCACTGTCCTTTGACCAGGGTGAAATGATGCGCCTCGCTTATGGTTGGATGTCTGCTTGACATGAAAGGGCCGTGGCTGTGTGTGATGTTTCACCCTAGAGAAATGTCGGCACAGCGCGTGAGGCGAGGCCGGAAGGGCGCGGGAACCAGGCAGAGAGGAGAGAGCCGGCAGCAACCACGGGGAGGCATTGCCTGTGGCTGGCGGCGATGACGGTCTCGGCGTCCTATGTTCCCTTGGTGCCCTACAGGACTTAGATCACTTGTTCTTCTCATGCACCTTTGGTAGAAGATGTTGGCAAACACTGCAAGTACAGTGGGATGAGCAGCTGCCACGTCCGTCGAGCTCAAGCTAGAACAAATTCATCTAGTGCCTTTCTTTATGGACATCGTAATGATACCATCATGGGAAATCTGAAAGGTGACAAATGAGAAGATCTTCCATCGCAAAAACCCCAGCTTTAATTTTTTTTAAAGCGCGGCAAAGGCTTTGCTGTGGATTTTATTAGACGATACAACAACAACAACAACAACAACAACAACAACATAGCTTTTATCCCAAGCAAGTTGGGGTAGGCTAGAGATGAAACCCAGAAGAGACACGTTACAGGGCAACCCAAAAGTCATGGTTCGGGCACGTTGATAGCCAGTCTCCAAGCGCTCCTATCCATAGCTAAATCCTTGGAGATATTCCACTCCTTAAGGTCTCTCTTAACCGACTCGTCCCAAGTCAGTTTACGTCGACCTCTACCGCTCCTTACATTATCGACCCGTTTTAGAACCCCACTACGCACTGGCGCCTCAGGAGGTCTCCGTTGGACATGTCCAAACCATCTCAACCGATGTTGGATCAGTTTCTCCTCAATTGGTGCAACCCCAACCCTATCCCGAATATCGTCGTTTTGGACTCTATCCCTCCTAGTGTGCCCACAAACCCAACACAACATACGCATTTCCGCTATACTCAGTTGCTGGACATGTCGCCTTTTTGTGGGCCAACATTCCGCACCGTATAACATCGCCGGGCGAATCGCCGTCCTATAGAACTTACCTTTTAGCTTCTGGGGCACTCTTTTGTCAAAGAGGACACCAGAAGCTTGACGCCATTTCAACCAACCGGCTGAGATCCTATGTCTAACATCTTCATCAATGTCTCCATCCTTTTGAAGCATTGATCCTAGATACCGAAAACTATCCTTCTTGGCCACCACTTGCCCATCGAGGATAACGTCTCCCTCCTCGTGCCTAGTCGTGCTGAAATCGCACCTCAAGTACTCGGTCTTGGTCCTACTAAGTATGAAACCCTACGACTCTAACGTGTGCCTCCATAGTTCTAACTTCCTAATAACCCCTGCCCTACTCTCATCAACTAGCACCACATCATCAGCAAAGAGCATACACCAAGGCACATCCCCTTGTATGTCTCTTGTGACCTCATCCATCACCAAAGCAAATAGATAAGGGCTCAATGCGGACCCCTGATATAGTCCTATCTTTATTAGACGATAGAAAAGAAAAAAGTGAATTTACAAGAATTTACAACTCATGCCTACCCCACGGCAGCAAGACAACCGAAGCCCACTAAAAGGAGAAAAAGAAAACTCGAGATGGACATGACAAAATCTCCTACTGATCAACTATGCTCCTACTGATCAACTATGCTTCTACTTGGCGACATGGCTAGAGAAGTTTTAGGTCATTTTTACATAAAACTGCCACCTGGCATGGGGAAAATTGCTTTTGTTGGAATTGCCTCCGGTTTCTCTCTTTCCGTATATTCCACCAAAAATGGATAAATATATCCCATCCAAATTTCTATGCTCATTTTTTGGCACCTTACATTTGCAGTGATTCCAATAGCTATATACGGAGCCCGAGATGTTGACTCCTTGACTTACCGCTAACTGGAACCATTGTCACAATCTTCTTCTTTTGTGAAATGACAGTCTTTACATAAATGGCATGGTGTTTCTAACATACTCCCACACAACCTACAATCTGTATCCTTAGTCCACCACCTCTTGCTGAGATTACTTGCTGACAAAATCTCGTTGTGCAGTAGAGTCCATGCAAAGAAATGGCACTTAATTAGCCTCGGCGTGTGCCCCCCATATCGGTGTTATTTTGATCTTGGAAAACCTTCATGCAAATTGTGCTTGATACGCGCTTCTAGCTGAATACTCCCCATCTAGTGTCCATCTCCTTATTATCGTATCATCCACCGAGTCTGACAAATGAATGCCATCAATAGTGTCCCAGAGTTTTGTTACGAACTGCAACTAGCTGGCACCCTGCTTTCCGACGAAAGTGAAGGCGCGAGGCAATTCTGGGTAGGCGCAATCCCTTTGGCTGAGGTTCCGTTTATCCAGGTAGAGGATCAAAAAATGGATTTCTTACCATTCCCTATCGTGACCCTGTCGAAGCATTTAAAAGATCTCTATCCACTTGGTCATAGGGTACCTCAAGGCTGCTCCAGGCCCGTTCCGGCTGTTTCCATTGGAGCCATAGCCATCTGAGCCGAAGGGCTCTCGTGAACCGCTCCAAATCCAACACGCCAAGGCCTCCTAAATTCTTGGGCGCGCAAGTCGTAGGCCAGTTCAAGAGGGAGGGCCCCCCACACAGTCTATCCGGTGTGTCCCCCCTCCAAAGAAAGCTTCTACGGATCTGAACTATCTTCTTGATTAACCACTTTGGGGCTTGAAACACCATGATGTGATATATAGGGATCGATGACAAAACCGTTTTTACTAACACACGCCAGAGGATGCTAGCAGTTTTCCTTTCCACCCTGGCAATCTGGCCCCAATCCTATCAGTGAGAGGTTGGACGTCTATCTTTCTTAGATTTCTTGTGTGCAACCTCAGCCCCAAGTATTTTCCGGGAAAAATGCCAATTGGACCCAGGAAATTCTGGATTACGTTCTGAATTACGCCGGGTTGTAGCCTGATCGGGAAAATCCCGTCTTGCTCATGTTGATTTTCAGCACAGAGCACTCCTCAAAGAACATCAACAATCCTTGAAGATTTGCTAGCTCCCTCGCAGAGGGTTTTGCAAAAACCGCTGCATCATCCGCATATAAAGAGCATCGTAGGTTGGCTGTCTTAGGAAGAACCAATGTAATCCAGCTTCAATATTCATCCACCTTCAATATTTGGCTCTCAAATTTCAAAAACCAATGTAACCTTCAAGCTCTTTGATTTAGAGGGGACCTATGGTCTTCCTTTAGATGCCTCAGTTAATTCATGTTTGTAAGTATATCCTGTATCACTTCTTTTCTATATTGTTTATAAAAATTTTGAGGTACTATGGGAATCTCCCCCACAGTATTTTCGTTCAAAAAAAGAAGCCTTGAGCGTCACCCAGTCCACCATTAGATCTGCCCCTGCAAGCACACATAGCCTCCTGTTCTCCATGGAAACCGTTGCTTCTCAATGAGACAAGGAAATGTCTTATGGAATCTTAATTCAAAGTATCGTATTTCTTTGTCTTAAGATGAAAAAAATAGGATAGATACTTTCCCATGAACTGTTCGCCCAATCAGACTTGGATAGTACTTTTGGACATCTTAGTGTCCTAGATATCAGATACAAATATAGATTATCAAACTGGATACACACCCGAGATTACTACTATAATTGGAATGATATTAGGATAACTGAAACAGATATAAAATTTTCCTCAAAAAAATAACAGATATAAAATTTAGAGAGCTAAGGGGCCGGAGAGTTCCAACTTTAGCTTCTCTGAAGAGAATCACTAGCAAACAGCCAAACGCTCAAAATACCAACTGATACACACGTACTAATTCTCCATTTACGCTGGAGCTAAAAAAACCCTGCTAGACCCTACTCTGTTATATTCTAGCGGGGATCAGCAGAGAATCAATTCTCATCAGCTCTCCTTCTTAGGAATCCAATGGAATCACTCTATTGGAGAATCAAGGAGAGAATCAGGGAGAAGTTATAAGAAGCTTGAGTGGATTTAGGCCCACGGAAGATTTAGATTTAACAGATTAATAAGTAAACTAGAGTACTAATATTTTGCTAAACTATTTATAAGCTCGAACTGTTTACAAAGTATCAAATTTCTTTCACCATCGAATGCAACGGGGCACCGTCGATGCTATCGTCGCAGATGTCAATGATCCTCACCGTCACCGAGACGTCATCGATTGTCGCTGGGTTGGTCACCTACAGCCACGGATGGCCCCATTGGCCATTGGTCCCTGCTATATATATGGCCCCAAGTCCCCGCACAACACTCGGTCCTGGCGTCCTCACTGTCCATGTTCACGACGCCCTGGTCCTGGCCTTCCTGGTCGCGTTGGTTCTGGCGTCGTCGATGTCGTCTGGGATGGCTTACATCAAGAATGCAACGTTCGTCGATGGTTGGACTCCCACTGTCAGTCCGTCGTGTCGACGAAGAAATCCATGGATACTGCATTCCTGATGTTAGCCATCTCAGACGGCATCGATGACGCAAGAACCTACGCGGCCAGGAAGGCCAGGACCAGGGCGCCAACAACACGTGAGTACATGCTAGTGATTAGTTTGGGTTCCACTGATGATGGTTGCCTAGCCTGCAGGAAGTTAATATGGAAGCTCCTTTTGCTTAACTTTTCCAGACTGATTATGTCTGTTTATATAACTAACTCGAAACTGGGATGCCAAGTTGGAGACAAAAAATGTGTCGCAACTTCCAAAGTTAATCAGTACAAACACAACAAACCAGTAGCCTGTTAAGCATAACGCATGCTGTGACATGCATGAGATCATTATGACCAATAGCCTGTTAAGAATAACATGTGCTGTGACCTGTGATCGATTGCTCTTTAGCCTCTAGTACCTAAGCATAACGTGCGCTGTGACCTGTGATCGATTGCTCTTTAGCCTCTGGTACATTGTAGCATGTTGTCGGTGTTTCGTACCCCGGGGGGTATAACACAAACGAGTAAATTTCTATGCGTGCTCCCTAATCCGGATGGTGATGCAAGATGGACACAAGCGTTTATCCTGGTTCAGGCAAGGAGTGCCCTACGTCCAGCAGAGGGGAGAGTTTTGTATTATCTTGCACCGGGGTGCTTGTACAGGGGTGAGTACAAGGTAGTCCTGAGACTTAGTGAGTGAGTGTGAGTGAAGGCGTAATACGTCAAAGCGTAAAAAAAACCTCCTTTGAACTAGGCCCTGGCATCCCCTTTTATAGGCCAAGAGGATGCTCAGGAGTACAGAGTAGATAGGGCTGTCGTGGGCGTGACGTCGAGGTACATGCGCCATGTCAAGTCATCGAGACTGTAGACGCTCCCTGTGGTCCGGCTCGAGCCTGTAGCGGTATGGTCATTGATGACCTGCTCGTCCTTCTCGGTCGGGGCTGACGTAGTCGAGGTGCGGTGCCGGCGTAGCCGAGCACGTGCGCCCGGGAACCCTACGGTATGGTCGTCGAGGTGGGAAAGACAGGGCACTGCTTGCTCCGTACGCCGATCGCGTCCGCCATTACTTCCTCGAGCGCCTGGGTGCCGGCTCGAGGGGTCGTCGACCCGAGCGATGGGGCGGCACGACGTGTTTGATGGTGCGGGGGCTTGACTATGGCGCCTAAAGGGGACGTCACGCGTGGCACAGTGCGTAGCACGGCTCCACAGTGGCACCTGCCATCCTTGAATCCAGGGGATGGGCGGCGTAATGGCGGAGGCGACCGGCGCACGTCCCACCATCGTAGGCCCTGTAGCCATGGGTTTAGGCGGCGTCAGAGTACTTTGGCGCTGTGCGAGCCCTGTAGCCACGTGCGTGCTCTGGACAGGCGATGATTGGGGGCTGACTCGAGCGGTCGCTCGCTCGAGCGTTCTCCGTCTCCGCTCGAGCGGTTTACGCTACCGTCTCGAGCGGTCGCTCGCTCGAGCGGTTTCCGTACTTCTTTCTCGAGCGGGTGAGCGGCCACTGCTCGAGCCAGAAGGTTTCTGAGGCTTTGCGGGCCTGGTAGTGGGCCGGCCCAGTGTGAGAAGGATTGGGGTTTCTCCGGTCAACTAGCTTTTGGGATTCTTAGAGAGGGATGAGGCTGATTTGCTCATCTCTAATTTACCCAATCTAGGACCCCCTAATCTAGGTATCCGATAGTAGCCCCCGAGCCCTTGCTTGATTGTGAAAAAACTTCAAGCAAGGGATCATGAAGTGGAGTTGAAGTACCTAGACTTAGGGTCATGTTGTTTCAAGGAGTCGTTTCGTCCTTTCTCCGTGGGGGGCGGGCGAGCGTCCCCCGCGGGGGTAGCCCCCGAGGCCCCAGAGGAATGAGGCATTCCTCTGGGGGCTTTGAGATGAACGGGTTTAAGTAAGAGTATTATTAACTGGAGTTGTAATAGCTCGAGGTAGGAGGTTTCTGATAACTGTTCGAGCCCCCGAGTATTTCCCGCTCCTCTCGTGTCGAGGAGGTTGTTTGTGTGACTCGAGCCCCGAGCCTCGAATGGCCGGGCCGGAGTCGTGATCCAGTTCTTATTTGGATCTCTTGGATCAGATCCAAGTGGTGAGGGGTCTGACACTACTCGCGACCGAGCGAGCGTCATACCTCCCTGTGAGCTGATGGCGGGTAATCCAAGTGAGAGCTCGTCTCCTTTCGAGGGGAGATGGCTTCGTGGCCGGGGGGCGCTCTCATTAAAGCTGGGTGCTTAGTTTCCAGAGGACCGGCCCCGTTCGAGGGGACCGGCGGCTCGAGTGCCTCCCGTCGGCGGGATCTCTTGGAAACCTAGTGCCCCGCCTTGGACACGCCATCTGGGTTCGAGGGTTCGTTCTCGAGCGGAACCTTTCGAGGGTTCCTTCCCATAGGCGCCCCTGACTCGGGTGCTCGAGGGCGGCTGTTCGAACCCGTCCGTGGGTCAGCCTCCGCTCCCTCGAGACTTACTTGTGGGACCGGGGTCCCTGGGTTTCTTACCGTGTAAGGGACCGTCTGTCGAGACGTCCCGTCATTACGCATCCGTCCGTTGCGAACGACGCGCCTTTTTAGGCGGAAACCGGCTCGTCGTGGTGATCGTGGCTTGGCGACGGTTCCGCTCCGTCTCGCGACGCGTGCGCCCTGTAAAGGGGAGGTAGATGACGGTTTTGTCAGAGCAATAAATGCGGTTACCGTTTTTCGTCGAGTCCGCCGGGCGCGCGCGGCCGTTGGATGGCGTAATCTAGGCCGTCGGATGTGATTCACGCGGATCGGCTTGGGCTCTATAAATATGGAGGGGTAGGCTCCTGGTTCTTCTTCCCCGCATTCTCGCCCTTTTCGCTGCTCTCGCCGCCAGTTGCGCCCTGCTCCGGATTCAATCCGCCGCTGCCCTCATTTGCAACCGCCGCCGCTGCTGCCGCCTGTGACCGCCGGTGATCGCGCCTGCTTTCCGCGTCTCCGTTCCCCGCGCCACCGTTCCCCGCGCTACCGTTCCTCGCGCTCCGCCGCCGCCGTTGCTCCGCCGTCCCGCTCCCGTCACCGACATGAAGAGGTCGGTCAGGAAGTCGGGTCAGAGCTCCGGCCAGGGTGCTGGTAGCAGGGGCAAGGGCAAAGGCAGGAGTGCCGCCAAGCATTCCCCGCCGGTGGTGATGGAGGATGCGCTCCCGTGGCCTCGGTCTTCGGTGACCGAGGCAATGCTGCTCAACTTGGTGAATGGCGGATTGCTTCCGCCCAATCCGGCGGAGGGGTTACCGGAGTGGAGGGTGCCGGACGACGACCACCTCGAGCCCAATCCCCCGCCGGGCTACGTCCTGAGCTTCATCAGGTTCCACCGGCGGGGACTTGGTGCGCGGCCGAGCCGCTTCATGCGGGCGCTCCCCCACCATTTCGGGGTCGAGCTCCAGCACTTCAACCCTAACTCCATCTCGCTCGCGGCTACTTGCGCCGCCGTGTGTGAGGGATATCTGGGGATGGCGCCGCAGTGGGACCTGTTCACCCACATCTTCAAGGCGACGCTCTTCACCAAGGCGGTGAAGAACAAGGAGGCCGCCGACGATGACGGTGATGACGATGACGAGGAAGAGGAGGAGGAGAACGAGGAGGAAGAGGAGAAGGAGAAGGCGGTGAAACCAAAGGTCCGCCGCTACGTTCGAGCGGGCTCCTGCTCGATTGGGCTGAAGAGGAAGGAATGCTGGCTGTCCGGCGCGTGGTCGTCGAACAACGCCGGCTGGGACCGAGAGTGGTTCTATCTCCGGAACGAGGGGGGCCTCCTCCCGGAATACACCGGCGCCGTGCTAACCGCGCCCGGTTTCAACTGGACGCACGGCCAGCCGCAGGCGCGCCAGCCCCGCATGGACCCCCTTCTCAACGCCATTTCGAGCCTCCGCAACCGGAGGTCCGGCAACCTCTTCTTCAACATTGCGCACGTGGTTGCCGAGTTCCACAGCCTCCGGGTGCTCTCGCTCGCCGAGCGCCCGCTGCGGCTCGACCAGATGACGGAGGACGCCGATCCTGCGGCGCTCGCGGCCAGCAGGATGTCGGACGTGCCCCTCCCGGTCGCCACAATCGTGGCTCGGGTGCGCGACGCGATCGACGGTGGGAGGAATTTTGGTGAGAACCAAGTTGGCCTTTTCCGCATGCGTCCGGCCGTCAATCTACTGGGCTTTGTAAGTTTTCTCGAGACCCTCTTTCGTTGTTTCTTTCACTCGAGCAATCCTTATCGTGGCCTATTCTTTTTTCCAGAATATCAACGACCACGCGGAGTCGAGGCCCCCGGTGAAGGAGGACGCACCCGACCGCGAGGTAAGATGCCTGAGGGGCGAACGAGCACATACTGCCGTGGTCTCGAGGAGGGAGGAAAAGGCGCAGAAAGCCCGCGCGCTAGAGGAGAAGGAGAAGCGTAAGGCTAGGCGCGCCGCCGGAGAGTGAAATACGTCTGGCGGCGGACCCAACCGACTGGAGCCCTAGTCTCGAGTCGTCCGACGAGGACGAGGACGATGATGATGAGGATGACGAGGCGACCGACAGTGATGATGCCACCGCCGCTCGAGCCCTGACGCCTCCTCGCTCTCGCGTGCAGGAGCCAACTTTGGCGCCAGGCCTCCTGCGCGACGACTCGTCGCTGGTTCGAGCGGGTCAGCAGGAGGAGTCGTCGAGCCGTGGTGCTCGAGCGCCGTCGCCGGGCCAAGCAAGGCAACGGGGTGGGGCGTCTCAACACTCCAGCCGCCGCGCTCGCTCGTCGTCGCCGGCTCAAGCAGGGCGGCGGGAGGAGTCGCCCCGTCACTCTAGCCATGGCGGGCGGGCGCCGTCTCCGACGCGGCGGGATTCTTCCTCCCGCCACCAGCCATCTTCAACGGGCGCGCACACCCGGCAGCATGAGGCTGCAAATGTGCGCACTTCAAGTTCTGCGCAGCCCGGCGAGCAGCGCCGGGCTCCTTCCGGCGACCGCCGGGCTGAGCGGACCTCGACCCGCCGGCCCCAGGATCCCGTAAGGGACTCTGTGCCCGAGCCGGCCAAAGAGTCGGCCAGAACGGGGGCGGCCGCCGGGTGTCGAGCCCCGAGCGGCACCGGCGGTGGGCTCGAGGCCCCCAAGTCTTCGAGGACTCAAGGGGGCGCCCGAGGCTCGAAGCCCTCGAGCGCTTCGAGCAAGCCAGGCGGCTCGAGCAGCGCTACCCCGACCGCAGGGTGAGTCTTCCGGTCGATCTTATTGCACTATTTTGTTCGCGTGTGAGTACCTTGTCTCAGTGAAATTTTTTGTTTTTCTCTTTCTTCCAGGACTAAGCGTCCCCTGCAGACCTTACCATCCCTCCCCCCCATGCTGCCTACTAAGAGGCTGAGGACCACGGGAGGGTCGCTCGGCACCCCGTCGATGCCAGGTGGGGTGACTCTCCCTCCTTCCACTCCAGTTTGGTTAGAGCGGGCCAAGGATGCGCTTAGGCGTGGTAGGCTGAAGGCAGCTGCGTCCCGTGCAGGTGCCGGGGCCGTGACCAAGGCCACGGAGGAGGAGGACGTCACCACCACCACGGCCTCGTCCGCCCTCCCGCTCGAGACTCTGTCGTCGTCAGGCGCGCTGGGCGACGCGGCGGCGGGCGACCAAGGGGCCTCTATCCCGGCGACGGGGGCTGGATCGGAGCAGCAGCCCATCACGCTCGAGGACGAGAGTCCGAGCTCGGGCGCCAAGTCCTCCTGGCCAATCGGCCTGCGCCAGCTCGAGGAGGAGCGCGGGGAGAAGGAGGAGGAGGAGACGCCGGTAGCCACTGATCGGCCGGTGGGAGATGTGGTGATGCAGGAGGCGGGACCGGTGCCTGAGCCTCAGCCGAGCCGGGCCTCAACCCCTCCTCGGGATATGGAGGTCGAGTCCTCAGCTGGGCAACGGGTCGAGGAGGGGGAGGCCCAAGCCGCCGTTCGAGAGGGCGCGCTCGAGGAGCACCCCGCCGGCACGCAAGAGGAGGAGAAGGCGGAGGAGCTGGTGGAGCAGCAGGCGGGGCCGGCGGTGCAGCCTGCCGCCGCAGCGCCGAGGAGCGCGCCCGCAGGTGGAGCAGCGGGGGGCCGAGCCGGAGGAGCGCGGCCGCGGGCGGGGGCGAGCGGAGCAGCCCACCGCTACGGGCGGCGATGAGCGTCGGGCGACGAGCGGGAGCACCACCGCGGCCGTATCGGCGCCGCCACAACCTCCACAACCGCCGGGGAGCGGGTGCCCCACCTCGTGCCGACTCGGAGACGGGCGAGGTGAGGTTCGAGGCCATGACCGACGCCGACCGGTGGGAGGAGGCCCGGAGGAGGCGACGGCGGCCGCCATCGTCGACCGGCCATATGCGGTCGGTCGATCTCGGTCCCACCGAGCCCACCGATGCCTCTATCGAAGAGCGGAGGCGGCTCGAGGCGCGGCGCTTGCCCGGGGAAGCGTCCTCCTCCCGGGAGCCGCCCGCAACGCCCGACAACCTTGGCCGAACGGGTGGTGACGGCGGGCGTCGATTTGGAGGCGGTGAGGAGACTCCACTCCTCCGTCGACAAGGAGATGCGGGAGGAGTTCCCCTTATGGGAAAGGCCGCCGCTGGTGCTCCCCGACCCTCTTGACCACGAGGCTCCTCCGATCGTGATGAACGACCAGAAGGAGCTCGAGGCGTATACGGAGGCCGAGGAACGCCGGCAAAGGGCTTGAGAACGCCTTGAGGACCGCCCGTCGCTTGTTTCTGAGGACATGCCCCGGCTTCTTTCTGTGAGTACTTCTTGTTGCCCTTCTTTTAGGTTTATCGTGATTTATGATCTAATGCTTCCCCTTCATGGTTCAGACGACGCAAAGCCGCTCATATGCCAAATCGACGCACATTCTTGCTACTCAAGAGAGCGAGCACGAGATCCGGCGGTACGTGCGGATGGGGCAGGAGGCCGAGGGCGAGCGGCACCGCTTTGCTCGGCTCCTTCGAGAGGCCAACGCCGCCTTGGTCGCTGCCAAGGAGGACATCAAGAAGGCCCAAGATGAACTCGCTCGAGTGGCGCAGGAGGCCGGGGCTGCGCAGCAGGAGGCAGGCGAGAAGCTCGCCCAAGCCGCGCAGGAGGCCGAGACTGCTCGTCAGAAGTACGCGCAGCTGCACGAGGTCTTCGAGCAGCTCAAGAAGGACGCGGCTACGGCGCTGCAAGGCTATAAGGCCAAGTGCCGGGACATGGAGCAGCTCCAGAAGGACAAGGCCGGCGTCGAGGCTTACGTGAAGGAGCTCCAGGCAACGGTTACCCGGGAGGCTGCCGAGAAGGAGGCCCTTGCCAGCGCGCTTGAAGCGGAGAAAGAGCGGGCGAGCGGTCTCCAGACGGAGGCGATCAACCTCCGTCAAGAGATGACGGAGAAGGACCTCGCCATCCAGGGCGCCGGCAAAGCTTATGAGGAACTGCGCGTGGAGAAGCGCGACATCGAGCGCGCCTTCCGGAGAAAAGAAGCTGAGCTCGCGCGGGCGCTCGAACGCGAGCAAGGGCTCTCGACCCGCTGCACCGGTAAGTGCTCGAGTCTTTTAGTCCCCCTTTTTTTTTGCGTGATTCGTACGTGTTGCTCGAGTACTTGATTGAGTACTTGATTCTTGTCATCCTTTTTCAGGTTTGGAGGCGGACCTGGCGGACGCGCGTGAGTACGCAAAGTCAACCCACACGCTGGCTGACCGCGTGCTCTCAGCCAAGGCCCACATCACCGGCGCCATTGACACCCTCAGCGCTAAGTGGGGCTTCCCGCCGGTGGTGGACGTCGAGGGGCCGGATGCTGGCCAGAGCTATGCTAGCCGGGTCCGTGAGTTCGGCGCCTCTCTGCGGGGTCGTATCCGGGAGGCCCTTGTTTTTGCTGCGCGCCGGACGATGGCCATCTTCTACTCGGGGTTCAGCATCTCGAGGGAGGACGCCCGGGCCGGGATGGAGGCCGTTGCGAGCGGCTTCACCTACGTCGAGGGCGAGCAAGAAGGAGGGGTCAACCCCCGGATCGAGCAGCTCAAGGCCGAGGCAGAGGAGCCGGGCGCCCTTCTTGGAGGCGATCTGCTGCGAGAAGTCCTTCCGCCTGATGTGGAGTAATCTTTAGCCGGCCTGCGAGCCAAAATCTGGGCAACGAGGCCCTTGTAAGAAAACAAGTATTTTTGGTTATGGGAGTGGCCCAAGTGGCCTTGAACCGTAATACTTCGATGTTTATAATCGTTATGCTCTAATTTTTCCTTTGCGCTCGATATCATTTTTCATTTCCTGCCTTTACTTTGTTTTAGCTAAGTGTTGGCGCTGTGCTCGAGCTACTTCGAGAGGGGATGAGTTAGGGTGCCGTAGCTCGGAAGCGTGGGAAGCCTTGTGCTCGATCGTCCTGACTCGGTGAGCTCGAGGTGACGAAAACACTTAGCTTACGAAAAACTTCGAGGCGAGGAGGGGAAAGAATACATCGAGCGTACGAAAAACTAGGTGCATTTTTTCGAGGACTTCAGGGGGGTCCCCCCCTGGTCTAGCCCCCGAGGGGGGCTTGACTTTGTGGAAACAAAGTCGAGCCCACCTTGTGTATGAACAAAAAGTAAGGAATCGACTCGTTTATTCATACCAGCGGTATATTTAGACAAAATATGTACAAAACATCGAGGTCTAGGGGAAAAAGCGACGTAGCTGTTCGATGTTCCACGCGTTGGTGAGGGTCGAGCCTTTTTCGTCGGCTAACTTGTATGTCCCCGGTTTCAGCACCTTGACCACGATGAACGGACCTTCCCAAGGTGGAGTGAGCTTGTGGCGTCCCTTGTTATCTTGGCGTCGACGGAGCACGAGATCGCCGACCTTGAAATCCCTCCTGCGCACGTTCTTCTCATGATATTGCCGTAGCTTCTGTTGGTAGCGCGCAGAGTGTAGGAGCGCCGTGTCTCGAGCTTCTTCTGCTTGGTCGATGGCGTTTGCCAGCCTTTCCTGATTAGTCTGTTCTTTGTAGGCCTTGAGTCGAGGGGACCCGTACTCGAGGTTAGTGGGGAGGACAGCCTCAGACCCATAGACCAAGAAGAACGGGGTGAACCCAGTGGCTCGACTCTCGGTCGTCCGCAGACTCCACAGGACAGATGGGAGTTCAGCTACCCACTTGTTGCCGTGTTTGTTCAAGCGTTTGAAAATCCTTGGCTTTAGACCTTGCAAGATCATGCCATTTGCGCGCTCGACTTGGCCATTAGTTCGAGGGTAGGCGACTGCCGACCGTTCACACGGATGTGGTACCGATCGCGAAGTCCAAGAACTTTTTGCCTCGTGAACCGGGTGCCATTGTCGTAATGATGACGTTGGGGACTCCAAAGCGATGGATGATGTCGGTAAAGAACTCGACCGCTCGCTCCGAGCGGATGTTATTGATGGGCTTGGCCTCGATCCACTTGGTAAACTTATCGATGGCCACGAGCAAGTGGGTGTGGCCTCCCGTCGTCTTTTTGAGGGGTCCAACCAGATCGAGCCCCCAGACCGCAAATGGCCACGTGAGGGGGATCATCTGGAGTGCGTGTGCTGGAAGATGCGTTTGCTTAGCGTAGAATTGGCATCCCTCACACGCTCGAACAAGCCTGATGGCGTCAGCAGTTGCAGTGGGCCAGTAAAAGCCTCGACGGAATGCGTTCCCGACAAGGGTTCTTGGCGCAGCATGGTGGCCACAAGCCCCCGAGTGCATGTCTCTGAGCAGTTTCTTGCCTTCCTCGATCGAGATGCACCGTTGGAGTACACCAGTTGGGCTCCGGCGGTAGAGCTCTCTGTCGTTCCCGTAAAGGACGTACGTTTTGGCTCGACGAGCTAGTCGCCTTGCCTCCGTTCGATCTTCTGGTAACTCCCCTCGAATGAGATACTCGAGGAACGGTGCACGCCAGTCGGTTGGTTGGCTCGTAGCCTGGTCGATCTCCATGACTGTGGCCCCCGTCGAGGGGGGTGCGGTCGTGGGAGCAGGCTCAACGGCTGGTCCTGCCCCAGCCCCCGAGTCCCACTTCACGGATGGCTCGTGAAGGTCTTTCGAGAAGACGTCTGGGGGTATTGGCGCTCGAGATGTAGCGATTTTGGCCAGTTCGTCCGCAGCCTCGTTGAAGCGCCTTGGGATGTGGTTGAGCTCGAGACCATGGAAGCTGGCTTCCAACTTGCGTACCTCATTGCAGTATGCTTCCATCTTTTCATCATGGCAGCTCGAGGCTTTCATCACTTGGTCGATAACGAGCTGCGAGTCGCCTCGAGCATCGAGGCGTCGGACCCCAAGCTCGATGGCAATGCGCAACCCGGTAACGAGCGCCTCATACTCTGCCATGTTGTTCGAGGCGGCAAAGTGGATGCGCACCACGTAACACATGTGTACTCCGAGGGGTGAGATGAAGAGCAGACCCGCGCCTGCTCCTGTCTTCATAAGTGACCCGTCGAAATACATGGTCCACGGCTCGGCTCGGATCGGACCGGGGGAGTTGGACGTCGGTCCACTCGGCGACAAAGTCAGCCAAAGACTTGGGATTTGATAGCCTTTCGTGGGGCGTAAGTGATGGTCTCGCCCATGAGCTCGACCGACCACTTGGCGATTCGACCCACGACTTCCCGGTTCTGGATAATTTCCCCAAGTGGGAATGATGTTACCACCGTTACCGGGTGGCTAAGAAAGTAGTGCTGGAGTTTTCGACGGGTGAGCACGATTGCGTAGAGTAGCTTTTGGATATGGGGGTATCGAATTTTGGCATCTGAGAGCACCTCACTAATGAAATACACCGGCCGCTGGACGGGGAGCGCGTGCCCCTCTTCCTGCCTCTCAACCACTATGACCGCGCTGGCCACTTGTGTGGTTGCGGCAATATAGAGGAGGAGTGGCTCGGCGGGTTGATCTAGTGTAGCTGGTCGAGGTGGCACGAGCACGGGAGGGGAGGAGAGCATGCTCTTCAGCCTCGAGAGGGCTTCCTCCGCCTCGGGTGTCCATGTGAAATGCTCGGATTTTTTGAGGAGTCGATACAGAGGCAAAGCTTTTTCTCCCAAGCGTGCTATGAATCGGCTAAGGGCGGCCAAACATCCCGTGATCTTCTGTACCCCTTTCGGGTCTCGAATCGGCCCCATCCGCATGATGGCCGTAACCTTCTCGGGGTTGGCCTCGATCCCCGCCGGGAGACGATGTAGCCTAGCAGCATGCCTCGAGGCACTCCAAAGACACACTTCTCGGGGTTCAGTTTGATGTTCTTAGCCCTGAGGCACCCGAACGTCAACTTGAGGTCCTCGACAAGGTTTTCGACTTTACGTGTCTTGACAACGATGTCATCCACGTATGCCTCAACCGTCTCTCCTATATGTTTGCCAAAAACATGAAGCATGCGCGCGATATGTTGCCCCGGCGTTTCGAAGGCCGAAAGGCATCGTGACATAACAAAGACATGCCCATAGGGGTGATGAAAGAAGTCGCGAGCTGGTCGGACTCCTTCATCTTGATTTGGTGATAGCCAGAGTAGGCGTCGGGAAAGGAAAGTACTTCACAACCCGCAGTGGAATCAACAATTTGATCTATTCGTGGTAAAGGAAATGGGACTTTGGGACACGCTTTATTTAAACTAGTGTAATCTACACACATCCTCATTTTCCCATTCTTTTTTTCTACCAATACAGGATTAGCTAACCACTCGGGATGATGTACCTCCTTGATGAATCCAGCTTTCTCGAGCTTTTCGACCTCCTCGCGGATGATCCTGCGCTTCTCCTCGTCGAAGCGGCGCGGCGTTGCTTGACAGGTCTCGAACTAGGCCGGATCTCCAAGGCGTGCTCGGCGACATCCTCGGTATGCCGGGCATGTCCGAGGGACTCCATGCAAACATGTCGGCGTTTGCGCGGAGAAAGTCGACGAGCACCGCTTCCTATTTGCTATCGAGGAGGCGCGATGACCGGCGTCTTCTCCCCGAGGAGCTCGGGTCGAGCGGGATCCTCTTGGTGTCTTCGGCGGGCTCGAAGTTGCCGGGCTGTCGCTTGGGCGTCGGGCGAGGCCTCGCCTGCCATGTGATCGAGCATCATGGCTAGGTCTTCGATGTTCCCAAAGCACGTTCGTCGGTGATTCCCCGTACTCGACGCACTCCACATCGCGGTGGTAGGCGTGCTCGTACGTGGAGTTGACGGTGATGACTCCTTTTGGTCCCGGCATCTTGAGTTTGAGGTAGGCATAGCCGGGGATCGCCATGAACTTTGTGTAGCACGGCCCGCCGGGATGGCGTGGTACGTCCCCTCGAAACTGGGCACGTCGAAAGTTAAGACCTCTCGACGAAAATTCGAGCGTGTCCCAAAGACGACGGGGAGGTCGATGCGGCCGATCGTAAGTGCTTTCTTGCCAGGGACCACTCCGTGGAAGCCCCCGGCGCTCGGCTGGAGGTCGGCTCTTGTGAGGCCGAGCAACGTGAGGGTCTCCATGTAGATGATGTTGAGGCTGCTGCCTCCATCCATGAGAACTTTGGTGAAGCGGGCGTTGAGGATGATTGGGGCGACGACGAGAGGATACGAGCCGGGATTGGTGACGTGGTCTGGATGATCATCACGGTCGAACGTGATGGGAGCGTCCGACCAGTCGAGGAATTGAGGCGTGGCGGGTTTTATGGCGAAAACCTCCCTGCGCTCGGCCTTCCGCTCTCGACGTGTCATCTGGGTGGTCGGGCCGCCGTAGATCATGTAGCACTCGGTGATGGGCGGATACCCATCGTCGTCGTTGTCGTTGGCTCGGTCCTCGCCACCCTTATCCTTCTTGCCATCGTCCTTGTCGAGGCCAAATTTCTTGAAGTATCCTCGAAGCATACTGCAGTCCTCGAGGTTATGCTTGACCGGCTCCTTGTGGTAGGGGCACGGCTGCTTAAGCATTTTGTCAAAGACGCCCCCATCCGGTGGGGGTCTAGGCTTCTTGCATTCGGCTGCGGCGACCTCGTCTTCCACGACCGCACGCTTGCCTTGCTGGTTGCCTTTCTTCTTCTTCCCGTTCTTCTTCTGGGTCTTGCTCGAGCCCTCACCACCTCCCGGGGACGGCGCGGGCTTGTTCTCGGCCCCACCAAAGAAGGCCCCCACGGCCTCGTCGCCGGCAGCGTAGTCGGCGACGACGTCCATGAGCTCGTTCACCGTCTTTGGGCGGTTGCGCCCGAGCTCCCGCACGAGCTCTTTGCAAGTGGTGCCTGAGACGAATGCCAGGATGACGTCGTGATCTGGAATGTGTGGCAGCTCGGTGCGCACCTTTGAGAAACGTCGAGCAAAGTCCCGGAGAGATTCCGTGGTATTTTGCTTGCAGTTACGGAGATCCCACGAGTTGCCGGGTCGGATGTAGGTGCCCTTGAAGTTCCCCTCGAAAATCTGGACCAGGTCGGCCCAATCGTAGATCTGATTGGGGGGAAGCTCCTCGAGCCACCGTCGAGCGGTGTCAGAGAGGAATAGGGGAAGCTGGCGTATGATTGCCCTATCCTCTCGAGCGCCTCCCGACTGGCATGCCAGCCGGAAATCAGCTAGCCAGAGCTCTGGCTTGGTTTCTCCGTTGTACTTGACCACGCTCGTGGGGGGTCGAAACGGGTTTGGCAACGGCGTGTTGCGGATAGCTCGACTGAACACTCGAGGGCCTGGCGGCTCGGGAGCCTGCCGGTCCTCGTCGCTGTCGTAACGCCCCCCTCGATGGGCCTTGTAGCCACGGTCCTCGGCGCCCGCAGCCTTGCGTCGTCGGTTATCGTTGATGTCATGACGCGCATCTTGAGGCGCGCGGTTGTCGAGGATGCGTTCTCGAGCAGGGGCCCTACCATCTCGAGGGGGTGCCCCCTGGTGGACGGAACCCTCTCGCTTTCGGCCTGCTGGACGGCCGCGACTTGGAGGAGCCCTTGGATCTCATCTCGTATCCGCAATGCATGCGGATTCGAGGGCGCCGGCATGTCCCGCAGCAGCATAGCTGCCGCAAGGACATTTTGGCTTCCTCGGGGGAAATGGGCTGGCTCGATCGGCGCCTCTGGCCGCCCGTCGTTGACGATGCGGTTGAAGACGTCTCGTGCCTTTCCTCGAGCGCCAAGAGCTCGAGGAGGGGGCGGATGGTTCCGCTCAAGCGCGCGCTTGAGCAGCTCCGCATTCGCGCGTTCCTCGTTCATCTTGGCCTCGATTTCTCCGAGCCGGGCCCATTGTGCTGCTCGAGCATCGTCTTCGTGTCGTGGTTATCTTGGGCTTGTGGTGGCGGCCCACGCGGCTCGATCACCTGCAGAGCTCCAGCTGCCGATGTCCCAACTGCTGGCGTTACGTCTGCTCGGTTGGCTGTAGGGACGGCCACGGCGGCAGCATCTCTGGTCTCCTCATCCGACGGGACGTCGTTGTTGAGATGGAAACACTCGCGGGCCGGGTCATAGCACCCTGAGTCCGAGTCATCGGAGTCTAGGTTAGCGTTGGACGGCGTCCAGGGCCTCCCCGTGATTTCCTCCTCGATCCAGCGACGCATATTCCCGACCGTGCTGTGGCGTTGTGAGCCTGGTGCTCTGTCAAATCCGCGGTCCACCGACATCGGCCACACGATCTCCAAGTTCATAGTGGCACGCAGGAGGGGGCCAGGGCTCTCCTCCTGCGGTCCCATGACTGGCCGGATCGCGTTGGCATAGGTAGTGGCGGTGTTGGCGAGCCCAAACGGGAGCCTGCGCCGAGCTCGGTATAGCCCGTGTGGCAACAAGTTGGGCGACGTCGGCCGTGCGCGCGCTCGGGGCGCCACGCCGGGCTCTCTCGGCGAGCGCATGGCGAACGTGAAGCCAGGGTCCACGTCAGGGACTCCCTGTCCACGTGCCACCCCCTGCCGTACACTTGGCACCCCGGCTGGGTGCATCGTTGCGTCTGGCTGGGTGGGCACACGAGCAGGGTGCTCAAGGCCCTGTGCCTGCTGGTGGTGATGCCGATGCTGGTGGCGTCGGCGACGTGGTGGTGAGCCGTGGTGGCGCGGTCGGCGTGCGGCCCCATCAGCGCGTGGGGGTGACGAGTGTCCCCCTCCTGGTTCACCGATCGAGAGTAGAGCCATGTCGTGGCCTGGGCCGAGCGACACGAACTCTAGACTCCCAAACCAGATCACCGTGGCGAACGGGAGCGAGGAAGCGGGTGATGCCATCCGAAAAATGGCGGGAATCGAGCGAAAAACACGCAGTGCCCCTACCTGGCGCGCCAACTGTCGGTGTTTCGTACCCCGGGGGTATAACACCAACGAGTAAATTTCTATGCGTGCTCCCTAATCCGGATGGTGATGCAAGATGGACACAAGCGTTTATCCTGGTTCAGGCAAGGAGTGCCCTACGTCCAGCAGAGGGGAGAGTTTTGTATTATCTTGCACCGGGGTGCTTGTACAGGGGTGAGTACAAGGTAGTCCTGAGACTTAGTGAGTGAGTGTGAGTGAAGGCGTAATACGTCAAAGCGTAAAAAAAAACTCCTTTGAACTAGGCCCTGGCATCCCCTTTTATAGGCCAAGAGGATGCTCAGGAGTACAGAGTAGATAGGGCTGTCGTGGGCGTGACGTCGAGGTACATGCGCCATGTCAAGTCATCGAGACTGTAGGCGCTCCCTGTGGTCCGGCTCGAGCCTGTAGCGGTATGGTCATTGATGACCTGCTCGTCCTTCTCGGTCGGGGCGACGTAGTCGAGGTGCGGTGCCGGCGTAGCCGAGCACGTGCGCCCGGAACCCCGCGGTATGGTCGTCGAGGTGGGAAAGACGGGGCCTTTGCTTGCTCCGTACGCCGATCGCGTCCGCCATTACTTCCTCGAGCGCCGGGTGCCGGCTCGAGGGGTCGTCGACCCGAGCGATGGGGGCGGCACGACGTGTTTGATGGTGCGGGGGCTTGACTATGGCGCCTAAAGGGGACGTCACGCGTGGCACAGTGCGTAGCACGGCTCCACAGTGGCACCTGCCATCCTTGAATCCAGGGGATGGGCGGCGTAATGGCGGAGGCGACCGGCGCACGTCCCACCATCGCAGGCCCTGTAGCCATGGGTTTAGGCGGTGTTGTTTCAGCCCTTTGGGGTTGCACCCCCTGAAGGACCCAAACAGGAGATAAAGGAAATGCAGAACTGCGAAACGAAATGAACAACACGAACCTTATATTCCTTGTGCTCCGGCAAAAACGCACCGAGTCCAGAAGTCCCCTACATCGTCCCCAGAGGGGTCTACTTATAGGAAGCCGCGTTACATTTTGTACAAGAATGCCCTCGGCAACCCTAATTTCAACGTACAGGAGCAGCCGACACGGGGCAGACAAGTAAATGGACCGAGGGCCCACCTATGTCGGTCAACCACCGACCAGGACGCATTCGGGCTCTCGTCTCTGCCCAGCCGCCGAATGCGTCCAGTCTCGAGCCGAATGCGCGCCCTCTCGCGCTATCGGGATTTCCTCCGGCGCCCGTCGGCGCCGGATGCACGCCTTCCCGCGCTATCGGGGCTCCCGCCCGGCGACGAGGCCGGATACGCGCCTTCCCGCGCTATCGGGGCTTCCGCGCCGGCGCGACGCCGGATGCGCGCCGTCCAGCGCTATCGGAGCTTCCGCCTGGCGCCGAAGCCGGGTGCGCGCCTTCCCGCGCCATCGGGGCTTCCGCCTGGCGCCGACGCCGGATGCGCGCCGTCCCGCGCTATCGGGGTTTCCGACTGGCGCTGACACCGGATGCGCGCCGTCCCGCGCTTATCGGGGTTTCCGACGAGCCCGACCCGGATGCGCGCCGTCCCGCGCTATCGGGGTTTCCGCGGGCCCGACACCGGATGCGCGCCTTCTGCGCTATCGGCCGCACTGCGCACATTAAACACATGAGGCGTATACGATTAGGGGGGACGGGGTGGCCAATTCCACTCCTGCCCCCAACAGTAGCCCTCCGGTCTTGCCCGAAAGGGCGGTCCCTTCCGGGCAAGGCCGGCAATATATCGCTATGCCGAATGTGGCCGCGCCGAATGTGCAAGCGCCGCCCCTAGGATGAGGAGACGTAATTAATTAATTTTTTTTTTTGCCTCGATTCGCGTGAACCGACGCGTCGGCTCCCCCACGGCCGCCCCCTGCCTATAAAAGGCAGAGGCGCGTGAGGGGGCGGGCACTTAGCTCCAGCGCGCCTGCCACTCACGCATTCGAGGTT
The DNA here is from genome assembly GCA_018135685.1 of Themeda triandra. Lineage (NCBI taxonomy): Eukaryota > Viridiplantae > Streptophyta > Magnoliopsida > Poales > Poaceae > Themeda > Themeda triandra. The sequence continues at coordinate 102,895 of JAENPR010001397.1, forward strand.
CACTTTCGGTCTCCGCATCCGGGATCTTCCTCCTCATTCGGTAAGGCATTTGCACTTTCGATTCTTTTGAGTTGTTTACTTTTTCGGGGCTGGGTTGGGCTGATCTAGGTAAGATTCGGATGCCACTATCGGCCCTATTGAACACGATTTCGTTTTTCTTCATAGCTCGGAAGCCAAGGCACTCTTTTGGAGCAATCGCATATGTCCGAAAGCTCTTCGTCCGGGGATTCGGCCAAAACAGCCCACGAATCCGCATCCGGGCTCTCCGCTTTTTGCGCCGAATTGGCAGCCCAGCTAAGCCAATCCGGATCGAGAACATGTCACACGATTCGGAGCCGGCTTTGGGGAGCGAGAAATAGTTGTACCGATTCGCCGTAGAAGCGCCCGCGATAGCGGCTCCGTGGTCGGCTTGTCCGTGAAGAAACCGTTAGCGGTCAAGGGAGCGCGCGGGGTGGCAGTGAAGAATACGCCGAATCCGCGGAATGTGACGGTGCGAAAGAAGCGCGGCGTCCGCCGGATCGGATGGGGGTGAAGGCATCGAACCGGACCGACCCGTAGAAACCGCCGTGTCAGAATCGAGGGGCACACCGGCATCATATGCCGATCTAAGATTGACGAGGAGCGTCTCGACTCGTACCAACGCAACGGCCTTCTGAGCGCCTTTGAGCGCGAAAGGAGCCGGGCTCCGGGGGACGAGGTTACACCGAAACCGAGGCCGAATGAGGCTGTTGTGTTCCGCGACTTCTTCATCGCCGGGTTGAGGTTTCCCGTGGCTCCGTTCTTTGTAGCCGTTCTGCAAAAATTCCGCCTGCAGATCCACCATCTAACCCCGAATGCGATCGCCCGGCTCAGCATATACGCCATGGCCACGAAGATGATGGGCCACGAGCCGAGTGTTGCCCATTTCGTGAAGCTTCATTGCACACACTTCCACTCGAAAGTGGGGAAAGTTGATGGGCGGCCCAATATTCGCGCCGAGTATGGGTCTTACAATTTCGTGCCGGCTCCAGGGCAAGAGCAGAACTGCTTGGTACCCACCTTCAAAGAGAAGTGGGAAGAATGGACCAAGTTTTGGTTTTACATTCGGGTTGCCTCGGACGAGGAGATAGAAGCTGCCCAGAGAGTAAGGCGTCGCCGGGCTAACCCGTTGGTGTCTTTGATGACCGTGATGATTGGCGAGAAACATCCGCCTCACGACGCTTTCGGACCGGCGAGATCACGCGGTCGCGGAAGCGTACTCTCTTACCGCCGGCCGGCAAACTAGCCGTGATTTGCGAAGAAATGATAGCTATCGACGAGTGGCCCTTATGCGAACTTGTGAAATTCGAGCCTATTCGGGACATCGGTGGCTATCGGGGTCCAGATTATCTTCTCGAGCGCCGGATCACTTTACCTCGGACGCAGCATACCTGGCTGCGCTGGAGAAGAAGGCTGTCCGGTTGTGCGGGCCGTATGGAGAAAGGGAGCACAAGAAGAAAATGATTCGACTTGGAAATTCTCCTAGGAAGAACCGCATTCTAGACTGCATGGGTATTCGGTATTCGGAGAGGCCGCCCCCAGCTCCGAAAGCGCGCAAGGCCCAAAGCAGCGATGATGTCAATGAGCCGGAAGCTGGCCCAAGGCGCGGGACAGGATCGGGAGCGCCCAGATCAGCCCCCGCACAGCACCCTGGTCCTTCTGCACCGATTCGGGCTGCCAGCACCGTTGCCGCCGAGAAGCGAAAGCGCGCAAGGCAAAGCCGGGAACGCCCGGAACCGGAGGCTCGCGATGTTCAGGTATGCCGCGAAATGGCCGGACGACTGTGGACCAAGCCTCTGAAAAGCAGCTCTAAATTCTCCTTGGGCTTCCGGGGGTCCTGTGGCCTTTGCATGCCGAAATGGTAGAGCCGGACACGCGTTGCGCATTAGGGCGTAGGCTTTGGCATCCCGGGCGTCATGGACTAATGTGACATTTTTGCCCTTATGTTTTGCGGGGCGAAACCGGCGGTTCTAGCTCGATGGCCGAACGCGCAAGAAAATTGCTGACCCATGCCGCTTGCCTCCGAAAGCGCACCCGACGCCGAGTTCCCTAGGCGTGAGCTTGAAGAGGCCGACGAGACACCTCCGGGCGCTTTCGCGATGACGAAACGACCGGGGCCACCGGTGTACTGCGGCCGGTGCGGCGCTGCTCCAATGCCGCCGCCGCTTCCGCGGAAGCGTCCGGTCCGTTCGGACCCGGACCCGAATCCGGCCGGGAGACGGTAAGTCCCGATTCCACCGCGAGCTAAGTCGCATGACCCCCGAAACCGCGGCGTGTGCTCTATTTGGACATGGCAGGCTCTCCTTAGAGCGAGCCCCAGGCGAATGCGACCACATGCGCGTGTATTCGGGGTGCTCATCTCCCGAGGACACGAGCCCAGACCGTGAAAGGACTTACCAACTTGCTCGTGCTCTAGGGGCGGCTTCGGACGCTCGCTTAATCGCGGGGGTGGACTGCCGCGCAAGCGGCTTGCTGCCGGGCGCGGCGGGTGTCGCTTTCGCGGACCAGTGCAGCACCTCCTTTAGTGCCACCACCACCGAAAGGGATCTGACCAAGGTGGATCGCCTGGAGCTCCTCTCGGCCATCAATTTCCACGCTATTTCTGTAAGTTTTCGACCCCGAATGATCTGAGTCTTTTCCTTTTCGGGTTGTTTACATTCTCACTCTTTTCTGTCGCGCAGCAATCTGTTATAAGTGCTGCGCTCGCCAAGCAGGATTGCGCCGCTGTCGCTTTCGTTGAGTCTAAACTCACCGAAAGTGAGGCCGAGGTGCGCAGGCTGAAGGAGGAGCTGGCGCAAGCTCGCACCGAGCTTAACAGAGAGAAGACGGCGTGCGAGCATGCCGAAGCGGACGCCCAGACCGCCAGGACCGAAAGGAACACCCAAAACCAACTGCAGCGGTCCGCCCGTCGCCAGCAACTCGACGAACTTAACCAGGCCGCTACCATATTCGCGCGTCTGGTGGCCGGAGTTGGCGACGAGGTGGTGGTGCCCGTTATCGGGGAGGACACCTCGGTGTTTGATTTTGCCAGGTTCCTCCGGACCGGGCTCGCCGCATTGGAGGGCCAAATGGAGCTCGGACGCCGCTGGGCCGCCCTTGAAACCACCCGTGCGCTGTGCAAGGCGCTGAAGGACGCGGGCTGTCCACATGCAGCCGCACTTTCGGCTCCCGATGACGTGGACCGCTTCTGGGTCCCGGATGGGGACGCACACGAGGCCGCCGTGAAGTTCTTCAGCGGCTTCTGGAACGGTGGCGGTCGCAATCTCAGCTTGCTTCGGGCGGCACTAAGCGTGGCGGAGGTAAAAACTGCCGAATGGCGCTTGTCACTTTTGATGGGTTGGGTTAGGAATCTTTTAACTAACATGACCATTTTCGTGCTTCTTTCTTTTAGGGGGATGAGGCGGAAGAGGCCATTATCCGTGACCGGGTCGTGGCCTACATTCGGGGTAGGGACGACGCGCGAGGCGGCCGCGGCGGGCGACACGCCGTCCTCCAGCGCGCTTCGGTCTCCGGAGATGGCCCGTGCGCCCGAAAGTGCCGCACGAGTCGATCAATCTGGTGCCGCGAACCCTTCCGCGGCGGCGTCCACCGAAGCTGGCGTGCCTGGTCCTCAGTCTCCTGCAGCCGAAACTGCGGCTAACTCTTGATGTATCCCTTTGTAAGAACTTAACTCTGTCGTGCTTGGCCCTGCGTGGCCGTGTTTGTGGCCCTGCGTGGCCGGGGTTCGGGGAACCCTAGAACTTCTTGAACATATTTTGCGGTACCGGAACCGAATGCGTTCATAGTTTAACTATTTGTTTGTTTTCCTGCGCGATTGTGTTACCGCTTTCGATCCAGCGTCGCATTCGGGGACTTGAAAATTCCGGATCCGCGAATGCTTTGTAGAATGAACTTTTTGAGCGCACCACCATTGTGTGGAAAACCACGTCCCCCCTTGGTTCAATCGGTGGCGGGCGCATTCGGGGTAATTCCTCCTTAAGCTCCCCGGCGTTGCGTGTAGGCTTAGAGCGCCGCCCCCCCGAATTTGAGCGGTGGAGGGCACATTCGTGAGTTTTTGAGTTAAGCCCTCGGCGTTGCATGGAGACTTAGAGCGCCACCCCCCGAATTTGAGCGGTGGAGGGCGCATTCGAGAGATTTTGAGTTAAGCCCTCCGGCGGTGCATGGAGACTTAGAGCGCCGACCCCCCGAATTTGAGCGGTGGAGGGCGCATTCGAGAGTTTTTGAGTTAAGCCCTCCCGGTGCATGGAGACTTAGTGCGCCCCCCGAATTTGAGCGGTGGAGGGCGCATTCGAGAGTTTTTGAGTTAAGCCCTCCGGCGGTGCATGGAGACCTAGAGCGCGCCCCCCGAATTTGAGCGGTGGAGGGCGCATTCGAGAGTTTTTGAGTTAAGCCCTCCAGCGGTGCATGGAGACTTAGAGCGCCGCCCCCCCCGAATTTGAGCGGTGGAGGGCGCATTCGAGGGTTTTTGAGTTAAGCCCTCCAGCGGTTGTTTTTACTTAAGAGTTTGTAGTGGTTATTACAAAATGCATATGCGTTCTGCACAGCCACTGAATGGAACTCTGTATGGCCTCATTGGCAGAAACTGGATGAGTCCTGTCTCGAAGCGGTAGGAGTCGGCTTCCAACGCCCGAATAGGCGCGCCTATGCCCTTTCTCGCTTATAGGCAGGTAGAGCACTGAACCGCATCCGTAGACTGGATCCCAAGCCTTATGTTTGCCCCAAGCTTGCTGTGGGCTGGAATCCCGAATATGGACTAGTCGCCGTGCAGGAGCTGGTATTTTCAGTCATTCTTGGGAGTAGGGAGGCGCGCGTTTCTGCGCATCTCTGCTATTGCGCGCTTGCTGATTTTGCTTAGGCGGCCGATTCTATACCGGCTGCACCTGGCTTCTCCAAGCTCACAACTGAAACGGGAGGACTAGTACTGACTCCCCTCCTGACTCCTCCCGAGTTGAACCTGGCTGTGCCTATTTGCTCAGCTCTCACAACTGAAACGGGAGGACGAGTGCTGGCTCCTTTCCTGACTCCTCTCATTCCTACTAGCCTTAATTTTCGAGCGGGATGAGTTTGTTTTGACGGCATGGCTTTGCATTATGGGAGGTGTTATGCATATATAATGCCGTTTGGGTCATCGTGCCGTGAAACACCCTTTACACCATAACGCCGTTGTACGTTTGTTAGGTGAGTCATAAATTTGACTCGTCTCAGAGGCTGAATGGCTAGATTATATAATCGGTCGAGCTCCGGTTTTTATCATGGCTGCTAAGACCTTTGTTTTTTGTTTTACCACCCGCAGATCCCGCTTATGTCTTGCTGGAATGGGAGGTTTTGGGATTTGTATTGCCGTCAGACCAAATGCCGCATTCGCTACCCAGCTCTCACTAGCCGGATGGAATTGGGCATTCGGCCTTTTTACTCGCTTTGTATGCCATATTCGGGCGATAACGCTCGATAATGGTGCAAGACAAAGACTCCTTTTGAGAGACCGAGGGGTTCTGTCAGCGGAGCTCGCTCGATAGTGGTGCAGAACAGCGCTCCTTTCGAGAGTCCGAGGGACCCTAATTGCGCACATTCTCGAGGCATTGCTCGATATAGCGGGTGTGCTGCTTTTGATTGTGATGTTAAACACCCCGAGCGCCTTTGGTGTAATTATACCGGCAGAATATGATGAATAAGAAGTCTGACATTGCAGATGAAAATTGATTGTAACTTTGCGTTATCGTAACCTTCGGGTCTTTTTCTCCGAGGTTCGTTTCACCCGAGGCGTTGTTTGCACGCATTCGGCGTTTTGCCGATTTCGCGATACTTCAGCGTTTTTGCCGAGTTCGCCTGCAGCGCTTTGTTGCACGCATTTGGGTTGTTTGGTGCATTCATGATGCTTCAGCGTTTTGTTGAGTATACTGGCCGTTTTTGGCTTTTGGTTGCTTGCAACCTGACGAAAACTTCTCCGAATAGGGTCAGTGACACATATGGCACTGACTTTTTCGGATCGGAGAAAACGTTACGGATCCACACTTTAGGGGAAACGTGAATTGAAAAATATTAAACAGGGGTACATAGGGACGCCTCATTAAAAAACCTCACACCTCCGAAAAGGCTTCCCCTGCGAGGAAAAAGAGCGCGCCCCTCGAATTGTGTTCCAGAGAATTAAGAAAGGAAAATTACAACCCCGATGGGGTAATTTCATGGGTAGAAGCGGCGCAGGTTGTCGGCGTTCCAGGTATGGCTGGACTCGTGCCGTCCTCTTTCACCGGCGTGTAGACTCCTTCTTTTACCATTCTTGCGACGATGTACGGCCCGTACCATGGCGATTGCAATTTGCATTGCTTGTCGGGTTGCCGAATAAGGACCATATCTCCTGGGTTGATGACCTGCCTCAACACTTTTTTATCTCTCCAAGCCTTTGTTTCCCGATGGTACCTGTCGAGGTTTTCCGCTGCCTGTAGCCTTAGTGAATCAGCCGTTTCGAGCTGAGTGTACCGCTGTTCTGGGGTGGTGGCCATGATCTCAGTTCGGAAAGATCCCAGCTGCACCTCTTCTGGGGTAACGGCTTCTTCCCCGAAGAGAAGTCTGAAAGGCGTGAAACCGGTAGCGCGCGACTTGGATATATTGTGCCCCCACACCGTAGCTGTTAACTCCTGGGCCCATCTACCTTTCTTCTCGGTGTTTTCGAGGGTCTTGGATATGGTAGTGAATATGTCACCGTTAACCGGTTCAACCGCGCCATTCGATCTCGGGTGATTTTGAAGCAAACGTCGGTTTGATCCCCAGTCTTCACGAAAGTTCGAACTTGGTGCTTTGTCAAACCGCTTCCCGTTGTCCACCGTTATGTAGGAAGGAACCCCGAATCTGCGAGATGATTCTACGCCACACGAAGCCGACTAAGGTGCCGAGATGATATTGTCGCCAACGCTTTAGCTTCAACCCATTTGGTGAAGTATTCCAGTGCCCACCGCAGTGAATTTCATATTCCCGGGCGCCGGCGGGAGCGGTCCGACTATGTCGATGCCCCATCTCTGTAGCGGCCAAGTTGGACATATCGGGGAGGTTAGATTTGCTGGAGCCCTCTGGTGTTTTGCGAACTTCTGGCAGCCCTGGCACGATTTCACCAGTTGCTTGGCGTCCTCGACAGCGGTTGGCCAATAAAAGCCTTGTCTCATTGCTCTGTGAGCGATTTCATGCGGACCTCTGTGGGCCCCGCAAGTTCCCGAATGTATGTCGTGCAAAAGCTGGACCCCCTCGTTCCGGCTGATGCACTTCAGTAGTGGTGCTACCACTCCCTCCTTGTACAGATTCTCTCCGATTATGGAGTATTGCTTGGTTCTGGACTCCATCCTTTGTTGTAGCTTCCTGTCTCCCGGCTCATAAGTTCCGAGAGATGAATGCCCATATCGGTGCTCTCCGGTCGTCACTCGCGATAGCGTGAATTACCGCCGGTCGTTCCTCCTCCGTCGCACCGCTGCGGGCTGTCAAGACCCGGTAGAAAACATCGGCGGGCAAGGGGTGTTTTGGGCTGCAGCTTTTGCCAGCGCGTCTGCCTCTGTGTTGTCCGCCCTTGGGATGTATTGCAAGGTGAAACCAAGGAAATATTTCTCCATTCGCCGAACGGCTTCCAGATACCTGGCCAGAGCCGGTTCCTTTGCTGTGTATTCCTTTCGGATGTGCCCCACAATTACTTGCGAATCAGACTTGATGACGCATCTGCGGATTCCTAGCGCTCGGAGTTTCCTGAGACCCAGCAGAACTGCCTCGTATTCGGCTGTGTTGTTGGTGGTGCGATACTGTAGCCTTGCTGCGTATCGCAGCTTTGGGCCAGTTGGAGGTGTCAATACCGCGGATATGCCTCGCTCGGTCGAGCACCATGCCCCATCCGTGTGCACCGTCCATTCTGGTTCCTCGAAGCTGAGGGTGGTGTTGTCCCCACATGGGGTCCAATCCGCGATAAAGTCCGCTATGACCTGCGACTTGATGGCCGATCTGTGCTCGAAGTCAATGACATATTCATTCAGCTCAGACGCCCACTTGCCTATCCGGCCTACCGCTTCTGCGTTTCTGAACAGGGCTTCTAGGGGCTGAGCAGACAAAACCCGAATGTGATGAGCCTGAAAATAGTGCTTGAGCTTTCGCGACGCCATGACCACCGAATATGCGATTTTCTCCAGCTCCGAATAGTTTGCCTTCGCCGACGTCAACGCTTCGATACGAAATAGATTGGGAACTTGTAACTTCCCCTCGTTCTCTTTTTCTTCCACGGAACCGCGCTCACCGCGGCGGACGCCGCTATGTATAGTAACAGGTCGCATCGGCGATGGGCTTGATAATGTTGTGGCCTTTGACAGGTAAGCTTTTAGGTCATCGAATGCTTGCCGCCGAGCCGGGCCCCATCCGAAACCCCTCGAATTTTTTAGGATTCGGAAAAATGGAAGGCCCCGTTCCGCGCTCGGATATGAACCTCCCCGAGCGGCGATCCCGCTGAGCTTCGTACCGCTTTTTGGTCTCGGGCGGTCTCATGTTCACAATAGCGGCAATCTTGTCTCGGGTTAGCTTCTATGCCTGCGGATACCGACATCCCAACATCTTGCCCTTGCTCACCCCGAATATGCATTTTTCCGGGTTTAGCTTCAGTCCGCTTGCTCGAAGGTTCACAAAAGTTTCCTTTAGATCCTCGATGTGTGTGCTTTTCTTATCGCTTTTCACCACTATATCATCCACGTAAGCGACCAGGTTTTTCCTCTTTTTCTGCTCCCTAAAGACCTCGTCTGTCATTCTGGAGAAAGTAGGGCCAGCGTTGCGCAGACCCTCAGGCATGCGCTTGTAGCAAAAGGTTCCCCCGGGAGTGATGAAACTCGTTTTCTCCTGGTCTTCTTCATTCAGCCATACCTGATGGTACCCTGAGAAACAATCCAGTAAACTTAACAACTCGCAACCGGACGCGATATCGACTAGCTTGTCGATCCGCGGTAGCGGGTATGGGTCTTTCGGGCAGTGTTTGTTTAGATCTGTGAAATCCACGCACATGCGCCATTTGCCACTTTTCTTCTTGACCATTACCACATTGGCTAGCCATTCCGGATACTGCACTGGCCTGATCACATCTGCGTCCAAGAGCCATTGCACTTCATGCGGCCCGCGTCGCTCTTTCGGATGACATCTTCCTCAAATTTTGCTTCCGTGGCTTTGTTGTTTTGCCGACGTTGAGGCCGTGGCTTGGGCCAATTCCCTGTCAACCCCCTTGAGGTCTTTAGTAGTCCACGCGAATACGTCCTTATTCTCAGCCAGAAATGCTAGCAGCTCCGAAGCGTCCTGTTCCGAAAGACTTGCCCCGATATGCACGCACTGATCCGGGCGGTTTGCCGATACAGGCACTCTTCTCGTGCCCTCGTCTGGCTCTGCTCTCCGCTCTTTCCGCTCTGGGGCTTCGTTTGTATCCTCTTTCCTTGCAGGCTTTTTTACCTCGTGCACCATGCTGTAACCCGGTATTGGTTTGCCATCTATCTTTCTGGCTGCGATTTGATCGCCATGCACCATGATTACCCCGAATGGGGAGGGCAGCTTCATGCATAGGTAGCTCTGCTTGATTATGATGTCAAACTTGTTTATGATTCCCCTTCCGAAGATTGCCGTATATGGGTATTCCATTTGTACCACATCAAACGATATCTCCTCCGCCCGCACTTTCTCTCCTTCGCTAAACGCTACAAGTGAGTGTCTTCTTCCCAAGTGCATCTATTTTCTTTCCACCAAAGCCGAATAAGGCATTGCCCGCCTGATCGAGCGAACGCCTGTCAAGTTTCATGCTATCATACGCTTTGGTGAACAGGATGTCCGCCGAGCTCCCGTTGTCAATAAGAATGTTGTGTAGAGTGTACCCGCCTACGAAAGCGGTTGCCACGAAAGCATCATAGTGCGGGTAATCCCGGATCTGATTATCCTCTTCAGTGAAGGTGATGGGCTGTAGCTTCCACGCGGCCCGAGTCGCCGGAGCGGCTGATGATACAGCCATTACGCGCCTCTGATATTCTCTTCGCGTTCTCTTGCTGTCATGCTCTATAATGGAACCTCCAATGATGGCATATATGTGCCCGTTGGATGGCATCACATTCGCGGGTGCTACAGTGTGTACGATCTGCAACTCCTTGGAAGTTTCCTGCCTTGCTGACTGCTGCTGCTGCTGTCTATTCTCGGTAGGCGCTGAGGAAGACACAGCCGATACTGGCATCGGATGCGCGATCATCGGCTGCTGGTATTGTTGGTACTGCATGCTTGGCGACCCTCCCCAATGCGCATGAACATTTGGGGCGAGGTACGGATTCCCTGGCTGCCCAGACTGGAAAGCGGCCATTTGATGGGGGAAAGCGTAGGGTTGTGACGGTGCCGTGTGGAATACGTGCTTTGCGGTTTCCGTTTTCCCTATGGCGTCATCTCTTTCCTTTTGCTCTTTGGCCTGCTGCGTGTATTTGCAGTCTCTGGTGAAATGGCCTTTGTTTTCGCCGCATACGCAACAATACGGTGTTTTAGGGCGCCACCATTGCGCCCTCGTCCGCGTCCGCCTCTGTTTCCCCGTCCTCCCCGATTCCCGCGACCTCCGCCTCGGTTTTCATGAGACCGGGCTGTCATGCGCTTCGGGGTGCCTCGGTTGGGTGACTCTTCCCGGAGGTTGTTGACATAGCCTTGATTGGACCCCCACCTCGCCGATTCCGTCTGGTTTTGTTTCGGGGTGTTTTGCTTGAGGCTATTCCCGGAGACCTTGCGCTTCGCAAGTCTTCTTCGATATGGCGAACTTTCGCATTTCATCAAACAACCGCTTCACGTTTTGGGTACCTCCCTGGTTAACAATTCTGCGCACGGACCGATCTTGAGGCCCCTGATGGCCGATGCAATGACCGTTTCGTCGGACACATTCGGGACTTGCGCCCTCGTCTGAATGATACGCTCCAGGTACTTGGCCATTGGCTCATCGTCCGGTTGATGCAAGGTGAGCAAGTCCATAATGGTTTTCTTGTCGGCCTGAAGGCTTCGTTGCCACCTGCCGAATATATTGCAGCCTCATAGCTTGATATGAACCTTCTTGGATTAGATTTGCCGTTGAAATGCGGGATCTTAGGCTTGTAACCGGATGGCCATGGGTATTTCTGCAGTTACGGGGACAACGGGGATGCCATGTCAATCGAGTCCGGTACCCCCTTGCCCGAGGCCGATCCTGTGTACCCGACTTCACTTTCGGTTTCGGCCCTTGCGCCGAGTGCCCGAATCTCCCGCGTAACCTTTCTCGCCTCCCCGGCTGCCCGGTCGACGGCCACTTGAGTTGCCGATATTCCGTTTCTTGCTTCGATGTCTCCCGTAGCCGATCCCGATACGCTTTTAGTTCTTCAATTCTCGGAGGTGTGCTCGTCCAAGCATCTTTAGGAGCTTGGAATTCTGTAGCATCAACTCATCCATCACATTCGGGGCTTCGGGCTCCGGTTGGACCTCAGCGTCATCTGCAGCCACTTCAGCGGCAACAGCCCCCTCTCGCCGGGCTGATCCGCGTTCCGGCGGCCCGACCCGAATACGTTGTCCTCAATAGCCGGATCCGCTTGCTGAGGAGCCGGAATCGGCGGAGGAACCGCTGATCCCGATGCGGTGAGCTCAGTGCGTGGCGGATCCGAGCCGTTTGCAGTGGAAGGAACAGTTTCTTCCACGGATGGCATTGTCTTCCTGATAGCAGGACCTCTAGCTTTTCCCTTTGGTGGCATGACAAGTCCGTGCGCCAACCACGGTGGGCGCCAATGTTGTTTCAGCCCTTTGGGGTTGCACCCCCTGAAGGACCCAAACAGGAGATAAAGGAAATGCAGAACTGCGAAACGAAATGAACAACACGAACCTTATATTCCTTGTGCTCCGGCAAAAACGCACCGAGTCCAGAAGTCCCCTACATCGTCCCCAGAGGGGTCTACTTATAGGAAGCCGCGTTACATTTTGTACAAGAATGCCCTCGGCAACCCTAATTTCAACGTACAGGAGCAGCCGACACGGGGCAGACAAGTAAACGGACCGAGGGCCCACCTATGTCGGTCAACCACCGACCAGGACGCATTCGGGCTCTCGTCTCTGCCCAGCCGCCGAATGCGTCCAGTCTCGAGCCGAATGCGCGCCCTCTCGCGCTATCGGGATTTCCTCCTGGCGCCCGTCGGCGCCGGATGCACGCCTTCCCGCGCTATCGGGGCTCCCGCCTGGCGACGAGGCCGGATACGCGCCTTCCCGCGCTATCGGGGCTTCCGCCTGGCGCTGACGCCGGATGCGCGCCGTCCAGCGCTATCGGAGCTTCCGCCTGGCGCCGAAGCCGGGTGCGCGCCTTCCCGCGCCATCGGGGCTTCCGCCTGGCGCCGACGCCGGATGCGCGCCGTCCCGCGCTATCGGGGTTTCCGACTGGCGCTGACACCGGATGCGCGCCGTCCCGCGCTATCGGGGTTTCCGACAGGCGCTGACCCCGGATGCGCGCCGTCCCGCGCTATCGGGGTTTCCGACTGGCGCTGACACCGGATGCGCGCCTTCCTGCGCTATCGCCCGCACCTGCGCACATTAAACACATGAGGCGTATACGATTAGGGGGGACGGGGTGGCCAATTCCACTCCTGCCCCCAACAGGCGGCGTCAGAGTACTTTGGCGCTGTGCGAGCCCTGTAGCCACGTGCGTGCTCTGGACAGGCGATGATTGGGGGCTGACTCGAGCGGTCGCTCGCTCGAGCGTTCTCCGTCTCCGCTCGAGCGGTTTACGCTACCGTCTCGAGCGGTCGCTCGCTCGAGCGGTTTCCGTACTTCTTTCTCGAGCGGGTGAGCGGCCACTGCTCGAGCCAGAAGGTTTCTGAGGCTTTGCGGGCCTGGTAGTGGGCCGGCCCAGTGTGAGAAGGATTGGGGTTTCTCCGGTCAACTAGCTTTTGGGATTCTTAGAGAGGGATGAGGCTGATTTGCTCATCTCTAATTTACCCAATCTAGGACCCCCTAATCTAGGTATCCGACACATGTCAAGCATAACGTCCGCTATGACCTATGATCAATTGTCTTTGGCCTCTGGTATATGTGATTCGATAAGACCAAGCAAATGAGGCTTTTGAAACCATGACATCCCGAGTTTTCGTGAATCCAAAAATACTAGCTTTTTTTTTTTAAAAAAAGTTTCCTGTAATGTATGAACCATGTAGTCGCTAGGTAAAACATAAGTCAAATAAAGCAGAGTTTATACATAAAAGGTGTATTCTTGAGTTGGTTTCAGTTTTTGATTTGCGTTCGAGTCACAGTTCACGAAGATATAGACTCTTTAAATCCATCTCAAATTCTTTGACAAAATTGAAAAAAATCCATTTCCATTCATTGGGCCAACCACCAAGTCAACCCCGATTCTCTCTCCACTCCACTGACCACAGCCGAGCTCGTGTCAGGCCCAACTCCCTTCCCCGTCCCATCAATCCGCCCAAGCCACGCTGCTTGGGCCTCGGCCTCGACTAGATCCCACGGGCTCATCTCGTGCTACCCTCCTGCATTCCACTCGCGTGCCCCACTCAGCCTACCAAGAGCACCCAGCATCATTACATTTCCAAACCATGGGAGTAGGTACTCTAGAAGCCAGTCATCGTCTAGGCGCCCATACCGCCGCGCCTATTTTCCACTTTCCTCTAGTCGCCGCCACTCCCTTCTTCCTCGTATACCCACGCTGATCCAAATGCCTTCGCTACGCATGGAGTATGTCCTCCCCATCTGATGTCCACGACGCCAGTTCCTTCGTCCGCCTACATCGTGTCACACCGTCATGGACTCAAGGGTTTCCATGGCGGGCGCCTAGCGCGTCTGCAACGCCGACCGCGACAAGCCTCGTCCATTGTGGGCTCGTGCTATTTCCCCACGACGTTGAGATGGCCCCTACAGTCTGACATCCGTGTCAACATGTGGATCGATGGCCTGAAAACCATAACGTGCTAGTCAATTTGACCTACAATTGACAAAGGAAAGAGAACCCCTCTATAATTTAAGGTTGAATTCGTGTTGGAGTTGCCAGACAATTCTGAATATGCAGCTCTGAGAGCCAATGTAAAGGGTGATCGACTAAACAGTCGATTCCAACATGCTCATTGTAAAATAAATCAATTGAAACTCATGAGATTACGAAAGAAAGGAATCGATTATCATCGAGAGTAAATATCATGATTTTAGTATATATTGATCATGGCAAAAGTGGTAGATTAATCCATAATAAAACAAGTACAACTTATGTTTAATGGATTACAAGTCAACAATTGTTTAGAGCTCAGAAGCATCAGACCAGCAGGATCAACCATATTGAAATCCATTTGTGATTCATACGATATTTATTTTCTCAAAACTGTGATATAAATACTACTATATAATTCATTTACACCACATGGTTTTCACCGCCTGGGTAGAACCAATGGTAAATAATGTGTCATCACCGGTTCATAAGGCGATGCAGTGTGACTTGAAGCCAACAGGTAAACCATCATGGTGAGGTGCGACATCGTAAACTCACAATTCATCTTTTCATCAACAACATCATGTAAAGCAAATTATAACGAACATATAAACATCACAAAAGGTACAACTTACGGTACAGTTTTCACAGGAAGCGAGCATATGGCATAACGATGAAACTTGTAAAAAATTCCACACAGAGCTAAGTGCTATGCGTCATCGTTTCGAAACAAAATAGCATGAACAAGGAGCAGCAGCTTACTCTGAGCTTATGGAAACAGAAGCTTCAGATAGCAGCATCAACGACACAACCTGAAGCACCCAAAAATCGTGAAACACCACCAGCCATGGAAGAACTCGCAGTCGAACTCATCTCTGGATCCCATTGCTACCATTTTCAAGAACTCTTTGCCTGTTTCACTGTCTCACATCATATAAGCCAGTTTCTTTTCCCACCTTGATGCACTTTCCCAACACACTGACACTAGTGCATATAGGTACAGATGCAGAGAGAGAGAGAGAGAGAGAGAGAGAGAGAGAGAGAGAGAGACATTCAGACATGCAGTGTCTGCCTAGTAATTAACAAAGTAGGGGCCAAGAGGAAGAACCACGGATGACGGCACAATGCCACGTCTGGTTTGTTTGGCTAATTCGGCCGAACCGAAGTGATAGAGAACAGGTCAAGGATCATGGGCAGGATAATGATGAGCTGGGAAGACGGAGTCCCTTGGCTGTCATATTCTAATCTTGTAATAGCGGCAGTTGTGGTGGCAAACGCGAAGTGGAGTGGATGCCAAGAATGGGGAGAGCACAGCATGCAACCAGCGGTTAGGCTAGTGTGGATAGATGCATAGCAATGGCCACAAAAACAACAATAGTAAAAATATATGGCTTTTGGGTAGCTCCAATGCAGTACCAAATCGTTAATATATCCATCTCCCTTTTTATTGAAATCCATTTGTGATTACAATATTTATTTTCTCAAAACTGTGATATAAATACTGTTAGAAGATATGGTAGTTGATAGATACGGTGATACACCGTGATATGGCTTGCACGCCAAGATGGGGTTGTTACCCCTTGTAATCTGTGATTGTAATCTGATCTACTTGTTGTACAAACCTTATGGCAGTATATTAACATGGAGCCGAGTACCAGGAGAGGTATCTTGTTCTCATCATATCATTATTGTGTTTTACATGGTATCTAAAGCCTACCTCCTAACGGAGAAGATCCATGGCGTTCCCCCACCTAGCTTCCTCCACCAATGCGTCTGCTGCTCCGTCCTTCGCCAACTCCATGACCCAGAAGCTAGCGCGCAACAACTACCACCTATGGAAGCTGCAAGTCACCTCGGCCCTGAGGGGTGCGCAGGTGGCATCCTTCATCGAGCCCGACGTGGCACCACCTTCGCCATTCCTGAAGGCCGACGAAGGGACCGCCCCCAAGGACCTCAAGCCAAACCCTGATTATGAATCATGGGTCACCAAGGACCAATCGGTCCTGTACTTCCTCTTAGGCTCCTTGTCCAAGGAGATCTCTGGCAAGATCCCCATCACCATGTAATCAGTGCGAGAGGTGTGGATGGCCATCCAAGACATGTTCGCATCCCAATCTAGGGCACGCGTCATCAGCACCAGGACGGCGCTGGTGACGGCAACAAAGGGGACCTCGTCGATTGCCGAGTACTTCCAGAAGATCAAGACCCTCGGCGATGAGATGGCATCTGCCGGGAAGAAGCTGGAGGATGAGGAGCTGATCTCCTACATCCTCACCGGGCTGGACGCCGACTATGACTCCATCGTCTCGGCGGTGGCCTTGCGCAGCGATCCCATCTCGGTTGGTGAGTTGTACACTCGGTTGCTTTTGAGCAGAGAATGGAGATGCGCAGCGGCGGCAACCAGTCGTCGGCCAATCTGGTGGCCAAGGATGGCCGAAACAACAACCAGCCCCGCTGTGGTGGTCGCGGGGGTGGTGGACGTGGCGGCTTCCAATGTGGAGGCAAGGGCCGCGGTGGCGGTGGACGGCCATCTGGAAGCAACTTCCTCGCCGGAGTCTTCTGCCAGCTCTGTGGGGAAGAGGGTCATGCGGTCATGAAGTGCTTTAAGCGCTTTGACACGACCTTCAGTGGCCCTTCGCAGAAGAGTGTCTCCTCGGCCACGAGAAACTCCTATGGAGTCGACACCAACTGGTACATGGATTTGGGAGCCACGGACCATGGATTTGGGAGCCACGGACCATTGACAAGTATCACGGGGCGGACCAAGTTCACACTGCAAGCGGGTCAGGTATGAGAATTAATCACGTTGGTCATACTACTTTGCAAACCCCAGTTAGTAAGATTCAACTCAATAATATCCTTCATGTCCCTCTTGCATCTAAGAGTCTTGTTTCCGTAAATCGCCTTACTCGTGATAACAACGCTATTGTTGAGTTTCACTCGGATCGTTTTTTTATCAAGGAGCAGGTCACGAGGAGGACTCTTCTTCAAGGCTAATATGAAGATGGCCTTTATCCTTTGAAGTTTCCACCAAATAAACAAGTGTTAGGGGTGTTCAAGCCTACCACTTCTCTATGGGATCATCATCTAGGCCATGCTGCAGCTCCTGTCGTCCAGCAAGTCTTAGACCGCCATAAGCTTTCATTTGTTAAGAGTCTTGAGAATAAATCGGTGTGTGATGCTTGTCAACGTGGCAAGAGCCACCAGCTTCCTTGCCCTAAGCCTACTAGCATGTCATCGAGTCCTTTTGAACTTATTTTCTCAGATGTATGGGAACCGACACCAACCTCGGTGGGCCGACATGATTATTATGTAAGTTTCATCGATGATTATAGCAAGTATACTTGGATATTTCTATTGCATCACAAATCTGATGTGTTCCGTTGTTTCCAAGACTTCCAAAATATGGTAGAATGCCAATTCAATAGTAAAATCCGTGCTGTCCAGTCTGATTGGGGTGGAGAGTACAAATCCTTCAACTCTTTTTTCACACGCATCAGGATTTCCCATTTGGTTTCATGTCCCCATGCCCACCAACAAAATGGAGCTGCAGAATGAAAACCTAGACACATAGTCGAGGTTGGGTTGTCTCTTTTAGCACATGCATCCATGTCCCTAAAATTTTGGGATTAGGCATTCTTAACCACAGTGTTCCTCATCAATAGATTGCCCTCTCGAGTAATCCATGATCAAACTCCCTTTGAGCGTCTTCTTGGCAAAACCCCTGATTACACCTTTCTTAGGGTGTTTGGCTGCGCTCTTTGGCCAAATTTGAGACCCTATAATTCAAAGAAGTTGGAGTTTCAGTCTAAGCAATGCGTGTTTATTGGGTATAGCAATCTTCACAAGGGGTTCAAGTGCCTGGATCCCTCCACTAGCCGTGTCTTTGTGTCACACGAGACGTTGTGTTTGATGAGACTGTCTTCTCCTTTGCATCTCTTCATCCTAATGCAGGTGCACGGCTGCGCTCCGAAATTGCCTTGCTTCCTGACTCTCTTCTTCCATCTGCTGACTTTGGGGATGCAAAGTTAGGTGATTATACGTCGACTAATTCTCTACCAACTAATGGAACATCAAGTTCCCGAGATCCTGGTGATGATGCAGGTGAAAATTCGGTGCAATCTGGTGCGGAATAGGGCGTGCATGGGCGTCATTTTATGCCCACATACGACAACGGCGCGCGATACGAGGATGATGCCGCCGTCATACCTCTGGATGTGTCAGCTCCATCTTCTCCGGGATCGGCACCAGCTGTGGATTCGTCGGCTGCGCTGACAGGATCTGGGCGGGGCCCACCTCCTTCTCCTGCGCCGCCGACACCATCCAGGGGGCCACAGTCGAGCTTGGGATCTTCTGCGCCGGCTCCTGAGTTCGCCGCGGTGGCCACACCGCGTCCCGCACCGTAGGCTGATCCGAGCGTGGGGGAATCACTTCTCGATGTTGTGTGGATGGTGATCCTGTGCAACAGCTTGTGGCGGCTCAACCACAGCGCCCGAGGACTCGACTTCAGCAAGGTATTGTTCAGCCTAAAACACGCATTGATGGCACGGTGAGGTGGTGTATGACCAGCACTGTCAACTTTGAGGAGCCTTCCACAGTTGCTCTGGCCTTGGGCAACAAAGATTGGGTCACCGCAATGAACCATGAGTTTGATGCATTGATCAAGAACAAGACGTGGCATTTGGTGCCACCACCAAGATGGAAAACATCATTGGATGTAAATGGGTCTATAAGATCAAGATGAAGGCTGATGGGACTATTGACAGATACAAGGCAAGACTTGTTGCCAAGGGGTACAAGCAGCAGTATGGTCTTGATTATGAGGATACCTTCAGTCCTCTTATCAAAGCGGCTACTATTAGATTGGTTCTGTCACTCGCTGTGTCACAGGGGTGGTCACTTCGCCAACTTGACGTACAGAATGCCTTCCTCCACGGTGTTCTTGAGGAAGAGGTGTATATGCATCAACCACCTGAGTACAAAGATAAACAAAGACCCAATTTTGTTGCCCACGGAAGAGGTCAGACAAGGCGTTGTATGGGATTAAGCAAGCACCACGTGCCTGGTATGTGCGACTTTGCAACAAGTTGATTCGGCTTGGCTTCACTCCATAAAAGGCAGATAGATCCCTGTTCTACTTTAGATGGGGTGGAATCATCATGTTCGTGTTGGTGTATGTAGATGACATTATAGTGGCTAGTTCCTCTCTTGATGCAACTAATGCTCTTCTCAAGGATCTGACAGGTGAATTTGCTCTTAAGGATCTTGGTAATCTGCACTATTTCCTTGGTATGGAAGTGAAGAGGACGAAAGACGAACTAGTCATGTCACAAGAGCGATATGCACAGGATGTGGTGAAGCGTGCAGGGATGGACAAGAGCAAACCGGTTGATACTCCGCTATCAGTGTGAGAGAAGCTAAGGGTGTGTTTGGTTGGGCTTTTGGTTGTGGCTTTTGACCCCAAAAGCCCAACCAAAGGGGTTAGCTTCCATCCAAAGCCACAGCCAAAAATAGCTTTCGCCTAGTACAAATTTCACAGCAGCTCTCCCCCTGCTTTCACCTGCTTTTGCTCCCGACAATTACCCACCTGCCACTGGTTACGCACTTACCGCTTCGTTGTTTTCCCTTCTTTTCCCTTCCTCTCGCGTATCCTCCATCGTCGCAGCCGAGAGCCCGGCCATCACGGTGCCGCGCTGCCCACCCCGTCTGCGCCTTTGGGCGGCGAGCATCCTCCCCAGATGTACGTGCCTCCGGCCGGATCGCCCTCTTCCCCGTCTCGAGGGAGCTCCTCCTCTGTAGGCCGGCTCCGTGCCATGGCCGCGAGCCCGCCGTCGCGGGCGAGCCCCACCAGATGCGGCGTCTTCCCTCCCTCCGGCGGTCGGACGCGGCCAGCCTCGGCACCAGCGGGTGGGGCGCGGCCCTCGGCCCTAGCGATGGCAAGCAACTCCGACGAGCGCGGCCTCTTCCCTCCCTCAACGACGCTCTACCCCAGATCTGCGCGACGAGGGAATCGGTGGAGCCCCCTTCCCCAACTCGCGGGAGGCCCCATGGCAATAGCGGGCGTCGACGCAGCTTCGTCCTCTCGGCCGGCGAACTCCCTCCCCTGCGCGGCCAGGCTCCGTCCCGCGGGAGCGGGTGAGCGCGACTTCTGTGGTGGCAAGAGGAAGAAATGCCTCTCTGCCTATGACATGTGGGGTCCATTTGTTAGTGTGAGGAGCTTTTCCAAAAGCCAAAGCTGGTCAACCAAACGAGCTTTTGAGAAAGCCACATCCCATAGCCCACAGCTGCTTTTGAGAAAGCCACAGCCCACAGCTGCTTTTGAGAAAGCCACAGCCCAACCAAACACACCCTAAGTGCAACTAAAGGTACACCATTGAATGATGTTGATGCTTCTAACTATCGGAGTGTGGTGGGTGCTCTTCAGTACTTAACCCTCACACGTCCTGAAATTGGCTTCTCAGTGAATAAGGTATGTCAGTACCTTCACGCGCCGACCACCTTGCACTGGAGTGCGGTGAAACACATTCTGCGTTATGTGCGTGGGACTTTGTCATTGGGTCTAAAGTTCAGAAGGTCTTCTTCAAGGATGGTGAGCGCATTCTCAGACGCCGATTGGGCAGGGTGTCCAGATGATAAGAGGTCAACCAGAGGATTTGTAGTATACTTTGGTCCTAATCTGATTTCATGGGATGGTAGAATGCAAGCAACAGTGTCCAGGTCATCTACTGAGGCCGAGTATAAGGCTTTGGCTAATGCCACAGCCGAGATTATGTGGATACAAAAGCTACTCACTGAGTTGAAAGTATCTCATTCACAAGTGGCAACATTATGGTGTGATAGTATCGGTGCAAACTATCTGTCACAAAACCCAGTGTTCATGCCAGAACGAAACACATTGAGATCGACTTTCATTTTGTGAGAGAGAGAGTAGCGCAAAAACCCCTGAATATTCGGTTCATTGCCTCTGGAGATCAAGTGGCTGATGGATTTACTAAACCGATCAGCACAGCGAAGCCAAGATTGGGTTGTTACCCCTTGTAATCTGTGATTGTAATATGATCTACTTGTAGGTGGTTGAGGTCTTCAGGAACAATCTCAATTTTGTAGGTGGTTGAGATTGAGGGGGAGTGTTAGAAGATATGGTAGTTGATAGATATGGTGATACACCGTGGTATGGCTTGCACGCCAAGATTGGGTTGTTGCCCCTTGTAATCTGTGATTGTAATATGATCTACTTGTACCACCAGCCTTATGGCAGTATATTAACATGGAGCCGAGTATCAGGAGAGGTATCTTGTTCTCATCATATCATTATTGTGTTTTACAAATACTACTACATAATCCATTTACACCGCATGATTTTCACCGCCCGGGTAGAACCCATGGCAGTGTGACTTGAAACCAACAGGTAAACCATCATGGTGAGGTGAAACATCGTAAACTCACAATTCTTCTTTTCGTCAGCAACATCATGTAAGCAAATTATAACTGCCATAAACATCACACAAGGTACAACTTACGGTACAGTTTTCACAGGAAGCGAGAGCAAACAATTGGCATGACAAATGATTTAGAAAGAGTGGCAACAAAGGATTATAACGATGAAACTGATAAAGATTCCACACGGAGCAAGCACTAGCTAGTTCACAACTGGCCAGTGCAAAGTGCTATGCGTCATCGTTTCGAAACAAAATAGCATGAACAAGGAGCAGCTGCAGGGCACGCACAAAGGAAGCCAGATTATTCTGAGCTTACGGAAACAGCAGCTTCAGATAGCGGCATCAACAATGCACCCTGAAGCAACTAAAAATCGCGAAGCACCAGCCATGGAAGCACTTGTAGTCGAACTCTCTCATGTCTGACTCCCATCGCTACCAACTTCAAGCACCCTATGCCTGTCTCCAACGTCTTGTACGCCAGTTTCTTCTCCCACCTTGATGCACTTTGCCATCACACTGACACTAGTACATATAAATACAGATGTAGATGGAGAGAGAGAGAGAGAGAAGAGAGAGAGAGAGAGAGAGGGAGGGAGGGAGGGAGAGAGAGAGAGAGAGACGGATGACGGTACAATGTCACGTTTGGTATGTTTGGCTAATTTGGCCCAAAAGTGATCGAGAACAGGTCAAGGATCAAGAGACAAAGGATGTGATGAGCTGAGAAGATGGAGGAGTCCCTTGGCTGTCATATTCTAGTCTGGTAAGAGCAGCCGCAATGTGCCCCGGCACAGGAGGGAAGAAGGTGGGTCCAAGAGCAGGTGGTAGTAGTAACCTATTCTTGACCACAATGTATCCCTAGTTTTAAGGTAGACTCCACAATAAAAAATTACCAGGCTAGCCCCACGAGAGCAGACTTCTTCGTCTCAGTCTGCCACCGTTGCCTGGCAGTGAGCATGCTTCTCGGAGGAAAGAGACACGGTGAAAGATAAACAAACATTTTTTATTCCCTCTTACCAGGGTGTAGTGCTACTACCAGGAGTAACTATTCCCTGCTCCTACTGCTTTCTCCACAATGTATCTTACCGGGTAGAAGCTCTTACTCCCCCCTTACTCCCCTCCATTGCGGGTGCCCTAATAGTGGCAGTTGTGGTGGCAAAAGCGAAGTGGAGTGGATGCCAGGAAAGGGGAGAGCACCGCACACATGCCAGCGGTTAGGCTACCGTGGATAGATGCAGAGGAACGGCATCGAATGGATGAAGAGGAGGCACGATATGGGCGCGTCATATCATGTCCCATATATTGAGGGAGCTGCTGACAGAGATGGTTGGCCCAGTTGGCCAATTTGAGCTAGGCAAAGAGAATTGGATGCGAAAGTGGTCAGCTGGAGGACTATATATATATGACTACTGTGCAACATTCGTCTGATATAAGTTGCAACTAAAAATATCGTGGTTCCAGTGGCAACAAACGTTTAGTGTTCTTTAGGCCGGCCATATACTGATGAACATGCATGGTTTATTATTGACTAGTTGATGAGAACATCAACCCCACGGTATGGATACACCTATACAGAATTACTACATATTCCGATCGAAAAAAAAGCTACATATATGCACATATATGAAATGCACTAGCATGTGTGTACTCCCTCCATTCTAAATTACAAGTAATTTCAAGAATCGTGCAAAGTCGACTAGACCAAAAAAATATAGAGAAAATTACAACGATTTGAGACATTACATAAGTATACTATAAAAATATAATTAATAAGGAATCTAGTGGGTGGGAGAAGAAGAACTACGCTATATGATGGGATTGTGTGACTTGGTTAGTGAGTTGCGGGGCCCATATGATGATGTGCCTTTATGAAATTGTAAATAAATATAATAGTGAAGGGAGAGAGTTTCAGGCTTGCAGAGATGCGCACGGTTCCAACCTGATGACAATTGGGGACCATGCAAGTGGAAGAACCATAGATAATGTGCATGTCGTGTGTGGCTTGTTTGGCTAATTCTAAAGCGCACACAATAGAGAAGCTGTTGAAGAGAGTAGACATATATAAGAACAATTTTTATTCCAATGACTATCCAAGCCATAATTTTAGAATAGAGATGCTCTAAGAGTCCTGCTAAGACTGTACTGATGTATCTACGTGTCATGCTATATAATATAAAGGCATCTGCAGCCTAATAAAAGGCTTGAGTCGATCGTTCTGTATCATTTTCGACATGGTATATCCATAGCCTACTCCCCAAACAAGCATCTTGTCGTGAATAGTGGTTTTTTCACCCTCGACGACTCCATGGCCTTGCCATGTTCTTTTGGTATGGTGCAATCAGGTGCTTGTTGTGCCTGCTACTCACCCTGTTTGTATTCTTGATGGGACAATACAAACACATGGTTTTCATATGTTCAGGTGTAAACGGTTTTTGTGATGAGCGATTATCAACATACAGAGTATGTCGAACATGTCTCTCTGGCTTGTATTGTGCAGATGTCGAGCTCGGAGACGGTGGTCGATGGTGAGGTGAAGATCGAGTAGGGTGTGTCGTGCTAACGGACCGGGTGCGATGAAGGGCGGACGTGACGCCCGACCGAGGGACCTGGAGGCCGGGCGGCTAGCCGCGGTTGTTGACATTTGGGGCATCGACAAGTGCAAGTGTACATGGCAGGACCATGTCGATCGGGTCAAGACGGCAGACGTGCAAGTCGAGCGGGCGGCTCTGGAAGACTTAGCGTCCGGCGGTCGAGGACAGCGGTGACACGTGTGGAGCGGCAGGGGATGCGTATGGACTATGCTACTCGCGGGCAGTTTGGTGGCTTCGTCTCAAAACCATCGACGACAGGTTTCGTGGGTTTGGTCTCGATGGGGAGGGACGACACGTGGCAGCATCAGTGAGTTCATGTCGAAGCGAAGTTGCCGGTGAGAAGGTATGGTAGCCGTTGGATCGACTAAGAAGAACCTAGACGATTTTACCCCTATAGGTTATTTAGGTTGTGTGCTTCATTTAAGAGCGTTTTTTGTCTTTTGACGGATGCCTGTATATATAAAGAGGCTGGTTCGGCAACGAAGCTTGAAGGTCACTTTAATTTGTGTGGTGTTGAGAGAACGCTAGGGTTAGAGAGAGGAGTGACTCTTGTTCTTGAGTTTTTTGTCATCATACCTTTGATTTAGTTAGGAGTGGCTAATAATCTGACCTCTTGAGTTAGTCGAAGGATCAATTTCATAGTGCACTTGGTCCCCTCTCCAAAATCTGAATTTGGTATTTTTCCTATGATTTTCGGATCGATTTTTGGGGGATTTTTCATTCGTCGGATTTGGTGTGTTTTGGGTGCATCCTATTGATCTGAGATGAGCTAGGACATATGTTAATCCTTATTCCTCAAGTGATTCAAATCAATTTAGCATGATCTCAGAGATAGATTAGATTTTTGTTTTTAGGGGAAAAATATTGTTCTTGCATGAAATAGGGATTTTCTGGAGTTTCAGTTTAATCTGATGATTCTTTAAGGATAGTTCTACAATTTTCGGAGCCTATAGGTTTTCTGCTCTTTGTTCTCGGTCCCTTGTTCATGCGGCACGTGCTCTGTCGGATGGAAGAAAGCAGCAGCGCAACCAGCGCCGGTGTTCCAGCACCGAGCGAGATCTTACGAGCGGCACCAGCCCTTCACCCTCGGAGCAGCCAGCCGTGTCGTACCCCTAGCAGCCGCGTCGGGACTCAGGGCGACCAGACCCGTCTCAGCTCCGGTCTTCTGCTGTCAGCGTCGAGCTCCGACCGTCCACCCGAGTTCCTCTCTGCTTGTGTGCGCAGTTCGAGGTTGATGCCTGGGTGAGTGCAGCCCCCGTCTCCCACGACAACGTTTGCCGCTTCATTTTCTTCTCTGCGTCCGTACTGCCTCCTCCGCCGTGCTTAGTGCTTTGTAGCAGGAGCCGCACGCCAGCAGCCCGGCACGAAGCATTGCTTGTTCGTGTGCTGCAGCACCAGCAGCGCCTGCGCTTCTCTGATTTTTGCAACGAGCCATGGAGCAAGTGCAGCAGTTCGTTTCCTTTGAGTCTCTGATTTGGATTCGTCAGAAGCTTGCTTCTTGCAATCATGAATTATCTCAAGCAATCATTGGCTAATGATTGAAGCATTAAAATTACTTCCAATTCCTTGATACTCTTTGCTCTGGTTCGTTTGCTGCTTTGCCTGAATCGTGAAGTGCTGGTAGAGTGCCGTACCTCTGCCTGTGGGATTCGTCCAGAGAGCAAGCAGACCGGCTCTTGCATTCGTATTGTGCAGCTCCTAGCAGTTGCTTGTTCGTGAGCCAGTTCTGCAGCCAAGAAGGAGCAGCTGCTCGTCCATCTGTAGCTCCGCAACAATTGTTCATCGTGCTGCTGGAACTTGACAAGAGAGTAGCTGCACTTCGGCAAACAGGTAAGTAGGTAAGTCGACATTCACATTCAGAGTAGTGCAGTATCTCGTCAAACTTGATCTGTCAATTTTGTGATGGGTCATTGTCGAGCTACAGTAATGCATTAGTAAATTATCTTGCATACAATCTTTACCCAATGATGACTTAAGCATTAGTGTAATTTTTCTTGCTGATCGTGAGTACATCCTGTATCCTCATAACTGCAAATAAGTTGCATGCGTCTTGTTTTTATAAGCTCCTGCATTCTTTTATCTAATAAGCTGGATATCTATTTCACATGGTCGTTATTATTTTTCTTGGACTGAAATTGTGCAATAGCTGTCGGTTTGGGAGAAGGCAGGCTTGTCCTAGCTGTTAGTAGGTCGTGCATCTTCGAGTGTCGTGCAAATCCAGCACATTGTGTTTGTTTTGCAAGTGTCTCGTAGCGATGTCTAGTACTCGCTGTTTTGTCCGCGGCTTGGTCGTTTGAGCTCCGATTCGTTTTCCGATTTTTGCATTGGCCTTTTGTGCTCATTTGTGGTGTCCTGCTATGTTTCTAGAAATATCTACCCACTAGTTCGGTCGTCGACATTATGCTGTTTGGTTTACGTGTTTGGCAGTGAAGTTGCGACAGCGGCCTAAATATTTCGAAAGAAATTTACGGCTCTCAATCACCACCCCCCTCCCTCCCCCTCCGGTCGTCGTTTTCAGTCCTTTAGACAACAGCAGCATAAAAGAAAAAAGAGGAGGTTCAGAATCCAGGTTATGTTCATTGAATTACAGGACCAACAATTGTTTAGAGCTAAGAAGCTTCAAACGAGCAGAATCCCTAAAAGTTATGTGGGCCTTGGGCTTCTCCGGCCATCACTCTTAAATTGGCATGGCCCGGCCACTATGGTATTTGAATGGGCTAGGAATTTCACATCAGCCTATAGTTGAGGTAGTCAAGTATGAGCTCATCTCTCAAACTTAAGTAAAATTATTTAGTTTACTAGATATCATACCCGTGTGTTGCTATGAGAGAGCAAAATATTTTTACTACAAACATACAAATCGTATGACAAGATATTTTTATTATCATGATAAAAATTATTAATAGGCAATATTATCTTGTTTACAGAGTTAGAACCTCTTTATAGATGACAATCATTGGGAATATTATCATTTACCGTTTCCTTCCCCTTGTTCAGGCTCTTCTCAGTAATTAGCACAATCAAGATCATGATATTAGATCTTGCTATGCACATACAATTGGCTATGTAAAAACACTGGAAAGACGAAGAAACCTAGATCTATGGCCGTTGCAATGAAACGACAATCATATATATACATGTTCCATGTAAGGCGAGACCACCTAGTAGCCCCAGAAGCACATGCGAGTTACATACACAAGGCACACATGGCGAGACAAGGGCACATGGCAAGTTACATGCCTACCAATTATTGCAGCCAATTATTGCAGCACGAACTTGTGGCTCCAATTATAACTAGAAGAATTCCCTATGTGGAAACGTACGTATGAAGAGGGAATATAAATGAGTTACATAATTAACTCATAAAAATGAAGAGATGTATATGTAAGACATTAGTAATGCAGGAATATGATATAATATATGTACAGATTTATTAGCGTAATCATGGAGATTGTATCCATAGTGGGTCATATGTAGCGTTGACTTGGAGTGGTCTGCTGAGGTGAACCTATTGTAAGTCAAGAGAAAATTGCTAGTAGCAGATAATAGTAGACTGAACGCCTTGCATGTCAAGAGAAATAGGATGTAGGTATAAGAGTTATAGATTATGATTACATTTATTGACAACTCGTCTTATTCAAAATTTTGCGTAAAATATTATTTATTTTTTTAACCCTAAGTTTAGACCACTCATCTTATTCGCTTCTTAGTCAGGTAAAGAAATAACCGAGATAAATTTTGTAGATGCTGATGCACGAGGAACAAACATGAGCTATACAAACATAGTTTTAGCATCCATTCAAATAAACATTATTAAACATAATCATACAATAAACCACATATATGATAACAAAGACCTTTATTCCATTATTATCAAAAAAGCTTGGTACTTCCTCTACTCTGAATATATATATATCTAAATGTACAGTAACAACTATATCCAAATTTATAGTAAGAACTATACATCTAGAAAAATTAAAATACCTTATTATAATTTGTAGAGAAGCATTGTAGCTTATTAGATTAGGAATATAAAAGAAATGCATACATGCTACTCTTAGTCG
Source organism: Themeda triandra (assembly GCA_018135685.1). NCBI lineage: Eukaryota > Viridiplantae > Streptophyta > Magnoliopsida > Poales > Poaceae > Themeda > Themeda triandra. The sequence goes on from JAENPR010001397.1 coordinate 130,964, forward strand.
TCTTCGCAGTCAGTAATCTTGCAGTTCACCTTGAGCTGCGCAGTTCCTGATCCACCCAAAGCGGTGCCCTGCCCGTCCGTGTCGATCTCGTCAAATGCGCCCTTGTCCATCCAAACCTTCGGGTCATCGTCGTCGTTACTGAAAAGGCAGATTTCAATGATCCTCAGCGTCACCGAGACTGGAGACAGGGATGCCAAGTTGGAGACAGAAAATGTGCGTTAAGCAAAACGTGCGCTGTGACCTATTATCGATTGTTCTTTTTTCTTTGGGGAACCTGTCATTGATTCTTCTTTAGCCTCTGGTACAAGTAGCCTTAAGCAACACGTGTGCATAACGTGTGCTGCGACCTGTGATCGATTGTTCTTTAGCCTCTGTTACAAGTAGCATGTTAAGCATAATGTGTGCATAACGTGTGTTGCGACCTATCATCAGTTGTTTTTAGCCGCTGGTACATGTGATTCGATAAAACCAAGCAAATGAGGCTGTTGAAACTATAACACCCCTGGTTTTCGTGAATCCAAAAGTACAAGGTTTTTTTTTTAATTTTTTCAAGAAATGTATGAAACATGCAGTCGCTAGTGAAATGTATGAAACATGCAGTCGCTAGGTCAAATATAACTCAAACAAAGTAGAGAATATAAATAAAATGGTACATTCACATAGAGTTGATCGCAGGAGAGTACTGGTGTTCTTGAGTTCGTTTCAGGTTATTTTGATTTGTGTTGGAGTTGGACTTCACAAAATTGTAGATTCGTTGAATTCATCTCAAATCCCTTCGCAAAATTGAAAAAAAAAATTCCTTTCCTTCGGCCAAACCGCGTAATCAGCCCCGAGTCCCTCTCACGGCCAAGCTCACCCTCCTTCCAGGCCTGCTCGCGATCACTACCGGAAACTGAAAATTTCCTGTCGGTAAAAAACCGACAGGAAAATGCCAAAAACCGACAGGGAAAATGCGAAACCAATTTTTCTGTCGGTATACCGACAAGAAAATACCGACAGGACTAGCTCGACAGTAAAATTGATATTTTCTGTCGGTTTTTAAATTTTTCTGTCGGTAAGCCATTTTTCCTGTCGGTACCAGCGTCGACAGAAAAAATCTCAAGCCACCGACAGGAAATTTCAGAGGAATCAGGTTTAGAACACATGTAACCGACAAAAAAAATCAAATAAACCAACAGAAATAAGATCATCAATTTCTATTTGTTCATTCACTCGAGAATAATCCAATTTAATTTAATCCATTCATATTGCATGAAATATTTTGTATGGCTCGAGATATGGACAACATTCTTCAACCAACAAGTAGAGCAATCAATCCGTGTTATAAAATGTCATGTTCAAAATGGCACCAACAGTTAGAAATATCACAAGAATATTGGCACAAAACTCCGCTTCATCAAAAAACTAATAATCTACTCTAATCTATGTATAATCTTCACGCTACAGATTTAGCCTATCTTGCATGGCACGTCTTCGCATGGTTCACCCTTGTTTGAAGAAAACCTGCAGAAGTCTAATCTATGTATAATCTTCACGTTACAGATTTAGCCTATCTTGCATGGCACGTCTTCGCATGGTTCACCCTTGTTTGAAGAAAACCTGCAGAAGTATAGAAAACTTGCATTAGCAAGGTTTCATTAGAGCAACTCCAAGGGACTTGGCAAATAGGTTTGGCATTTGGTGTTGTTTGTAAAGTCCCAAATAAAAATGCAAAGCCTAAAAATAGGACCACTCCAAGGAATTTGGCAAATCAAACTTGGCATTTGTAAAGTGGACCCGGCCGCGAAACTTTTTTCGCGCGAAGAGCTGCTCGCGCTGCGCGCGGTCTTTTTCTTCCCGCGCATCTCCAGTTCGTCTTCGTCCTCGTCCGTAGCCGCCGCACCGTATTCCCACCGTAGCGATCGATCGAGCGGACGGTCGAGTGCCTGATGCCCACCGTATTCCCACCGTAGAAGATTTTCCACCGTAGCCAACGAAGGTCGCCGTACCTGATGCCCACCGTAGCCACCGCGCATCTCTAGTGCAGGAAGTGCGAGGTCGTCTTCCTCCCCGTACCTGGTGCCCACGATGCCGCCGACGACTCCATCAAACAGGATTGCTGTGCGGATTGCCAAGGTTTGTCCTTCGTAAATGGTTGTGTCCGTCATATTATTTTTATTTCGTTCAATGTTGTGAGGCGCGTAGTTGTTCCAGCTGCGGCGGAAGAGGGCTTTTAGATCACGTCTCCGGAGACAATTGGATGACGAGTCTTCGACGACGACGATTTCGTTGTTCGCAGCCGCTCGTATTGTGCACAAATTGTCGAGTAAAAAAAAGACCTGGTGGTTCGGTCCCCGGCCATGCTGTCATTTATCGCGATAGAGAAGGCGGCCACCAGCGGATGTATCAAGACTATTTGGCGGATAATCCGACCTACACTCCAGATTTATTCCATCGGAGGTTGTTGTTCTTTCACATTAGATCATTTCATAGTTTTGTCCAGGTGTTGATCTCTATTTTTTTATCTTCAGATTCAGAATGAGCAAGACTCTTTTTCTGCGCATCATGCATGCCGTTGAAGCACATGATCATTACTTTGTGCAAAAGAGGGATGCGGCAGGTAAGAAGGGTCTTAGTTCCTTCCAGAAAGTTACTGCCGCTCTTCGTATGCTCACATATGGGGATGCGGCAAAAATTCGAAGCAATGGAGACATGGAGACATACCCGGCTGCTTGGTTGTTCATCTGTCCGGATGCCGACATGGGAGGGAACGACGCTGGCCTTGAACGGACGAATTCCGGCGTGGGAGGGACGGCAGCCTGCCTTGAGTTCATGGCGACGCGATCGAGCGAACCACGGTCGACGGTGTCGTAGCAATCGACCGATCCGTGGCGGATGGTGTCGTAGTGATCGAGCCGGCGTATGTTGAAGGCGGCGGCGCGATCGATCGACTGCACCGATCTGGAGAGGCGGCGCAGCGGTCGATCTCGCGGAGCAGAACGGGACGGCGCGATCGATCGAGCGGAGCGGAGCGGGACGGCGCGATCGATCGCGATCGAGCGGAGCGGAGCGGGGACGGCGCGGGAGTCGTGTATATGTGGCGCGAAGCGAAGTCGTCAACGCGCGGGAGTCCGTCGTAGGCACGAAAATTACGCGGAATCGCAGTTTGCCAAGCCGTGGAAGGTTTGGTCCATTTGCCAATTCTTCTCCCTCAAATGCCAACTTGCCCAAAATGCCAAACATAAATGCCAAACCATTGGACCCCTCTTTTTGAGTTTTTTGGCAAATTCTAAAATGCCAAAGCCATTTGCCAAGTCCCTTGGAGCTGCTCTTATGCCACTAGAGATCTTACAAATGGTCCACTTCTCAAGTACAAGTAAATTCTCGAGTGAATTATTTCTGGAAACAACTAAGTAAATGCCTCAGCTACTCATATCAGTTTCACTAAGCAAGACAATCACTACTTATTGGAGCCAAACTAAATCTTGGACACACACAAACTTATCAACTAATTGACATATATCAACCAAGTGACAAGCTTACTAAACTACACAAGTTTGTAAGGTCAACCTAGAGGCTTGTAAGGTTACCTTGTCTCAGATGCTTGTATGTTAGACTTGGAAACAACAGCAACAATCATCTAGCATGTAGTAGCAGCAAAGAGCAGCAAGCCTGCAAAAGGAAACACATGGGTATATGCTTATTGAGTTAGAAACACTACAATGTTTGACCCGTCAAAAGATCAATGAACCAACAAGGTACTTTACCAATAGAAAATTAAAATCCACAAAAACAGTTCCTTAATTAATTGATCCATGCCAGCTCCATAGCATCACTGTTCTGCTTCATGACAAATAAAAGTATAGTCAAAATCTCTGTGAAAACCAGAGCACACAAAAATATGCATAGGCTGCAGGGGAAAAAAAACTTGGATGGCCTCACGTAGTATTGTATTGCCCATGCTTATGTACATGCTTATGGTCTATGTGATACTAAAAACTTTCTGCTCTCTAATCAAATCAAATTTACTGGTTATTTGGTTTGTGTGAGAAGTAATACATAGCTCTTTCCAAAGTTCATTAGCCAATTCTACCTTGATAGAATGCTAAATATATTTCTTGTCAGTATACATTTGCATAAATATAAATATATTTCAGATGATTAATCTGTCATGAACATGAAAAGAAAAATATATATTTGCGTCATCAGATCTACTAAATTACATACCTACTGGTTATGTTAAAGAAATCTGCTGTTACATTGCACAATGATTTTCTCAACTTCGACAAAACTAAAAGATCCTCCAACAAAAAACCATCCAGAAAATCATGATAAAGGTCATGCAAAATTCATGGCATTCTATACATTTTAAAACATTAACCTTAGAGTATGACCAGTTTGATTTGTGCCTATCTATATTCGTCTAATATCTACAAGCAAGGTCCTGAAAAGCAAGAAACTATTTTTTGCGGCACCTTGTCCTTGACCGCCGATGAGCAGCACCTTGTCCTTGACTTGATGCCCACCATGAGCAAATGTTTGCGTTCGTCCCTCATCCTCCCCACGTAAATGTGTTGGCACAGGATTAGGGATCTGCATGAAGACAAATCACACAATAACTAGATAGGATCTGGAACATGAATACATGAACTGGAAAACGATGTTGCAGCAAGAACACACATGATTGGGTACCTTAGATTTTGGCAAAGCGGTCTGCACCAAGCGCTGGCCCTGATCTACCACGTAGTGGACCAGATCTACAGCGCCGCCGCCGAGCCCGCCGCCGGAGGGAGAGGAGCCCGCCGCGAGCCGTACGCCCCGGGTGAAGGAGAGGGGCGGCCGCCGCGAGCACCGAGCGAGCCCGGCCGCCGGGCCGCTCCAGCCGCGCGGGTGAGCTCCGGACGAGCCCCGCCGCCGGGCCGCGCCAGCCGCGCGGGCGAGGACCGGGGGAGCCCCGCCGCCGGGCCGCGCCGGAGGGAGCAGGGAGGGCCGCGTGGGCGAGCCCCGCCGCCGGGCCGCCTCGCATCGCCACGTACCCGGCCGGGGAGCACGAGGCCCGCCCTTGCCTCGCGCTCGTCCCGCGAGCTCCGCCCACGGTGTCCAGCCGAGGAGACGGCGCCTCCTCCCACCGGCGCAGGGCATCGCGGGGAGGGAGGGAGGTGAGGCCGGCGCTGGGAGGGAGGGAGGCGCGGCGAGGTGGAGGACGGGGTCGGGTGGATGTGCCATGGCGAGAGGCAGGGCAGCAGCGGCGGCGGCTGGAAGGATCGAGAGGGAGGGAAGTGTATCTCGGTTAGGGTTAGACGCTGTATTATATATGCATGTGGGCTAAGAACGCCACCTCTTGGGCCTGGCTGAAAGGCCGCCGCGGCCCAGGCCCAAGTTGGGAACCGATTTTCAGTCGAGGCGCAGCTCTGATAAGATTTCTCTGTCGGTGCTAGAATGGACCGACAGAAAAATAGATCACACACAGGGAAATTACAATTTTTCTGTCGGTTTTTGAATTGTCCTGTGTGTATTACCATAACCGACAGGATAATAGCTAATTTTCTGTCGGTTCGTCATGTACCGACAGGAAATTTTCAGTTTCCAGTAGTGGATGGTACGTGCTATTTTTCTGTTATATCTGTCTTGCGCCTCAAACCACCACGACTGGAGGCAATCGAATACTCTGGACGAACGGATGTAGTAGTTGCATGAAACTCTATCGACAGCCACGCCAAACTCTGTCCACACAAAATACCAGCTGCTGCGTGCAGTGCATACAACCCAAAGCAACACTACGTCTCCTTATCTCCGTTGGGCTATCGATATGCTGCCCCGGTCAATGTTGGCAACTGGTCAATGTTGGCAACTGGCTCGTGGAATTCCGAGGTATATATACCTGCCTTAATCGACGACTACTATTCATCGACGACGCTCGTGCCGTTGTCAAATTCAGCTTCGACGAAGCTTGTGCAAATCTAGAACGTAGATTTGCATGCAAGACTGCTTCAACGCAGTTTTGGCTCAAATTTCGGCGGACGACGAGAAGAGTAGACATCTGGACTGCCCCGCTCTCGGCACCTGCTGTGTCTATATAATGGCCCTCATATCTCGCTCGTCCAAGTAAGCAGCTAGCTACGTCCTCCATTAGCAGCAAGCTAGCTAGTTACAAGGATCAGATACTTGGTTCCATTGCCATGGCGGCCAGGACGGCATTCAACAAGCTGGCGCTAGCGGCAGCGCTGCTGTGCGCGGCGGCGGCCATGGCGACGGCGCAGCAGGCGTCCGGCGTGCGCGCCACCTACAACTACTACAACCCGCAGCAGAACAACTGGGACCTCAACGCCGTCAGCGCCTACTGCGCCACCTGGGACGCCGACAAGCCACTGTCGTGGCGCAGCAAGTACGGCTGGACCGCCTTCTGCGGGCCCGCCGGCCCCACCGGGCAGGCCGCGTGCGGGCAGTGCCTCCTGGTGACGAACACGGCGACGGGGGCGCAGCTCACGGTGAGGATCGTGGACCAGTGCAGCAACGGCGGGCTGGACCTGGACTACAACACGGCGTTCCAGCCGCTCGACACCAACGGGGGAGGGATCCAGGCCGGCCACCTCACCGTCAACTACCAGTTCGTCAACTGCGGCGACAACTGATGGATGATGATTCTTCAGCGTCCGCACGTATACATTAGTAGCGTATCAATTCTTCCAAGAACTATATGTGTGTATGTAATCCCACACGTATGATCGAGCCAATAAGTGGGCGTCTCATTGCAAGCATTGCTATTGAATCATGGAATAAAGTCAAGTTGCATATATACTTGCAAGTGGAATAAACTGAATTGGGCTGAGTACTCGACGTACTGGTCATGTCTCAAGAAATGCAAACCACCTTTTACTTGGACTTATTTAAAATATGTTGGCTCTGCTGGAGGTATTCTGGTGGGTGCTAATGAGAGTCTGTTTAGCATGTCGGTTTGTGATCCCCTTGAGTCTTCTGTGAGTGTGAAGCTAACCAACAAGAAGACTAATTTTTGTTTTAAGTTGATTGTGGTTTATGGGTCAGCTTATGAGGAGGGTTAACAGAGTTTCCTTGATGAGTTAGAATTTATAATGGAATCCTGGCAGGGTCCCATTATGATAGGAGGTGATTTCAACTTGGTAAGATCGGCTAGAGACAAAAGTAATGGTATTGTTAACTTTAAGTGGATGGACCTTTTAAATGAGTGGATAGAAAAATGGGGTTTAATGGAACTCAATCTTAAAAACAAAAAGTTCACTTGGACTAACAATCAGGAAAGACCTATTCTAGCTAAGATAGATAGAGTTTTTGTGTCTACTAACTGGGAGGCCACTTTTCCCATGGCTAGGATCAAAGCTTTAGATAGAGTTCCTAGTGACCACAACCCTCTCCTAGTGGATACTGGAGATAGTGTGTTTTATGGTAAAAGAGATTTAGATTTGAGAAGTGGTGGCTAGAGGAGGCTTCCTTTAGTGACTTGGTCAATAAGATTTGGAATATGCCTTGTAATGAGAGGAAAAGCATAGATGTATGGCAATTTAGAATTAGGAATTTTAGGAGGATTGTGAGAGGTTGGGCAGCTAATCGGGTGGCTGAAAAGAACATGCTGAAGAATCAGTTGGCTGCTGAGTTAAACAATTTAGAAGAGTTGATGGAAAAGCAACCTTTGACTGACTTAGAATTCCAAAGGCTAAGATGGTTAGAGGGAGAATTAGGTAAAATTTGGAGGATGGAGGAAATTAAAGATAGACAGAGATCTAGAGATAGGAATATTCTAGAGGGGAATAGAAACACAGCTTACTTTCGGGCTATAGCTAATCAAAGGAGTAGGAAAATGTTTTTAGAGGGTCCCCATGGTCATGTCACCGATCAAAAAGGAATGATGGATATAGCTCTAAGTTTCTATAAAAACCTGTTTGCAGGTTGAGCTTGTTCCTAGTGGGCACCTAGATAATGATTTCGGGATTTAGAAGATATAGTTAGTGAGGAAGAGAATAAACATGCTAACTTCTCCCTTCTCTGAAGAAGAAATTAAAGAGGCTATTTTTAGTTGCTATCCTGAGGAAGCTCCTGGGCCTGATGGGCTCCCCTTTCTCTTTTATCAAAAGTTTTGGGAGTTAATTAAATTTGACATTGTTGCTATGTTCCAAGATTGTATAGGCTTAATTTTGCTCTAGTCACTCTAGTCCCTAAGGTAGAATATGCCAGCAACATGAAACAGTTTAGACCTATAAGCTTATTAAACTGTAGCTTCAAACTCTTCTCTAAGCTTTTAACCATTAGACTGGGTAAAGTGGCACAGAGGCTGGTGGCTACCAACTAGAGTGCATTTATTAAAGGAAGATACATACTAGAGAGTGTTGTATCTGCCCATGAAATTGTACACAGTTTGAATAAAAATGGGACAGAGGGAGTGCTTCTCAAGTTGGACTATGAGAAGGCCTATGATAGAGTTTCTTGGGACTACTTGTTTGAAGTTTTACAGTCTAGTGGTTTTTCTGAGACATGGATAGGGTGGATGAAGAGTTTGGTAATAGGAGGTTCTGTAGGTATCATGGTTAATGGAGAGGATAGCTCTTATTTCAAGCCTGGTAAGGGGCTTAGACAAGGTGATCCTATCTCACCTTTACTCTTTAACCTAGTGGGAGATGCTCTCACTAAGATGTTGGAAAAAGCAGCTAGAAAGGGTTTGGCTAGAGGAGTTCTCCATGATTTCAGGGAAGGAGGCATTCTATCCCTGCAATATGCAGATGATACGCTTTTGTTTTCAAGTAGTGAGACCCACCATTTGTTGAACCTCAAACAGATTTTGCTATAGTATGAGCAAATTTGGAATGAGAATCAACTTCCATAAGAGCGAATGTATTGCCATGAATATGGATGAGACAGGCGGCTAATATAGCTAGATTCTTTAATTGTCCTATTGGGAAGTTCCCTCTCAAATACCTAGGTATACCTCTCCATTTTGAGAAACTACAAAGGGAAGACTTGCAACCATTAGTGGAGAAGATGTTAAAGAGAATAGCAGGTTGGAGGGGCAAGCTCCTAAGTCAGGCTGCTAGAGCCATGTTAATTAAGTCCTACTTAGCTAGTATCCCTATTTACGTTCTATCTTTTCTTAAGTTCCCAAAATGGGCTATAAACTGTTGAACACCCAAATGGGGAGCTGCCGTGGAATGATAATGAGGGTCATCTCAAGTATCATCTAGCAACTGGGAATCGGTAGCTATGATGAAGGATTTGGGGGAGCAGGAGTCCCTAACTTGAGAGATCTGAATTTGTGTTTTGGCCTCTTGGGTTAAGAGGTATGAGCAGGGGAGAGGTAAGTTGTGGAGAGAGCTGATTGATTCTAAGTACAAAACTCCCAAATCTAATCTTTTTTGTTCTAAAGTTAGTGGATCTTCTAGTTTTTTCAAAGGTTTTATGGTTGTTGCTCATGCAGCAAGAATGGGGTATAGATGGAAAATTGGTAGAGGGAACAAAGTGAGGTTTTGGAAGGACAACTTGGTTGGGTTCTTCTAGTCTTACAATTCAGTACTAGAAGTTGTATAGAGTAGTGAATGAGGAAAATGCCACAATAGATGAAGTTTGGGATGGGCAAGAATTAAAGTGCTCCTTTAGAAGGAACTTAGATGACTCTCTGTTACAACAAGTGGGATGAGGTCTCAGTGCTTTGGCCTCAACCATTTCTTTGTCCAATGAAGAAGATGCCTTGATTTGGCAATTCAAATCTTCGGGAGTGTATTCTTCCCAAACTTTGTACAAGATAATTAACTTTAGAGGTATCAAACAAGTGTTGGTCCCTGCAGTGTGGTCTCTCAAAGATCCACCTAGGATACATTTCTTTCTGTGGCTTTTTCCAAAAACAAAACTCTAACTAGAGACAATCTAGGGAAAAGAAGGAAAGTGAAAGATAAAACTTGTTTGTTCCGTGGGGAATTAGAAACAGATCATCATCTATTTTTTGATTGTGCAGTGGCTACACAACTTTGGAAGGTCTTGTCTTTAAGTTTAAAAGTATTTTGGGTAGATCGTTAGATAATGTAGTTCGTTTCGGCTATCAAATAAAAGAAATTGTGTGATTAACATGGTTTCTTCATGACATTTTGGTGTATTTGGAAACTAAGAAATTCTCTTTGCTTTGAGAGATGTGGTTGGAAGAGTATGGAGTACTCTACCAAATGACAACAAGGACTTTACAGATTGGCTAATCCTTTGTCAAGCAAATGGTCGGGGAGTTCTTGAATCAAGTGATCGGGGACCTCAAGTATCGAGGCAAAAACACAAGCAAGGCTGTAGCCGTACAAGTGAATGTCTCTCAGAGGGCTCCCTACCAAGCCCAGAGAGATCGATGAAGAGTATTGGGAGCTGTGCAGTCAGCCTCCAAGGCAGGCGACAAATCTGATGGCGGTTGAGCAAGAGCACTTCTACTCATTGGCACGTGATGAAGGTGGGGAAATCTTCAACAAATTCCCTACGACCTCGAGGCCGATCTTTGAAGTTTGACGAAGACCGGGGCGATCGTTCAAGTCGAAATCTGAAGACTGGGAGAACTGTTCATCGGCGTGTTCCTGGGGATGAGATCTCGGGCAACAGTGGCAAAACCTTTTATTGTCATGTTATCTAGAGTTTTGGAGTCTTTGTTAGACCTTTGGTTAAGTTGTTGTTTAGCTCTTTGGCTACTTGGTTTAGTGGCTGCGCCACATATTTAGTAATGCTACTCAAAACTGGTCCTTTATCGTAATGGTAAATGACGGGGGTCGCCGACCCTTTTAATCTAAAAAAATGCAAACCACCTCGAGCCTTGTTTGGATGCGCATGTATTCATATCAATCTTGGTGAATGTTCCATACCTTCGTGGATTCTAGGGTTATCACGCTAGATACCCCTTCGGGCCTTCGGTGCATATATATAAAATTAATTAAGCAAGCTTTTTCAATTTATATCTCTTGAGTTGGTTCCATCCATCTAGTTTGGTGTTTGATCTAAGCTTTCGAGTGCTAATTTTTACAAGTGTGTACCATATATATGTCCGGTTTCTAAACTCACTCGGGTTAGATCTTAATAGCACTTTTATAGTATAGCCAATTGAGAAAATTAGAATATGAACCATTCTAAATGTCCGTCAACGCCAAACAACACTTTAAACTAGCTTGTCCTTAGCTTTAGTAAATATCCTTTGAAACTGATTGAAATCCATCATTTGTGGCCATAAAACCTAAGAGCCTAATTAATATTCATCATTGTGACCTTACTAACTAATGTCGTTACAAAACACACGTTGGTCATAATACTTGTGTCGCCATTAATAATAAAACCATATCAAGGGCCTATTTGCTTTCAATATAATTTGAAAACCAAAGAAATGGTCAACTTGAGATCTAAGCATTATTTGCTAGATGAAATCCCAACTTGATGACCATTATAGAATTTTCTTTCTTCATGCCAGTAGATCACAACTACGATACATCACGTCCGAGCTTCTTTTTTTTCGATTCAAAAAACTTTATTAACGGTCAAGTAGTATCATTACGGACTCGAGACACAACAAACTCGGGAAAAGAATCAACAAAGACTTCATTACGACCTGACCTAATTGCAAAATGAGCAAGCTCATGCGCAACACGATTGTTCTTTAGCCTTTGGTACAAGTAGCCGGGCCCGCGCGCCACGCGTCCACGCACGCCCGCGCTCGGTGCCGTCCCAGCTTTTTCAGCCTCCACGGTCGGGGTGTGCTGGGCGGTTCGGTGGGTGGGGGGGGACACGGCTCTGGTCTGGTCGGTTCCAGATGGCTGGGGCTTATATATATATATATATATATATATATATATATATATATATATATATATATATATATATATATATATATATATATATATATATATATATATATATATATATATATATATATATATATATATATATATATATATATATATATATATATATATATATATATATATATATATATATATATATATATATGAGTGTGGATTTTATTACATGGGGGATAGCTCTCACCCACGGAGGGTAGCTAACCATGCATTCGGATGATCTGCGTGTTGCACTCGGACGATCAGATTTCATGACTCGATATGGTAATTGGGTCAACCATTGAAGACTTGCTTGGCTTTTTTAAACGAAACGTGTGACCACTTGCATATCTCTTTTGGCAACTTGATGCGCCCCGCCACTCACGTGATTCAAAAATGAGCAGCCTCGCCGGTCCACCTCTCTCTCTCCTCCTATTTCTCTCACCTCACATCACTTTTAGCTTTGGTCCATCTAACGTATGCATGCAAAATGCTTTAGGCCAACATTATTTCCGAAACCACAATGCATCATATTATTTCTATTAATTTTATCTATAAAATAAGACCTATATTTACTATATTTTTTAAAATAAAAAAAGTCGCACATGGGCATCTAAATACTTTTTTACTATAGATTTTGGCCGTAGCCATATTTAGGGTCTGTCAGAATCCAAATTTCAATGTTTTTTATCCAAAAACACATCTCAATATTTAGACTACAATTTGTTGCGGCTCCAATTTGACACAAATAATATATTGTTTAGAAGCTATGGCCATTTAAAGTTTGATAAATCTTAAAAACGAAGATGTACTGTACGTACCTCTTTTTGCCTTTCACATGCATGCTACCTGTGATTTTTGTGAGTGATAGCGTCGTGATCAGCTCGTGGGAGGAGTGGTCCTGCTGCTGGTGGTGGTCCATGCAACGAGAGCAAAATAGTAAGGCTGCCAATGCAAAATGAGTCTTGCACAATTTACGTGAATGAACAGACCAGCATGCTAGCTTGCAAGGTGTTCCAAATTGGTAGATTCTAAAGTTTGAAATCCTAATATCTAACTTACCACACGTCCGATTTATAATTTATTTTTACCATAATATTTCTTGTGATTTTACCTATAAAACAAGATCTCACGTGGCCATATTTTTTAAAGAAAAAGTAATAACATATAAATTATACATGTCATATTTCCTTGATGGCAGAAATTTGGCTTGGCTGTAGTCCAAACATTTATTTATTTCCTTTATTTCCACTCACTAGCGCTAAACCACCGGTTCACCTCTGTTTCAAAAAACGACGACGCGCTCCTCTAAGCAGTGGACCCCGCCGCTCCATCCCATGAACCATGGTCTCCACTCTTGAGTCACTAACAGGTGGGCCCGCTTGCCCAAATGGAGAGCCGATGCAAAAATGTGCAGAGCTTGTGGTCCCATTTTTTTTAATGAATGGAGTGGTACAACGAGACTGCTTCTACTAATTTGAGTGGTCCACACGTTTGCACATATGTTTTGTTTCTCATATAATATTTTCAAAATACTATATCACACAAACTGCAAGTCCGTTTGATAAGCCATTTGAAGATTATTATCGAAAATAATGTGCCGAACAAAATGAGATCCATGAAGGCTACGTTTTATCAAAATTTTCAAAATGAGGGGCCCACGTGCATAGTAAGTTTTAGCATAAAAATATAGTCGATATGGGTCTTGTTTTATAGATTTAATTGCAAGGAGTATTTTAGTGCAAACATATTAAAGAAATAATGCATTGATTATGAGCTATAGCCATTCAAAGTTGACAAATCATAAACAATGAAGAGGTACCGACACACCATCCATGCATGCATGCGGATGGTACGTTTTGTTTTCTACGAAACAACCAGCACACTCGTTTTGGAAAGCCAACGCCAATGACAGACGGGCCCGACTGGCCACGTGGAGAGTAATGAGTGGCGTTTAGTCCCATCCATGGCCTCGTCTCCCGCGCTGCGCTACAGGGTAATTCTGAATACTTTTGTTTGGACCACAACAAATGAGGCAAGTCTGCTACGACGTCTTGCTCGTCAGCCTATGCCTGCGCCATTTTGGAAATGGATAGCTATCAACCGTGGAGGATAGAAAACACCCGTGTATGAAAGATATTTTTGATATATATATATATATATATATATATATATATATATATGGGAAATTATTTTTACTCCTGCGAGTAAGCTATCAAAATGTTTATATCTCAAGATCAGAGTATGTATGAAAAAAAAGTATATGGGACAGCGAAATATATGGCCATACTAGAAAAATCTATGGTAGTATATATGTCAAGTATCTGCAAAGCATACGTAGAGTATGTAATGTAAATACTTATTTTATATAGTACGAGTAAGTGGCATTTTCATAATATATTAAAAAGTATGGGTTCCTTGAAATTTTTTCGCGTAAGAAGTTTTAGAGTATCTTAGAATTAGTATATAGGCATCTTACATGTGATAAACAAGTATACCCACATACCAGGTGGGTTTTTAGAGATGGGAGTAATTACTCACGGGAGTATAGAAAATGCACCCTATATATATATATATATATATATATATATATATATATATATATATATATATATATATATTAGTGTGGATTTTATTACATTGGGGGTAGCTAACACTTTAGGGGGATAGCTATCCATGGGCTTTGATGGATGCCAAGTGGCGCACTGGATGGTTGGATCCATGTCATGTTTGGTCTTTTTTGTGACGATGGACCTGGACCACACACTATGGTCCAAATGCTATGGTCCCATGACAAAAAGGCCTACTAGCAGCGTCACCACTTGATGGAAAAAAGTACTAGGTAGGGAGGCCGGTGATTTTTCAAATCACACTAGCACGGGCACTCCAATCCTCATGGGCCCACCAGCCAGTGAGGAAAAGAGGGAGACGAAGGCGGGAGTTTTCCTGTATGCGCGCGCCCATAATTTCCTGCAAACCAGCTGTCCCATGCTCTATTCCTGGCCACCCCTCAGCGCCAGCATGCATGCTCTATTTACTGGCCACCCGTCAGCGCCAGCATGCAGCAGACTAGGAGAGAAGGCCCGTGCTCCAACAAACTGCATCTCATCTCTCTCTCCTCAAGCTTTGACTCTCTCCCCTCAGACTGTCTCCAACAGTCCTCACTCAAATAGGAGATGCATTCTTCAGTTTGAGTTTATGCACAGTAAAAGAGTCCCCTATCTAAAATTAGCTTTCTCCAACAGCTACCGCATAAGCATAGCCCCGATTTGGCCCGCTCGGTCCGGCCGCTGTGGACCCGCTGCGCCGCACCGCTCCTCGACTCCTGATTGGCTGGAGATTTTGCGTTTGGTGGAGAGAGGCGAGGCATATTTGCCTACTGCAACGCCTGGTAGGCAAAATTGGGGCCGCGTTTGCATCTTCTGTTGGAGGCAGTTTTTACTAGCCAAAACACTGTTCTCGAAATATTTTATGTATGCGTAGCGTTTTGCGTCTCCTGTTGGAGACAGTCTCAAACGTTATCAGTTATCACTTGAGGATAGATTTTCTCGGACATTAAATGCAACACCTCACAAAACACAAGTTCGATGGATGAAATGTTCATAGATTACTGTTGGATAAAAAGTGCCGAACAAAATGAGATCCATCATGAATATATTTAGACAAAGTTTTCAGATGTGAGGTTCATATGTCACTTAAATTTTTAGTACAAAAATATAGTTGTATGGTCTTATTTTGTGGATAAGATCAATACAAAAAATGTGATGCAAATAAAATAAAAAGTAGTTATATGGTTTAAGATATAATATTATTTAAAGCTTTTGCATGCATATGATGATTTGATGATGAATGCTCAAAAATGACCTGAGAGGATTGGCAGGCTGGCAAGCCGCAAGCCTTCCCATGTGAGTGGTCCTGCTACTGCCGTAGTAGTAGCTCTCAAATAAACGCTTCAAGGAAACTCTATTCGTCGCTTCAACTCTAGTATTCGTTAGTTCGTGGAAAATATATTGCCGGTAAGCACACGTGGCCTGAGAGTTAGTCACCACAAGCATTGTACTCCCTCCGTTTCAAAATAACTCAACATTTTGACTTTTATACTTCTTTGTTTGATCTTTATTCTTATTCAAATTTTTGTGTAAATAATCAAATGAACAAAACATTATTAAAATATCTCTAATATTAAAGCAAGTTATAACAAAATAAATAATATTTACATAAAAAATTCAAATAAGCGGATGAACCAAATAAGAAGTGTAAAAAGTTAAAAAGTTAAGTTATTTTGAAACGGAGGGAGTATGTGTGAGGTACGGGGGCAGTAAAATGTGGGGCTGGTCGCCATTCGTCGGTCCCCACATGGGCATGTGGGCCTGTCTATCAGTGACACAAAGGAAACACAGGAAAGAGAGCGTGGGGTCACCTCTCTTCCCTCGCATCAGATTTTTCGCATGCATTTAAAAAGCGGCACGAGGGCATCCAAATATTCTTGAGTGCTCCATGTTTTGGCACTAGCTATATTTAGATCGGGTAAAATTTAAAACCCAATATCAGTTTTTAGACTTCGTTCCTTTGAGAGCCGTTTGGCTTCATTTGATGTGGGCCCATGTGCTATTTTTTTTTTTTTGCGTAGCTTAAAAACATTGTTAATATGGGTCTTTTTTTTAGATAAAATGAAGATAAATAATATGATGCAAACAAGATGCTAATTAGTTTTGTGATTTCAGAAATATTATTGTGTAAAGCTAATCAATCAAACATCTAGTCTTCCACATGCATTGAACGGCCAAATGCTGTGGTCCCCTGACAAATAGGCCAGCAGCCTTTACCACGAGACTGGAAAAGGAGAGAGGGGGCAGGACCGCAGGAGGGCGGTGGTGATTTTCTGAATCATGCGTGGCTCCGCAATCCAAACTTGATGGGGCCCATCGGCCAGTGAGGGAAAGAAGCTCAAGTAAACTCTCATCGGTTAGTACGTGGGAAAATGTTGCTGGTGAGCAAAACATTGCCTGAAATTAGTCAAAGACAAAGATTTGCAACGATTTTTCTCGGCTGTCCGAATGTTCAGTTTTGGTCGTGGCTATTTTTTATTTTCTTTTATAGATTTCTTCATCTATCTTTTGTCCGGTTCTAATAAATATTTTTTATTATAAAATTATTTTTGGGAGAGTGAAGTAGCATTTACAATATAATTTCGACTCCGCCCAAAACCAGGATGGCCGCGCGCCTCCAGCTTCAGGCTGGTGCTCTGTCGACGTACGCGATTGGCTACCCCTATCTCTAGTCGGTGGGACCTAGATTCTCATGATCCCACATGCAGCCATACTAGATGGTGCTCTCACTAGCTGATGGAGTGGGGAGTGGAATGGAGTGCATGCAGCCGATCTCATCTCTCACATTTCTCTCACCTCTCTCCACTCAGCACTAGAGATTGGATTTTCTCATACTTTTAAAATGCAATAACACACAAACAGATAGTCCGTTTGCTGAAACTTTTGAAGATTACTGTAGAAAATAATAAGCCAAACAAAATGAGATCCATCAAGGCTATGTTTCGATAAAGTTTTCAAATGTGGGCCCATGTGTCATTTATATTTTTAATATAAAAATATAGTCAATATGGGTCTTATTTTATAGATTTAATTTCAATCAGTATTCTAGCGCAAACATATTACATGAATAATATACTGTTTAGAAGCTATGGCTATTCAAAATTTCATAAACCATAAAAAATGAAGATGTACTATAATGTACCTCTTTTTAGCCTTTCACATGCTTGCATGCAAGAGTGAGTGCGCACTGATCAGCTGGTGGCCGGAGTGGTCCTACGGCATGCATGTGGGGATGCATGCAACGAGAGTAGAAACGGCAAGCCTGTGAATGCAGAATGAGTTTGCAGCGTGTAGGTCTTTTCTGGGGAATGGAGAGCTACCCATCGTGGGGGATAGAAAACACCGGTGTATGGTGTATATATATATATATATATATATATATATATATATATATATATATATATATATATATATATATATATATAAGTAACAACTATATCCAAATTTATAGTAAGAACTATACATCTAGAAAAATTAAAATACCTTATTATAATTTGTAGAGAAGCATTGTAGCTTATTAGATTAGGAATATAAAAGAAATGCATACATGCTACTCTTAGTCGTCTTCGCAGTCAGTAATCTTGCAGTTCACCTAGAGCTGCGCAGTTCCTGATCCACCCAAAGCGGCGCCCTGCCCGTCCGTGTCGATCTCGTCAAATGCGCCCTTGTCCATCCAAACCTTCGGGTCATCGTCGTCGTTACTGAAAAGGCAGATTTCAATGATCCTCAGCGTCACCGAGACTGGAGACAAGGATGCCAAGTTGGAGACAGAAAATGTGCGTTAAGCAAAATGTGCGCTATGACCTATGATCGATTGTTCTTTTTCTTTGGGGAACCTGTCATCGATTGTTCTTTAGCCTTTGGTACAAGTAGCCTGTTAAGCAAAACGTTTGCATAACTTGTGCTGCGACGTGTGATAGATTGTTCTTTGATCTCAAGTACAGGTAGCATGTTAAGCATAATGTGTGCATAACGTGTGTTGCGACCTATCATCAGTTGTTTTTTAGCCGCTGGTACATGTGATTCGATAATACCAAGCAAATGAGGCTGTTGAAACTATAACACCCCTGGTTTTCGTGAATCCAAAAGTACAAGTTTTTTTTTTAATTGTTTCATGAAATGTATGAAACATGCAGTCGCTAGGTCAAATATAACTCAAACAAAGTAGAGAACATAAATAAAATGGTACATTCACATAGAGTTGATCGCAGGAGAGTACTGGTGTGAGTTCGTTTCAGGTTTTGATTTGTGTTGGAGTTGGACTTCACAAAATTGTAGATTCGTTGAATTCATCTCAAATCCCTTGGCAAAATTGAAAAATCTTTTTCCTTTCCTTCGGCCAAACCACGTAATCAGCCCTGAGTCCCTCTCACTTCACGGCCAAGCTCACCCTCCTTCCAGGCCTGCTCGCGATGGTACGTGCTATTTTTCTGTTATATTTGTCTTGCGCCTCAAACCACCACGACTGGAGGCAATCGAATACTCTGGACGAACGGATGTAGTAGTTGCATGAAACTCTATCGACAGCCACGCCAAACTCTGTCCACACAAAATACCAGCTGCTGCGTGCAGTGCATACAACCCAAAGCAACACATGTACGTCTCCTTATCTCCGTTGGGCTATCTGCTGCCCCGTGGCTCGTGGAATTCCGAGGCATATATACCTGCCTTAATCGACGACTACTATTCATCGACGACGCTCGTGCCGTTGTCAAATTCAGCTTCGACGAAGCTTGTGCAAATCTAGAACGTAGATTTGCATGCAAGACTGCTTCAACGCAGTTTTGGCGCAAATTTCGGCGGACGACGAGAAGAATAGTCATCAGGAGTGCCCTGCTCTCGGCACCTGCTGTGTCTATATATAATGGCCCTCATATCTCGCTCGTCCAAGTAAGCAGCTAGCTACGTCCTCCATTAGCAGCAATCTAGCTAGTATCAAGCAGGATCATAGTAACCTCGAGATCGGTTCCATTGCCATGGCGGCCAGGACGGCATTCAACAAGCTGGCGCTGGCTGCGGCGCTGCTGTGCGCGGCGGCGGCCATGGCAGCGGCGCAGCAGGCGTCCGGCGTGCGCGCCACCTACAACTACTACAACCCGCAGCAGAACAACTGGGACCTCAACGCCGTCAGCGCCTACTGCGCCACGTGGGACGCCGGCAAGCCGCTGTCGTGGCGCAGCAAGTACGGCTGGACCGCCTTCTGCGGGCCCGCCGGCCCCACCGGGCAGGCCGCGTGCGGGCAGTGCCTCCTGGTGACGAACACGGCGACGGGGGCGCAGCTCACGGTGAGGATCGTCGACCAGTGCAGCAACGGCGGGCTGGACCTGGACTACAACACGGCGTTCCAGCCGCTCGACACCAACGGGGAGGGATCCAGGCCGGCCACCTCACCGTCAACTACCAGTTCGTCAACTGCGGCGACAACTGATGGATGATGATTCTTCAGCGTCCGCACGTATACATTAGTAGCGTATCAATTCTT
Organism: Themeda triandra; assembly: GCA_018135685.1. Classification (NCBI taxonomy): domain Eukaryota; kingdom Viridiplantae; phylum Streptophyta; class Magnoliopsida; order Poales; family Poaceae; genus Themeda; species Themeda triandra. The sequence goes on from JAENPR010001397.1 coordinate 150,847, forward strand.
CCAAGAACTATATGTGTGTATGTAATCCCACACGTATGATCGAGCCAATAAGTGGGCGTCTCATTGCAAGCATTGCTATTGAATCATGGAATAAAGTCAAGTTGCATATATACTTGCAAGTGGAATAAACTGAATTGGGCTGAGTACTCGACGTACTGGTCATGTCTCAAGAAATGCAAACCACCTTTTACTTGGACTTATTTAAAATATGTTGGCTCTGCTGGAGGTATTCTGGTGGGTGCTAATGAGAGTCTGTTTAGCATGTCGGTTTGTGATCCCCTTGAGTCTTCTGTGAGTGTGAAGCTAACCAACAAGAAGACTAATTTTTTGTTTTAAGTTGATTGTGGTTTATGGGTCAGCTTATGAGGAGGGTTAACAGAGTTTCCTTGATGAGTTAGAATTTATAATGGAATCCTGGCAGGGTCCCATTATGATAGGAGGTGATTTCAACTTGGTAAGATCGGCTAGAGACAAAAGTAATGGTATTGTTAACTTTAAGTGGATGGACCTTTTAAATGAGTGGATAGAAAAATGGGGTTTAATGGAACTCAATCTTAAAAACAAAAAGTTCACTTGGACTAACAATCGGAAAGACCTATTCTAGCTAAGATAGATAGAGTTTTTGTGTCTACTTGGGAGGCCACTTTTCCCATGGCTAGGATCAAAGCTTTAGATAGAGTTCTAGTGACCACAACCCTCTCCTAGTGGATCGGAGATAGTATGTTTTATGGTAAAAGAGATTTAGATTTGAGAAGTGGTGGCTAGAGGAGGCTTCCTTTAGTGACTTGGTCAATAAGATTTGGAATATGCCTTGTAATGAGAGGAAAAGCATAGATGTATGGCAATTTAGAATTAGGAATTTTAGGAGGATTGTGAGAGGTTGGGCAGCTAATCGGGTGGCTGAAAAGAACATGCTGAAGAATCGGTTGGCTGCTGAGTTAAACAATTTAGAAGAGTTGATGGAAAAGCAACCTTTGACTGACTTAGAATTCCAAAGGCTAAGATGGTTAGAGGGAGAATTAGGTAAAATTTGGAGGATGGAGGAAATTAAAGATAGACAGAGATCTAGAGATAGGAATATTCTAGGGGAATAGAAACACAGCTTACTTTGGCTATAGCTAATCAAAGGAGTAGGAAAATGTTTTAGAGGGTCCCCATGGTCATGTCAGCGATCAAAAGGAATGATGGATATAGCTCTAAGTTTCTATAAAAACCTGTTTGCAGTGAGCTTGTTCCTAGTGGGCACCTAGATAATGATTTCTGGGATTTAGAAGATATAGTTAGTGAGGAAGAGAATAAACATGCTAACTTCTCCTTCTCGAAGAAGAAATTAAAGAGGCTATTTTTAGTTGCTATCCCGAGGAAGCTCCGGGCCCGATGGGCTCCCCTTTCTCTTTATCAAAAGTTTTGGGAGTTAATTAAATTTGACATTGTTGCTATGTTCCAAGATTGTATAGGCTTAATTTTGCTCTAGTCACTCTAGTCCCTAAGGTAGAATATGCCAGCAACATGAAACAGTTTAGACCTATAAGCTTATTAAACTCGTAGCTTCAAACTCTTCTCTAAGCTTTTAACCATTAGATTGGGTAAAGTGGCACAGAGGCAGTGGCTACCAACTAGAGTGCATTTATTAAAGGAAGATACATACTAGAGAGTGTTGTATCTGCCCATGAAATTGTACACAGTTTGAATAAAAATGGGACAGAGGGAGTGCTTCTCAAGTTGGACTATGAGAAGGCCTATGATAGAGTTTCTTGGGACTACTTGTTTGAAGTTTTACAGTCTAGTGGTTTTCGAGACATGGATAGGGTGGATGAAGAGTTTGGTAATAGGAGGTTTGTAGGTATCATGGTTAATGGAGAGGATAGCTCTTATTTCAAGCCTGGTAAGGGGCTTAGACAAGGTGATCCTATCTCACCTTTACTCTTTAACCTAGTGGGAGATGCTCTCACTAAGATGTTGGAAAAAGCTAGAAAGGGTTTGGCTAGAGGAGTTCTCCATGATTTGGGGAAGGAGGCATTCTATCCCCGCAATATGCGATGATACGCTTTTGTTTTCAAGTAGTGAGACCCACCATTTGTTGAACCTCAAACAGATTTTGCTATAGTATGAGCAAATTTCTGGAATGAGAATCAACTTCCATAAGAGCGAATGTATTGCCATGAATATGGATGAGACAAGAGGCGGCTAATATAGCTAGATTCTTTAATTGTCCTATTGGGAAGTTCCCTCTCAAATACCTAGGTATACCTCTCCATTTTGAGAAACTACAAAGGGAAGACTTGCAACCATTAGTGGAGAAGATGTTAAAGAGAATAGCGAGGTTGGAGGGGCAAGCTCTAAGTCGGTCGCTAGAGCCATGTTAATTAAGTCCTACTTAGCTAGTATCCCTATTTACGTTCTATCTTTTCTTAAGTTCCCAAAATGGGCTATAAAACTGTTGAACACCCAAACGGGAACTGCACTGTGGAATGATAATGAGGGTCATCTCAAGTATCATCTAGCAAACCGGGGAATCAATAGCTATGATGAAGGATTTGGGGGGAGCAGGAGTCCCTAACTTGAGAGATCTGAATTTGTGTTTTGGCCTCTTGGGTTAAGAGGTATGAGCAGGGGAGAGGTAAGTTGTGGAGAGAGCTGATTGATTCTAAGTACAAAACTCCCAAATCTAATCTTTTTTGTTCTAAAGTTAGTGGATCTTCTAGTTTTTTCAAAGGTTTTATGGTTGTTGCTCATGCAGCAAGAATGGGGTATAGATGGAAAATTGGTAGAGGGAACAAAGTGAGGTTTTGGAAGGACAACTGGTTGGGTTCTTCTAGTCTTACAATTCAGTACTAGAAGTTGTATAGAGTAGTGAATGAGGAAAATGCCACAATAGATGAAGTTTGGGATGGGCAAGAATTAAAGTGCTCCTTTAGAAGGAACTTAGATGACTCTGTTACACCGGTGGGATGAGGTCTGCTTTGGCCTCAACCATTTCTTTGTCCAATGAAGAAGATGCCTTGATTTGGCAATTCAAATCTTCGAGAGTGTATTCTTCCCAAACTTTGTACAAGATAATTAACTTTAGAGGTATCAAACAAGTGTTGGTCCTGCAGTGTGGTCTCTCAAAGATCCACCTAGGATACATTTCTTTCGTGGCTTTTTCCAAAAACAAAACTCTAACTAGAGACAATCTAGGGAAAAGAAGGAAAGTGAAAGATAAAACTTGTTTGTTCCGTGGGGAATTAGAAACAGATCATCATCTATTTTTTGATTGTGCGGTGGCTACACAACTTTGGAAGGTCTTGTCTTTAAGTTTAAAAGTAGAGTCTGGGTAGATCGTTAGATAATGTAGTTCGTTTAATTTGTCAAATAAAAGAAATTGTGTGATTAACATGGTTTCTTCACAAAGCATTTTGGTGTATTTGGAAACTAAGAAATTCTCTTTGCTTTCGGAGATGTGGTTGGAAGAGTATGGAGTACTCTACCAAATGACAAAGAAGGACTTTACAGATTGGCTAATCCTTTGTCAAGCAAATGGTCGGGAGTTCTTGAATCAAGTGATCGGGGACCTCAAGTATCGGGCAAAAACCACAAGCCGGGGCTGCCGTACAAGTGAATGTCTCGTAGGGCTCCCTACCAAGCCCGAGAGATCGATGAAGAGTATTGGGAGTCAGGTAAGTCGGCCTCCAAGGCGGCGACAATGCGATGGCGGTTGAGCAAGAGCACTTCTACTCATTGGCACGTGATGAAGGTGGGGAAATCTTCAACAAATTCCCTACGACCTCGAGGCCAGTCTTTGAAGTTTGACCTGAAGACCTGGGGGCGATCGTTCAAGTCGAAATCTGAAGACCCGGATTTGTTCATTGGCGTCATTCCTGGGGATGAGATCTGGGCAACGAGTGGCAAAACCTTTTATTGTCATGTTATCTAGAGTTTTGGAGTCTTTGTTAGACCTTTGGTTAAGTTCTGTTGTTTAGCTCTTTGGCTACTTGGTTTAGTGGCTGCGCCACATCAGCGCTGTAATGCTACTCAAAACCTGGTCCTTTATCGTAATGGTAAATGACGGGGGTCGCTTCGACCCTTTTAATCTAAAAAAATGCAAACCACCTCGAGCCTTGTTTGGATGCGCATGTATTCATATCAATCTTGGTGAATGTTCCATACCTTCAGTGGATTCTAGGGTTATCACGCTAGATACCCCTTCGGGGCCTTCGGTGCATATATATAAAATTAATTAAGCAAGCTTTTTCAATTTATATCTCTTGAGTTGGTTCCATCCATCTAGTTTGGTGTTTGATCTAAGCTTTCGAGTGCTAATTTTTACAAGTGTGTACCACATATATGTCCAGCTTTCTAAACTCACTCGGGGTTAGATCTTAATAGCACTTTTATAGTATAGCCAATTGAGAAAATTAGAATATGAACCATTCTAAATGTCCGTCAACGCCAAACAACACTTTAAACTAGCTTGTCCTTAGCTTTAGTAAATATCCTTTGAAACTGATTGAAATCCATCATTTGTGGCCATAAAACCTAAGAGCCTAATTAATATTCATCATTGTGACCTTACTAACTAATGTCGTTACAAAACACACGTTGGTCATAATACTTGTGTCGCCATTAATAATAAAACCATATCAAGGGCCTATTTGCTTTCAATATAATTTGAAAACCAAAGAAATGGTCAACTTGAGATCTAAGCATTATTTGCTAGATGAAATCCCAACTTGATGACCATTATAGAATTTTCTTTCTTCATGCCAGTAGATCACAACTACGATACATCACGTCCGAGCTTCTTTTTTTTTTCGATTCAAAAAACTTTATTAACAGTCAAGTAGTATCATTACAGACTCGAGACACAACAAACTCGGGAAAAGAATCAACAAAGACTTCATTACGACGACCTAATTGCAAAATGAGCAAGCTCATGCGCAACACGATTTTGACTCCTACTTATCTTGGTAATCAGCCAACTAAACAGCTCCTCCGTGTTCTTCCGTGCTTCTCGAACAAGGGCCCAAACGATCGATCCATCTCACGGCTCTTCGGCTTAGCAGCTTCTACCACAGAATCGGTTTCTAGTATCATGGGAACATCCGGCCCTTTGCAAAGATGGGCGATCCCTTCACAACATGCAACAGCTTCAGCCTCTTCGCGTCCTTCTGAATGGAAAGCAGGCGCCACGATGCTAATTTTATTTGGCTATTATGATCCTGATCACCACACCTACAGCTGCAGCACCTGAACCCGATATGAAAGCTCCATCAACGTTAATTTTGAACATGCCCGGTGGAGGTGGAGTCCATTTTAACTGGGCTTTCCGAGGCATATCTATTTGTTGTTTGCTCCCCATCAACACACATTTTTTCCCTTTGCTATCAGATCGCAAAGTGTTATATCTATAATTCATGAGAGAGTCCATATATCGTGTCGAAAAAAATAGACCCTGCACCGAGATCTTCTTCCCAGCACGCAAGACACTATTACGCTCACTCCAAATTCGCCAAAGAAGCATAAGTAAATTTGCATTCACCTCTGCCCGAAAATTTACTCATGAGTACAAGCAGCCAGTCCGGACAAGTGTACATTAGATCCTTTTCCGCCGGCAATACCCAATGATCCTCATAGCATGTCGCAAGGCAACAGCATGGGGACTGTATGCAGGCATGGAAGCAGTCCTCTCTCCAGTGACCACACATCTCACAAGTTGCCTAAGGAGTAGTATGACGATAACACTTGTTAGCTTGAGTCGGAATTCCGTTGTTGGCAACTTTCCACGCGAAAATTTTGACCTTTTCAGGAACTTTCACAGACCACAGGTCCTTCCATTTTTTCCTCCCATTAGCTGCAGTAGTACTACTACTAATCTCTCCTTCACCATGTTCACACCTCATAGCTAGCCGATATGCACTTCTCACAGAAAAAATACCTGACTTTTCAAAATTCCGGGCAACATGATCCGGACAAGTAGTATGAGGGATTTTATCTTCAGGATCTCCTCGCCATCACAAGGCATAGAAGTACCGTCTCACGAGTTTCATTCCATGATCCGGACTGAGACTCTATCAAATGAGAGACCCATCTTAATCGCAATGCGACACTCCCGATTGGTTTCAAACCATGTGGTCTAGGAGCCAATTATCACGCCAAAATACGAATGCTTTTCCCATCACCCACACGATATATCATTCCTTGCTTTAGTAGAGCCAAACCATGTTCGATTCCTCGCCAAGTTGGTGAGACATCTCCTGCAGTAACCATGTCCAGTAAATTTCCTTTCGGGTAATACTTGGCCTTTAAAACCCTCGCACAAGCTATCAGGATAGAATAGTAAACGCCATCCCTGGGTGCTAACAGAGCTTGATTCACTAGCCGAAGATCTCTAAAACCCATTCCTCCAAATCCTTTTGTCATGATCATTCTTTCCCATGGCACCCACTGTACCTTCCTGCGTCCATTTTTCTGAGCCCCACCAGTAAGCTCTTATGTGCTTCATCAAGTCATCACAAAGAGTTACAGGTAGCTTGAACACACTCATTACATAGTTGGGTAGCACCTGTGCCACAGCCTTTATTAGTACTTCTTTCCGGCTGCAGACAACTCCTCCTCCTCAAGCTGTCATTCTTTTGTGAAATTTTTCTGCTAACGGTTGGAACACACCCCTTTTCATTCTACCCATAGGCGTCGGCAGCCCCAAATATTTAGCCTCAAAAATCAATTCTTTGAACTCCCAACATAATTCTAATCTGATTGCTAACAGTCGGCTGACAGTTTTCATTCATGAACAAAGAACACTTGCTTGGGCTTAACTGCTGGCCCGTACACTTTTCAAAAACATTGAGAGCATTCTTAACAGCAGTGGCCTGACCTTGATTAGCTCGGAAGAAAAGAAGACTATCATCCGCAAACAAGAGATGTGTGATGCTCGGGCACGCCTACAAACCTTTATGCCTTCAATCTGTCCCAAACTTTCATAATGCCGCAACAGAGAAGATAAACCATCAGTCACAAGGAGGAATAAGTATGGAGATAGCGGATCACCTTGCCGTAGACCACGAGACGGGAAAAGGAGTGCGAAGGCACCCCATTGAAGCGAACAGTAGCGAACAGTGGAGACACAAGTCATGACCCACTGCACCCACTTACTTTGAAAGCCTAGCTTCTCCATCAACCTTTTTAGAAATCCCCAATCAACACGATCATACGCCTTCGATAAATCCAATTTATAAGCACAAAATTCCTCCCCATTAGTTCTCTGTATAGCATGAATACACTCGAAAGCAATCAAGTCTCACAGACACAGGCGTCGTATAGTACGTAACCTGTCCTCTGGAGTCCGAACGGACCGTGTTTCCAAGCTCATACACTCCGTCGTCACATGCATTGCATACGGAAGCTGGAACGGCGAACGGGTCATTTTGAGTCGGCGCCCGGTGCTAGCTAGTGGTGGGGATGGGCAGCGGCTGACAAACGCGCGTATCGCACACGCAAGCGAAGCCAGGGTTCAGCGGCAATTTGGAAGAGGCTCTCGCGCGCATAGCGGCATAGGTCAGCGTCGTTGGAACTTGGCGTTCGATAGATGAGAAGCTAGCTAGCTTTGGCCTTTGGATAAGGCTGCTGATTCATGAGAACATACAATGCTGCTAGCAGCGTAACGTATACACAGTACGTAAGACAAAAAAACACGAGCCACGGCGTAGGAAGACTCCCCTTGGGTATCGCATTAAGCGGGTGCTGAGACTGAACCCGGGCCGGCTCAGCCAGCCGCTTCTTCGGCGTGCTGTGCTGACCGTTGCACCGAGAGTCTTCTTGGCACAGTACGTAAGACATCAGAGTACAGAGCACATTCGCCTACGAGATGGCGTGTATGGACGTGTTTGAAGCGCAGATCGAGTTGCTCGGCCTCAAATCTCCACATTGTCTGGCTACCAGCCACACTATATATATATACAAAACTCCCAGATCGGTCGATCTATAACAAGATCCATACCACCACGAAAACTTGAGCACACCGTCACTGACAGCGATTGTGTACAAGGAGATATAGATCTCCAAAGATAAGCTAGCCTGGCGGCCATGATCACTGGCGGCGGCGCTGGGCGCTCACGGTGGCCGCCCTCCTCTGCGCCGCCTTGGCTGCGGCCGCCGCGCAGCAGGTGTCCAACGTCCGCGCGACGTACAACCTGTACAACCGGCGGAGAACGGGTGGGACCTGAACGCGTCAGCGCCTACTGCGCCACCTGGGAGGCCGACAAGCCGCTGTCGTGGCGACAGCAGTACGGCTGACTGCCTGCGGCCCCTCGGGACCCAGAGGCCAGGCCGCCTGTGGCCGGTGCATCAGGGTAGGGAAGACGAGGTGATCGATTTCTTCAGCACCTGTGGTTTTTGCTTCAGGAAAAAGTGTTCATAGTGAGCATTTATATTACGCAGGTAACGAATCGTGGGACGGGTGCGTCGATTACGGCGAGGATCGTCGACCAGTGCAGCAACGGCGGCCTCGACCTCGACTTCGAGACGGTGTTCAAGAACATCGACACCGACGGCCGCGGCTACCAGATGGGACACCTCGACGTCGACTACCAGTTTGTTGGCTGCTGATGGGTCTGAGAGCGCTTCATGGACTCTGTATATGCAACCGGCGGACCGGAGGAGCGTATCAGAGAGCTGTGGTGTTGTGGAATAAGATGCGTGGATAGTCAGAGCCTGAGCTCCGCAAGCACAGGCCTGTAACGAATGCCTCTATAGTACTAAATAAATGGAACTACACCACAAATAAAGTCTGTTTTTTTGTATATTTTCGTATATACATAAAAAAATTCAAAACACAGGTATTAAAACAGTTCTTATATCAATGCAATGTATACTTTAGACCTTGGTCTCAACTCTCAAGTCATCATTCAGAAACACAGGGTATTGAAACATTCAAAATTTACCCAAATTATAAGGTATTCCAGGTGAATTAATTCTCCTAAAAATCTCACCCACCACATGCTCAAAATTTGGAAAGCGCAAAGTTTCTCTATATATAGTTATTAAGGAAATGCTACATGCATCATTTATTACAACCCATAATTAATCCCAGAAATACCTTATCCTTCAGGACATCGGAGTAATTTTTCGTCACCTCATCAGCTCTCCTCATAAGCAGAAGTTGCCGCTTAAGCGGACCGGGGTCCAAGAGGAGATGTGGATTGTTGCTCGAAGATGGATCACATCCCGTGTCCAAACATGGCTAAGTGTTGCTCAAAAGGAAGATGGGGTTACCGGAACCATCAATGTCATACAAATCATACTTCTAGGGGGCATTTTGGCTGTAGACGCAGAGGCCTTGGACAAGATGTTCCCAAGCCCATGCGGGGGCGAGGTCGGTAGAGTATTTCGCTGCTCATTGGGTATGGCGTCATAGGCCAACGGGTAGTTTAGGTTGATCCCAAAGTATCCCGAGGTTGTTACGGACTTACGGCTAAAATGTAGTTCGAGTGCCGGTCAAGCCCAGGCGGTGGCTTCTCTTGTATAAAACTTTCTTTCTTCTTATCACAAAGATGCACAATGCTCTTGCGTATTCGTGAAAAAATCTCCACATATATAGTTGATTTGTCTTAGGTTAATTATTAGAACCTATTTTCCTAATAAATTGATTTGGAGCTATAGATGAGTACACTACTACAGATTTTCATATCACGGCCGGTTCGGAAACCCCATCACCGACGAAAAGTGAACCGGCGGTGATGTGGGGGGGGTTCATCACGCCGGATTTTTCACCCCGAGCCCGTGATGCACACAACACCGCCGGCTCGTAGAAGACACCGACGGTGTTATTCGAGGACCATCGTCGTCGCAGCTAGATAGCGATCGATGTAGTAGAGATCTCGGGTGTAGTACGTTGCTGCCTCGCGAAGCTTCCCGTGTTGCCATCCGGACGCACACAACGCAAGCATGGAGCATGAGTCGGCGGAACTGGTCACACATTTCTATAGTTGGCCATGCAGCCCAGCTCGTGAGCCTGGCATGAGACCCGTATTTTTGGCCCGGGTGGCAAGCACGGCTTGGCCCGAGGTCAGGGCTGGCCTGGCTCGAGGAACAGGTCGTACATGGGCCGGACCCGGGCATGTGGGCCGGCATGACACGGCCCGCAAATTAGGGGACGCACGGTGTCACCCGGTGATCACCCACTATGCTAAGAGCTCATAGGCCATAGCTGAACCTACACACAAATCAAAGAAAGCTCATATGGTCTGCTAAGTGTCTAGACTTCTACTCTAACTAATAAGGCAGTAAAGAAGTAACCCTAACCCTGTCCATTCCCATCCCCCGTGCCGCACTCATCCAACTCCGCGGCTCGCGTCTCGCATCGCCGTCGGCGCACCACGCATTAACCGAACGTGCGGCCCCAGCCCCCCACGAGCGCCAAGACACCCGCCCCCTTCGTGACCACATGACCCCCAACCCCATGCTCCGCGCTCCGCCGGCTTCGAGTGCCTCCATGGCTCCATGCCAGCTGCGCGACGCCGGCAATCCCCCTCCAGCTCTAGTGACGAAGAACGGGGCGAGGAAGGAGAAGGATCCAGCCTCCTCATCCTAGGCGGCACTGCCCAGGCTTCTTGCCCCCACCCCCCACCCCACCCACCCCACCCCCCCCCGACCGCTCGTCCGCTCCACC
>JAENPR010000249.1:600000-785807 GCA_018135685.1 Themeda triandra
TTTAAATTAAATTAGGGAGGGGAAGCATTGGATGTTCTGGTCCTTGCTTCAGAAGGAGGAGGATCGTGTGTTCATGAAATCGAGCTGTAGGATTATTAAGACAGTCGCGATAGAAGTGTTTGCAAGGCATGGCGTTTTAGTAATAGAATTGCCCTTTAGTTTGTTTGCTTTGGAGAACGTTTTATTTTTGATGGCTCAGAGCTTTGTTTTTGTGATTCCTTGGAACTGTGTTTGAAAATTTGTAATAATGAACAGCCATATGCATCGGTCGATGCAGAAACTGAGATACTAATATATTCTCTTTTCTAAAAAAATTAAATTAGGGAGGGAGCGTTGCTATCCCAATTAAATTATTTTTAGGGTGATCGCCCATCTAATAAACTAATAAAAACGTTATAGCAACTTTTAGATCAAGGTCGTCGATCCGGCGGCGCTAGCTTAATATGAGGTTCGAAGCACGTACGCAGTAGAGTGGTCTCGCTATTGTTATTCTGCCCCAAAAGCAGCTGGGCAAGCGGCGGCGATCTGTACAGCTGCATGCAGGTTGGGGGGCTGGAACGAAGTTGGGCCAAAAGGAACAGTCTCTGCCTTTAGTTCGACCACGAAACCACCAGGAAGAAGGCCAAACGATATATGTAATCAGCAATGTATATAAATAAACTAATTAACAATACAATAATGGGCCACCTTTTTCTAATCTTTCTCTACATATGCTGTTGAAGAAACAATAATAATGGGTCAGCTTTTGTAATCTTTCTCTGCTGACGAAGAATACATTGTCCCAAGCATACGTATCTGTTTGTCATCAGTTTGATCGCATCATTCCCTTTTTGTTCTGCAACTTTATCTCTGATCTGATTAAATTCTAGTGACAGCAAGAGGTTTAGCTCAAAGATCGCGAGTAAACAGATGCATGAATGTATATGTATGTATACATCCTTAACCCCTAAGTATATGGTCGGTGATCTGCATGCACCTCCGATCCTCTCTACAAATTAAAGGCTAGCGCTACTGCAAAGGCCAGGGCATACAAGTCGATCGTAATATAATGGCCAGAACGTGCTGAGACTGTGGCTTGTATGCAGTCGATCTGCATATGGCATCACATAAAGCGAACGAGATAAAGATTGAGTCGCCTAGGCGTGTGTACATGCATGTTTTGTCAAACCCCTCAGGCCAGCAGGCGCGAAGCTAGGATAAATCATCACACCAGGGTCAAGTGGCTGCACAAAATTTTATTTGGCAGGGCCTCTAGCTCCGACTTCTATATGGCTACGTTTTTTCGAGAACACGCTCTTAACGTGTATTTCATTAAAAAGGACTTCTATGGCTACTCGTAAGGCACCCTGTTAAAATGGGCCTCTAAAATATAGCTCCTTGTTGCAGTCAACCTAGCTAGATGAGCCGAAGTTGCTTTTATACTGAGGAGCCCGAGCTGAAAAAACTATTTTGTTCTCACAAACCTAATAATACAAATTATTACAAAATCGTATTTGCTAAGCATTTTTTTTAAAAAAAATGATTTTAGCTAAACCAGAGAAGCTGTGCTTGTTCATATAAGGAGCCAGAGCGGGGCCCTTTTAGCAGGAGTCAGATGAGACATAGCTTGCGATAACAATATAATAAAATAACATGCATAACATAACCCTAATAATCGATAAAATAACAAATGGCCATCCTGACAAATCACAATGTACTTTGGTAGAGCTCTTGTTGTTGCTTTGTTACTCTGGTGGCAGTGACGTAGAGTTGTGGTAGCTTGTACTCGTATGTGCTATGTGTTCATGTGTTGTTGTTTGCCCATCCAGACGTTGAGGCAAAGGTACACTTCAGATTTTCGTTTTTTGTACAGGTACTTAATTACTCATATTTTTCTTCTATATCAACAAAAACAGGCACGGGTCTTAATTCGTTCAGATAATGATGTAGGCAATCATCTGTCGTTATGCGTAAAGGTTGTATTGAAAAGTTGCATATACACATACACGCATCTAATGATTTAAATGGTACTGATCGAGAATGACCTAGAAAGATTGTTCTCGAGAAAGCAAGAAAAGTCGTCTTCAAGAAGAAGAGAAGCGGCGGCACAAGGAAGCAACCAAGAACGAAGGTGTACGTACATTTTTGTCCGGCGTTATAGGAAGTCCATGACAACTTGTCACAATGCTCGCTTTTCTAACTTTGCCAAACCATTCTAAACTTCATTTGTTCTCGGGACTTTTGAAGGCGTAGCTGGAAGAATGTTCGCTTCGGCTGCAATGTTGTTAGGCGCACCCCACTTATTGGTGACTCGAGATTAAAGTATTCCGTCGTGAAGCAGCCCAACGTGTCGCGTGAACCATCGGAGTCCGATAGCTTATATTATTCGCGATGATCGAAGGTGACACAGCATGCATATGGAGTATGGTGTATATATGTAGACCGATGTATCAGCGTCGCCAATGCTTGTATTTATTATCGATATGTTGATATTCCAGCCTACGTGGAATTAAAGTTTTGCTAAATCATCTTCATGACCTATATATGTATATATGAAGATTATTATAACTTGCAGCTCTCTTGAAAGATTTGAGTTGATTTGGTTTCTAGGTGTACAGTTTGAGTAGGGTATCCTCCACAATTGTATGGTTTTTGCCCGATTTTCAGTCCAAAAACTGGGCTATCACTTGTCTTTTTCTTTATTCGTCTAATAGAAATCACGGCAAAACTTTTGCCATCCTTTAAAAAAAAAGCTTCTAGGAAGACCTAAAGACCGAAAAGCCTCAAGAGAGGGTAAACATAAGCTCTAAAAATTTAAATCAACAAATCTGGCTTATTATTGAAACTATTTCACCATTAAGAAAGAACCGGTCTTAAAATTACTATAACAACAAACTAAAATTAGTACAACACAACAAAATAAGTACATAGCACCTAAGTTCCTAGGTTTGACTCTTCGTGGGAGCAAATTCTCTAGGATTTAACGTCGTTGTTCCAGTCGACAACGAGGTGCCTGCGATCCAAATGTCAGAGCAAATAGCTATGGGTTAAAGGATGGAGCCTAAGCTTCAATGCTTCCCTACCAGGGGCACTGAATAAATCCGACGATGGCTGCAGAAACCTTGCCCTAAACCCTTCTCTAAAACACCTTTTCAAATGTGCTAACTCTGAAATGTATTTCATTGAATACAGACACCTTTAAGCATTTGAGTTAGCATTTTTAAAAACAAATTTTCAAACATTTCACTTGCTTCCTCACAATGCCGCTTGAACTTATCGACTTTGCTTATCAGCCATGGTATAGTGTTTTCTCTCACAACAAAACATCATAAATTGGCTTACCAGCCATGTTGTTTTGGGAGAGGAACGGAGTGGGAGTGAAGGGAAGGGCTGGTGCTGGTTGTGTGAGGATAGGAGCGTAGGGCTAGGGTGTTGTGTGTGTGACACCTCGCATTTGGTGGATCATCTGGGGGTCACGGTGGACCGTTCGCCAAATATGTACTAATAAGGGTGGGGTTGATGTGGACTTAGGCGGTTCGCGCGTTTGGATCTTCAGGTGGGCTTCTTGAGCTCAATTAATCTCGATGAAGAGTACATCTACTTGGGATCAAGGTGGCACTAGATAACTATAATTGCTTCAGAGTTCCCTTCTTAATAGAACAACTATTTATCCTAAATTGAACCATGCACTCTATTGCACTTTTGCCAAACCCTATGAGGTATATGTTTTCCTGTGGTCTTTTTTCCTTCTCCAACTCCTTTTCATCCAAGTTGAGCACTTGATCACATTATGGCCATATCCTTTATGGTTGTTTTCTTGCTCAACACATAGTGTGGAGTATGTCTAGCTTAATCAATACTTCAGCACAATCATTAGTCCACCAGTCGTCACTCAGCTTCCCAAACCAAGTCAGGATTTCAGCAACCATGAGAGTTTGGGAGCTTGAACTCAACCATGGTGGTGAGGGTCGTGAATTGAAAGAGCTCATTTGGCCTCTATAACGAGAAATGAGGATGAGGTTTCTCAAGGAGACCTGAACTAAGGAGATCCACCTTAGGGCACCGCCATGAATTTGAGGAAGAAGAAGAGCTCGAGGAGGGTTGGGTTTGTGGATCAACGTTAGCAAGGACAACATGGTGGACAATATGTGCTCCTCTGATTATGCTCCGGCAAAAGGTTCTCTCCTCCTACTCTTCTTCTTGCTCACTTGTCTTTCTCTATTATGTTGTTTTGGGAGAGAAAGGGAGTGAGAGTGAAGGGAAGGGCTGGTGCTGGTTGTGTGAGGGACTGAGGGGTAGTGCTAGGGCGGGGTGTGTGTGTGTGACACTTCACATTTGGTGGATCGTCGAAGTCGCGGTGGAGCATTCGCCAAATATGCACTAATCAAGGTTGGGCTGACGTGGACTTAGGCGGTTCGTCGGTTTCGATTTTTGGGTGAGCTTCTTGAGCTCGACTAATCTCGATAACGAGTACATCTACTTGGGACCAAGCCGAGTATAAAAAGTAAACCAGCTGTAATGTCAAAGCATGGCCTCCAAAATCCAAACTGGAATGCTGGACGATCAAGGGTTGGGCCCAAATTATAAGAGCAATACTCAGCTGAACACTCTCGGCCCGGACTGGTGGCATTTCCAATTTCCCATTCAGCCAACCGATGCCATATAGTCTCGTCTCCCTCGGCACTTCAGCAGAGATTTTCATCCGGTAATCTGAATCTTTTTGGTAAAATAAACACATACGTACGCATTATATATAGCTGATGTACGTGATCACATACGCATCAATGCATGAACGAAATTATGATAAAATAAGCACGGTTTCACCCGAGAAATTCAATTTGCATTGCACTTGATATTACAGCTCCGAGACCGTCAGCAAAGCAATAAGCGGCCTCACGTACGTCAGGCATGCATCTAAAAACTCGATCGAATCAACAAGAGAAACGCGACACCGTACACATACACATTATATACCACCCCCAACGTCCCTGCAACTGCAGACCTCTCAGTTGTGGCAGATCTTGGCGGTGGGCATGGTGACGCAGATGGGCGCGTACTTCTTCTTCGCCTCGGGGGTCCCCTTCTTGGGCTCCGCCATGGCGGCGCCGGTGGCGCCGCCGATGGCCGCCACGGCCGCGGCGGCCGCCGCGAGCATGACGGCGCGGCGTCCCTCGGCGGGCTCCTCGGCCGCCGCCTGCAGCTTGGCGGGCTCGGCCTGCTGGCAGCGCTGCTCGGCCTTGGCGGCCCTGACCACGGCGAAGCTGCCGCGGCGCGAGGGCGCGGCCACCGCCACGGCCGCGAAGGACGCCATCATGGTGAGCGACGCCATCGCCTTTGCGCTAGCTGGGGCTGGGGCTGCTGGTGGCGACGGTGCAGTGGTGGTGGACTGGTGGTGCTGCGTGTGGACGTGGATGTGGGGAGCTTTTTGGCGGCGGGCCTGCACTGCATGGTTGGTTATTAAGCTGTGCGGTCCGGAACGGGGACGGCGCCTTATCCCGGCGGGGTGAGCGGCCACTGGGACGCTGCCGTGTGGCCGGGCGGCGTGACGTGGCGGAGGCGAGGGCGCGGGTGCTGGATAACGCGAGGGTGTGATGGTGGGTGATGAAGATGATAACGAACGGGCGGACCGCACTGGATTGAGCCGTTGGGATCGCGATCAGGGGTCAGGGCCCATCAGCGATGCTTCGGCTGGCCTAGTGAGGATCCCCACCGGTAGTCATTCTTTCACTGATCTTGGTTCAATAGAACCTATCAGTAGTAATTGATAAACGTTACATTTGCTATGTATAGAGGATTAGAATTACTGGGCTGTTCGGCTGATGGTTTCTACACCTAATAAGCCGGCTGATGTTGTTTTGTTGCAAGAGAAAAACAATGTACCACGATTGATAAGTTCTAGCGAACTGGCCGGGGGTACATTGCTGAAGTAAATATAGCAGAGTACAGCACACCAAGTGTCTCCTATGTCCTTGTCCCGCTTCGACAATCGATGTGCCCGGAGCTTTGCTTCAGCATTGCAAATTACCATTGTGCGTCTGAGGTTAGCCGCATCATCTCTGAAGGTTACATCGTTGCTTCGCTTCCATAGTTGCTAACAGCAAAGGGCAACAAAGGTTCTGAAATCCTTACTCGAGATGTGTGGTGGACATATCAAAGTATCTGAAGATCCAGCAACGGTTGTAGTGTCCGTTGGCATGCTGATCCCAAGTTTAGACCAGGAAAAGTTCAGCAAAAAGGCACCTAGCAACTACGGTTGTAGTGTCTCATTCAGTTGCTGACAGATCTCACAAGTCGGATTAGCCACGATCATCTTTCGATGGAGATTGACCCTGCATTGCACCCTTTCCGGTGTCAGCAGCCAAAGAAAGAACTGAACCCGGGGAGGGACGTGGCTTTTCTGTACTCTGCCTTCAAACTTTCCTCGCCGTTAGACAGAGGGAGCCACGGCCCACGGCGACGCGTCGGTCCCTGGTGACCGAGGTATCCTGCCCTCCAAAAGCAAAAACCTGCGCCACCGTACTGTTCTTACAATGGCTGTGCAGGGCTGGAAACCGATCTGCCATGACGCCATCACTATGCCAGGCGTCAAACCAAAAAGAGGTGTCCTCACCATCGCCGATGTCCGGCGTGGTGACAGCTTTGTATAGCTGCGTATCAGAGTTTGTGAGTAGTGTAATTTTAAGCTCGAGTGATTGCTTCAACAATTCATTCCAACCCTGAGATTTTGGCCTCGCGTAATAACCACTCAAAATAGTTACCCTTGCTAAAAGAACTAGTTAAGACAACTTTAATTTGTCAGTCAGGAAAGAAGTTAACATAGTTATAATGATGTGCGTAAAATCTGATCGGGTTGTAACTTGTAAGTATGCAAATGACATTAGGACCAAAAAAAAATGACACCAAGGTCTACAAACTACAAAAGCTAAGCTACAAAACTTGGGCCACTAGCTAAGCTACAAAACTTGGGCCAAAAATGAAAGCCGACCCAAAAGTGAATAAAGAAAAAGATGAATGTATTTGGATCTCTAAACTGAACAATTTACATGACTTTCCGCGCGGTTAGTTGCCGAGACGATACCAAAATATCTCTTGTGTATATATTCGTGAGGGCAAAAAGCAGCAAAACGAAGACTACTTGAGCGCTCACTATTCCGAAATGGCTAATGCTGTTGCCAATCTCCATCCAACTACCAGTATTCCGTACCTGTGGGTAAAATGAACAGGAATATTCAGTACATTATTTTTTGTTAAATTAGGAATGTCCACATTTGAATACATAAGGCTAATGTAGTCATCAGAAAAATGAAATAGAAAACAACTTGGTGCAGTTACAGCTTCAAATTTCCAATGATGCAGTCAGAGTTCAAATATCCAATGATGCAGTCACAAAGAGCATTCGAGCTCCTGGATAGGAGTCCACACTCCACAGCTAGTTTGCTACTTTACTCTGTTAGCATATAACAAACTATGGTGTCCCGAACATGGCAGACCAAACAAAATTTAGCCACTAATGAACAAAATTGAAAGAAAGAGATATATAGCAACTAAATATGTCTTTTTTCTTAAATGTAAACTGCATGGAATTATGTTATGAATTATAAAAGGGAAAGGGTGTACATACCAGGAAAAAGAAATGAATAGTCATTACATCTGAAAGCAGTATTACAAGAAAATAACAGCCCAGCCTTGGGATGCGGACAACCTTGGTAATCGCACTAAATGTACATCTGCAATTGTCACCAAGGTCAGCTTAATGAAAAGTAGCATCAAGTTCAGCGCAAATTAAAAGAATACATAATTAAGCTAAGGTGTTGCAGAAAAATGTCCAAAGACCTAATGTTTGGGGGGAAACCTCATCTTCTTTACATTTATTTGTTATATAGCTCGTTACCCTAAGCAGGAACTGCCAATTTAATCTTAAAGTTGCACAACAGATAACTATGTGGAAGTATATAAATAGTCTATGTAGATATCAATACGAACATTAAATTATAAAATGGATTGCTGCCTATTTTTATCTTTCTATAGCAGACGATGACCTAATTTGTGACAAGAACTTCCATTAAAGCATCATAGTTGGAGAATAGGATTACAAAAAAAATAAAAATCACTACACTGAAATCGAGTTTAGCACATCTTCATTAACTTTAATTTGATGACATCATATAGCATAAAAGGTTAGCAATGTCAAAAGAAACTTACATTACAAGCATGAACGGAATGAACAACTTAAAGATAAGAAGTCCTGCCATAAGAAATGGCTGCCAAGAGAAAAGAGAAAAACATTAGTGTCTACAATAATAATAAAAAGTAAAAGGGCGATTCAGAGAAATGTAACATATAAACTTACACTAAATACTGTAATGAATCTGTATACAGACGAGATCTCAAAGCTTGCAATACTTGCAAAATTACCAGTACCAAAGAAGGCGACATTAAATAAGATCACCTGCAACACATAAAAATACCATTAGTTAGACTATTATGTTTTCTGCTAAAACTACAACAAAAGTGCTATTAGTTCCTATTGATTGGATATTTACAAACAAAATACATATATCCATATAGTAGAAATTTGGAATTTAATGCAAGTATGAAGATAGCAATACATTCTGAACAGAAAAAATTGTCAGCACGGGAAGAGTCTCCAATACATGCATTGATCGTAATTTCTTGTTACATGTTATCCAAAATTATTGAATGTATAACCATATGGAATCAGGAAGCATTTTTTTGTTATAAATATACCAATATCATTTCCTTGTGAAACTAAATATGTTTGTGCATAAAGTTCTCAGAGTCCAACTTCACATATTCTACAAAACTTCTTCAGAAATCAGAATAAAGGGAGTAGCTTCCATTGGTCATCCCTATTTTAAATGATTTAGTATCTTTGCATAATTAATCCTAGAGGATTATCTAGAGTGAATATAATCTAATGCCTACTCTGCTATATAAAAAATAAATGCATCGTATCCAAGAGCTTCCACACCTCTATAGTCCATAAGAGAAATGGAAATCATCAGACTTACAAATAACAGAGGGATTCTTAAATCAGATAGTCGTAGGTGTCTTTCTTCATAGCCAAAAACTGAGTCATCTGCAAGGCTTCTGCGACGTGCAGAACCACTTTCTTCTGAGTGATACAGGTTGGCTGATTCCACAAATATCCATCCAATGAGTACCATTGCAAAAGCGCTATAGAAAACTGCTTCATAGCTGTGAAGATTTAACAAATTTGAACAATAATTTTCATGTTAAGAGCTCAGGCACAACAAAAAGAAAATGATGTATAAACTACAGCAGAAGGTAACAGCATACCCAATAGAAAGCAGCAGAAATGGAGGAGCAAAACCCAAGAATATAGATGTAAGACGGGATAGAACACTAGGTGGTGAGAAAAGAGGCAGCACCATAGCAACACCTGCCAAATATCACATGTTAAAACAGTTAAACAGTAGAGCCAAAAAGCTCACAAGTTCAGGATGAACAATCAAACAGGATGAACACTAGGCTTGGCTTCAAAAAGAATGCATACAGGTATTCCCCAGAGGCCAGAAGCGGGGACCAATTTTCCATTTTGTATATTTTCTCTGAATGTGTGCCAGTACAACTCACTTTATATTTCCATTACAAAACAGTAACCAAAAGGAGGCTATGAATTGTAGGATATGAAAATTATTATTTTAAATCATTTTCATAATTCAGTGGAGGATACATTTATTACAATAATGTCAGCCAACTTTACAGGCCATTGATAGTATTCAGAAGGTTTCAGAAAAACGGCTGTGTGTGGAACCCAAACTGATTTTAGAAAATCAGGTTATCAGTATTCACTATTCAGTATTGTAACCAACCTTTATCAACATATTTCATTCATTATAGAACAGAAGGCAAAGAACCAGAGGTCCAGAGTTCCAACTACAAATATACATAAGGATGCTAAGGGAAATATCCATCAGGAATACAAGAAAAGCATTTTAAAGACCTTGAACATTTTTTATTCATTTTATTTACTACCATTCAATATTGTTTTTGAAAGAGCTACCAATATTGTGAGTATTTGAGCCCAAGCAAAGGATTAAATCAAGCCCACAGTTCAAAATTGCCAAATAAGACCCAGCGTCATTCTTGCCATTCAAGTCCAACCATTGGTGCTCCTTATAGGTCCTAACCACAGAGCACGAAAACACATAGTTTCCCTCCAAAAAATAACCTCTCTCCTTGGGGAATGCATCACCCTACATTAGCTCCAAGACACAGGCCTCTAAGTAGAAAAGTAAATGTCTGGGCTTGAGAAGCTTCTGGCCCAGTGGGTCTGTAAAACTCACTTGGATAAGATGTATTTTTGAACCAGACAAAACAAAAAGTTAAAACCAAAAACAGACCAAGAACCTAAACTATAAGACGAGTAAGCTTCGCCAGACCCTTGGATTGATGCAAATGTAAGCATGTGTACGCAGACTTGCTACATACAAAGGCTAGCTGCGTATAGCCTGGGTTTAGACTCGTAAGTTGTCGCTTTATAGTGAAAAGAAGACACGATGTATAAACAAATCAGAGATCACCATGAAACTGAAAGAGAGGATCCAATGAGGCAATGGCACTGTCGATAATTAACAGCACAAATAACAAATCGAGTCACTTACCAGCTACAGACCAATTGATCAGCTGGTGGAGTGAGTGCAATTCTCTGTTCTGGGACCGATGTGAGGTAGATAGCCAAACCATTATCGAAGATATTGCAACTAAAATAACCTAAAACATGACAGATGGTTAAAAACAATGTGTCAAACTTGAACTTCCAAGAAACAAATGCCAACCACAGGATATAACTATTTGAGTTCTGCACCTGAACAAAATATAGTTTAAAGGATTGAGGATCCCGTTTATTTGCTCGGGTGAGATATAGCCAAAAGCTGGAACTATTTGATTTAATCCATCTTGAAGCTAATGCAATAAGTATTATGAGCCCTCCACTAAAAATTCTGCATATAAAGAATTCATCAGACTAAAAGCTGCAATGAAACAACAAATTAAACAGTATTTGATAACATCTAGATGGCTAGCAGCTTCTTAAGAAATCATGAACCGTAACAGCATTAACTGCTATATTACTATATATATGTAACAGCTTGTTCTCTACTAGCACAGGATCAAATATAAGGGGAAAAATGCATGAATACTGTCAGCAAAAGAAGCATACACCAAGTTGTTGTTTTCAGGGATTTCAGCTGGCATCAAAGTGAATACAGACAGGAACCAGCAAGCAAGCCAAATGTATATCGCAAGTGCAGGGCTAGCTTGAATAAACAAGGCGACATAAGTTGAACCGAGTATCCCGAGGACCAAGAAGCACCACGTATAAACTTTCCTATCAAAGAAGCTCATAACCTGCCCACAAGCATCAAATTTCACATCAAATCTTATTAAGTCTTAAAATGATTGTTGTGTCAACAAGTGGGTACATACCAGAAACTCCAATACAAGCAGTGCAACAACCGAACTGGTCAGGAGATTAAAAATGTACTTGAAGGGCATATTAGCTAATTCTCTCCATACGGCCTTCAAAAATTCAAAATTTTGTACAATTCTTGTCCAAAGGAATATTGTCATAAATACATAAGCATGGTAAAGAAGTGGTGATTTCTCCATAAGTAGTATAATGGATGACAAAGCCATAAAGAAGCATCCACCAATGTAAACCTGCAACCAGAGGAGATAAAATCAAATCGTCTTAACTATGTCACCATGCAGATCAGCATGAAATTAATGGAGTAGTTGTCAAATTTGATGAGCAACTTTGATTGAACTAAAATGAACAGTATGCAGCCCTAATTCTATCCAATGCCTACGCTCTATACGCAGAACCAAACCTTTGGATTCTACAGTATCTGTTAAAAAAATAAACAAATTTCTGGGAAAGATGCAAACAGAAAAATATAATGAACTTGAACAAGACACATATTGGCTGCAATCTAGATTGAGTAAAACAAAAACAGAAGTATATGATTTTGTAACACATAAAAAATTAGACATAAATTTAATAAGAATGGAAAGCTACCATACTTTCATGGAGGTATTCCTAGGATACAATTGAGCCCGCTTGAGAAGAATTGCAGGAAATGATGTATAAGACTGTAGCACATGTATAATGAGGTTCACCATCCATCCAATATATCCAAGGGTAATTGTAGTCATTAACATGAACCAATCATATGTTTGGAAATAATGAAGACCAGCAAGAGCCAGCCTTCGGAGCTCCTCAGATTGCTCCATGGCAGTTTCATAGTCCCTTCCAGATATAA
The DNA here is from genome assembly GCA_018135685.1 of Themeda triandra. NCBI lineage: Eukaryota > Viridiplantae > Streptophyta > Magnoliopsida > Poales > Poaceae > Themeda > Themeda triandra. Next base: position 612,288 of record JAENPR010000249.1, read on the forward strand.
GATCCTCAATCTGACTGAGCACTAGAGAAAAGTTTGCCAGTGGCTTAAAAGGTTTGAAGTAGAGTGAACTGGATTCCTTCAACTCTGAGACCGATAAGGGAAGACATGCTTCGGAGTACCAGTGTCATTTATTGTTTAATTTGGACATCTTGGTCATCATACATTAGGGGGGAAAAGAGAAATTGAATGTCAGGATTAGATTCATAGCTAACAGCATGGAGTAGCCTACTGTTATGGGTGATTCCAATAATAGATCAACAATGATGCCTCTAGCACCCATTCACACTACCACACTACAAGCTTATAAGCATGGAGTAGGAAAATTTTGAAGTTCAAGTATGCAGCAAAAATTGTTTTGAAAGGATACGCGACTTTTGGAGAAACTGGTTAAGAATTTGCTTTGTATTGGCCAGAACAGCTTCAACTTCATCAGCCTGTATAAATATAGGGAATAAACTTTAAAAAGCAGTGTTAAGCCAAGCGCAATAGCTTTTTTGCATAGAGTGTTATTGTCTGACCTTGCTCAGTTTCAAATAAGGAGTAGGTAAGCTCCCCACAGAATTCATCGGGCATGGCAAACCCACAAGTGTAGCCTGCAAAAGTTGTGAAGAATTGAGAAAAGAAAAAAGGTTTACTTAAGAAAACTATATGGAACTGAAGAAATGAATATATGGTTGCACTGGAGATTTTCCACCCACCATTAGGGGAGCTATGTCTGCCTGGTTGACATCTACTCTTTCAAAACCTTCAAGGGCCCAGTCTTTTGGAGTGGGTGTATCATGTTTGTGGTCATCTACAAACCGAAAGCCATCATCAGGTTTCTCTGTATAAGCCAGGAACTTTGGGCTTCTAATTCCAGCACCCCAAGCTACAAGAGGAGTATCTGTATTTGAAGGGTGTCCGTCTCCATGGCTTCCTGTAGGTACCAGTGCTTTATCAGGCATCATAATGAAGGAGTAACATAGAGTACTAACCTAATATACTAACAAGTTAACCAATAAAATGAAGCCTTTGCAATTAGTAATAAACCATAAAGGGTGTCCGTCTCCATAGCATAAACCATAAAGTGCAAGTGTGCAACTAAATTTAGTGTGCTAGAAAGCATTACATGGCAGGAATGGATTTGTAGGTAGGTAATGCAACTAGTCCATTGTGAATCCAGATCCAATATGCCATTCATTTTGGGCAGCCGTTGATTAGGGGATACTTTCCACATCTATATGAAGAGATTTGCAGTTGAATAGTCTTCTTTTCCTTTCTGTATTTTTCCTAAGGTGGGAAGAGATCTTCTTTTTGCGAACGTGCCCATGAACGTGTTCCATTAATAGGGAAGAGTTTCACAGCGCTTTGGCAGCCCACAGGCATGATACCCGGAATTACCAAAGAGGTGGAGAACACACAATCAGGCCATGCAGACATACAGACCTACAGACTTACACTTATAGCAATTACATGATAATAAGATTTGCGACGGAACACCGAAGCGCTAGCTCATCCATCCACCAGGCCTAAGAAGACCGACGGGGCCTTGTACCCCACTGCAACCCGATCATTTCCCTCATTGACGATCGTCATTGCCAAGGTGAGGAGACATAGATATGGGGAGTGGTACTATGGTAGTATTCAAACCTAATTTAATTCCCAACTTTCAAATTAAAACTTGAATGTTTCAAGTTCAGCAGGTTTACAGTTTCCTGGCGGTGACAGCAGAAATGCCACACTCTCCCAGAAAAACATAACCAGTCAGTTGCCTCCAATATCCTGACCCTGACAAGGAACCTAGCTCTAAAAACTATATAAACATGAGCAGCAAAAAAAATATACTTGTGAAACCATTATAACTTACCTTTGTCACTCATTCCATGATCTGCAGTAAACACATATGCTGTTTGATTGTCATTGAAGTAGTTCTCCATGAGATTGTACATACTTTCAGCTATTTGATCAACAACCTTGACATTGTTCAGATAGATGCTTGAATAGGGTCGGTGTGCATGGCCATTGGTATCACAACCCAGCAAGTGCAGAAATATAACCAACTTATCTTGTTGGAGTAACTGCCTCAATTTAAAATCGTCAAAAGACCTGTTGATAAGACCTTGAAACTGGTCAAATGACCAATGATCCAGAAATGATGCATCTGCAATCAATGTCTCTGACAAAGTAAAAAACATGATTCCAAAAGGAAAATAAATTGCAAAAGCAGATGATTGATATTTTAGTCGCTTTGATGTTGAGTGATTGAGTCAATAAAGTTTTCTTTGAAGAGGAGCACAGCCTTCATGTATTCAAAGAGGAAACAGACTTATTTATACAATTTGAGTCAAAAACAGATTTATTAAGGAAAGCACAATGTGATTCATAGTAATGCCTTAAGCTTCAGGAAGTTGCATGTTACTGCCAATAAATCTGACCTGTTGCAAAGTCTTCGTATTCATGGGGATAAGTGCCCCAGGTACTGTGAGGTACATTACTGCAGAATATAGGAACAATATCTGGACTTCCAAATGAGATAGTGTGCCGACTCTGATTAAATACAGAATCAAACTCAACTGGATTGGCCTTCCATCCTGCCAAATACAATGCTCACTGTATCACTATTAGGGCATAGCATATAACACTTGTTTGATTTAACTGAGCAATATTATCCATGTGCAGGATGTCAGTTATACACATTTCTCTCAGTTACAAAATACTGGCACTATGGTTCAGATTTTTAGTTAGCAATCATGAGGGTACGAGTACCACTAATACTAGTTCAGTGGCAACAACTACTAAAAATGGCAAAGCAATGCAATTACACATTATAAGTGCAGCATACTTGGAATTAAAGTAAACTGAAAGACTTGTGAAAAACATTGCATCAAATTGAATCGTGAACAGTCTGTAGAGCTAGCACTGGGGCAGCGCACCTTTGGTGACAGCACTGGGGTCCTCATAGAAGCCAGCGATGAGGGAGACATGGCCGGGCCTGGACTCGGTGGGCGGGCGCGCGTGGCTGACTCCCCACCGTCCCTTCTCCTCGATCACGCCGCGCAGGAACGGCGCCCTGTACCTCCCCCGCTCGTCCGGCTCGAAGAACTTGTCCGCCCTGAGCCCGTCCGCTGCACCCACCAAAAACCCCCAGCCGAATTACGAGCCGCCGACCGAAGCTTGATGGGACGGGATCGGAGGATCAGGGGCACGCACCGACGAGGAGGACGAGGCGCTTGGCGGGGGCCGCCGAGAGGCGCGGCGGCACGGGATCCATGCCGTGCACGATGGGGGACTTGAAGTAGATGTCGAAGATGCTGAGCATGTACACGGCGTGGAGCGCGACGCCGAGCACCACCAGCCACCGCTCGCGCCGCCGCGTGGAGGCGGACGGCGCGTGCAGCTCCGTCTGCGGGCGCGGGCGGCCGCCGGCCATCGCGAGTGGCGGGGCGCGCCGGCCGAGCCGTGGAGGTGGGGGCGGTGGTGGATCTCGGTTGAGTTCTGGAGGGAAGGGACTGCCGGACTGGGGCGAATGCGTCGTTAGACTGACGGACTGACAGGACCGGACACGCGTGGAGTGGGTGCACGGATCCAGAGTTTTATCAAACTACACTTTCAGCCTTCAGGGTTTTGGTTAAATGATTATAACCAACCACAGTCGTGATTAACACTTTATACAAAGAATGAATCTCTTTTTCTAAGGAGATCTTGTGTTTTGTTATCTTGAAAAATGAGTCAAGTTTTTTTTACAAGAACACTTATATTATATTAAAAGCCAAATTACATAAAGGTCTTCAAAAGAAGACATGATTACAACAAGGTCATTCATCTGGATTGGGAAGCAGCATCGTCGTCGGAGCCAGAGAAGATATGGCCGCCAGCGGAGGGTCGCAGGGGCGTCGGAGACGCATACCCCCGGGTTGACGGATTGCGCAAATCGTCGGTTATAGTTGGGACGGTCGAGCCAACAGAGTCGGTGTACATCGGCAACCCAAAGATGACGTTGGGGGCGTTGTCGAGGGTTGAAGATGAAGCTCGAACCTAGATCCTAGGTGGTGGCGGTGCAGTTGAACCAACACCAAAGGAGCTACCTAGCTGAAGAAAACAGAAGGACCGAAGGCTATTGTTTGGAAAAGAAAGCTGGCAGTAGCGATGGAAGTGGGACGGTGTGGAGTAGATCTCGACAACAGTGTGATGATGTCGTGGGAGCCTGGGAGGGGGTGAAGTAGTTGAGATCTGCTAGGAGGAGGAGGGGGTTTATTTTATTACCACTAACCTTGGGTCAGCGACATTGGCGACGAGAAAGACACCAAGGAGAACCACGGCTGCCGCAGCTCCGACGACGAGGACGACGATAGGGGGGAGGGGGGCGAAAGCCATAAAAGGCACTCAAACACAAAGGCTACTCAAACTATACTAGCTACTTAGAGCATCTCCAACAATTCCTTAAAATTCACTTGGTAAACCTTGGGTCGTAGCAACTTGGTATATTGTTTTCCAAGTGAAAAAATGTCTCTCTCCAACAACTTGGTATTCTAACTTGGTAAAACTAGAGGATGACATATGGGACCCATATGTCATTGTCTATTTCGGATGACCAGAAGAATAGAACACGACGTTGACCGGCGGGGTGGAAATTTTGACTCGCGATTTCTCGACAACGGCTGCGCCAAATCGGATGAGGTTTGATCCTACGCGATCGTAACGAAAAAGCGAAACTTTTAATATTTCCCATCAAAATATTGAGCACCGTAGGGTACTCAACCACGGCGAAGTGTGCGGCGGCGCATGCAGCGTGCGAGCACTGGCGAGCAGCGCATGCGAGCAGCGATGCAAGCGGCCAGCGATGCAGCGGGCGGCGCATGCGAGCACGAGCGGCCAGCAGCGATGCGAGCAGCGACGCGAGCGGCCAACAGCAATGCGAGCGGCCAACAGTGATGCGATGCGAGCATGCGAGCAGCGAGCGGCCAGCAGCGATGCGATGCGAGCATGCGAGCAGCGATGCGCGCCCTCTCCGCGCGCGGAGGGGGTTTTTTCCCAAGTGTCTATTTTAGCAAGTTGGTTTACCAAATTGTTGGAGAAGCTTTTTTGTGTTTTTGCCAAAAATTATAGAATAGCAAGTTGTTTTTGGGAGCTCTTGGAGATGCTCTTACAAGCATGAAGAGTGGGAACCCCCCCCCCCCCCCCTCCCTGCTGAAGAGGGGTGAGAGGGACGACATGCAAGATTTGAATCGGGAGCTTAAGGGAGAGTCGTGTCGTGTATCAACTAAAAAGGATCAGTGGTTTCATTTGTACGTGTTGTAAGAGTTAATTTGAATAATCCAAGTTCATTTGGTTGCAACCAAATAAGTTAAAACAACCTTTTGAATTTTGTCCACATAAAACAAAATATATCCTATTTTAAAACAACCTTTTGAATTTACCAGAGCGGTCCACATAAAACAAAATATATCCTATTTTCAAGTTGCAGGTACTTTAAAACTATGTAAGAAAGTATAGTTTATAAGACAAATACTGTGCAAAACAATAGTTTAGAAAGAAAAAAAATAAATTAGGGTTTATTAATAAGTTCTAATGGTTTTAAAACTCGAAGGTTGACAAAGGGATGTTTGTTTTTAGGTAGGTTAATTCTCTTTCTCGACTCGTTTCCCCCTCACTACAATAGACCAAAAACAAACCAAGAGTGAGTTGCTTTCTAGCACCGATCTCGGTAGCTCCCCTTGCCTCTAATGTCCTCTTTGATGCTAGAGAGTGAGGAGGACCACGATTTCAATTGTTGGTGTACACACCCTATGCTACTAGGTTTGTATTAGGTAGGTAGGTTAGGGTTCAGTTTACCCATGGCGGTGACACTACACTGGTGATTTTTGCTACTTGTGCTTCAATGTCGACAATCGCGTGGAGGACTTCAACATCGTCGGTTGTGGGGCGTCCTTTTGCATGCGGTGCTCTTTCTCTACCACCGGAGGAAGAGTAAAGCTCTTCTTCCATCATTTTTGCGAAGGGGTGGGCACTTTCAACATCCCTTTTGGTGGATTCCTTATTCGTGTTGCTAATGGTATTGGCAATGACGAAATAATCTTAGGACCAACGACAGATCCCTCTTCTTGTCCTTTTCATCACATGTTGGCGGTTGATGCTCGTTTAGCACCCTCAATGCATTTTGGCAAAGTTTCTAGGTGCTCTTGGGACAAATCCATGGGACAAACCCTCGTTTAGCAAATTCTTAAGTCAACTTAGTTTAAGTTTGATCAAATATATAGCAAAGAATATTATCTAATACCTCAAACAAGTAAGTTATGAAAACATATCTCGTAATAAATCTAACTATACTCATTTGACATCATAAATATTAATGATCTTTTCTATGAATTTGATCAAATTTGGAATAGTTTGACTCAGAACAAGCTAAAATGCACTGTATTACAGAACGGATGGATGGAGTAATGTCTACTTTAATCTTGATGAGATCGCTCCTAAAGAGGTATCTATTTGGAGAGGCATCTTGAAGAGGTGTTCATAACATCCCTAGATTGAAATTTTCTTTGAGATCAATGCAACTAAATCATGTAGCTGAAATTCCTCGAAAAATGCCATTTGAACGCAACCGAGGTATGGAAAGACCAAAGAGACATCTCGTCAATGGCACCATAAACTACCTAAGTAAATATATAAGGATCCACAAATCTAACAAGAACTATGAAGAAGTGAAATGGATTCCCGCCTCTGTCCACCGGTGACATCACTGAAAAATAGTGTCACGTCCTTAAAATTAAGACATAAAACCTTTTACTATAAATATGTTTTTGCCATTATGAACACCATTTTGCCAGTATTCTCAAAACAATAATTAGAGTCATTTGATTTGAGAAATCAACCATCCTAAATAATAAGGTGGCACATCATGAGTTCATTCTTCAAAATTTAATATAACAATAAAACAAACAAACAAAAAATATATAATAAAATAATAATATTTTGTGATATCAAATAAGTATGTTTTTAGATTACACAATACAACATATACGTCCACAACACGCACATACACTTACACATTAATTATTATACTTTTAGTAATATCTATTTGATGTCATAAATCTTTGTGATTCTCTCTACAAAGTTATAATGACTTATAATTTAAAATGAAGGTACTTCATACCGTTCGCAGAAAATAGCAGGCCATAAGGGCCTACCATTGACGGTTGTGAAGCAAGATAATTCTAGGAGGCAAGGGAAACTAAAAATCGATACATTTCTGGAAGACAATTCATCTGTAACAAATTAATAAAACGGAAGTTTACATTTACTAAGCTGGTGAGTTCTGCCAAAGGAAATTGGAGGAGAACCTTCAGGAGGCTTCAGGATTTCCTCGTCATAGTTAACCGACATGAGACACAATCCATGTGGTGGTGCTGACAAAGCCACCTTCGCCAGTTCTTTGCGATCCCGCGCCTCAATGATCATTGGAACGACATCAGGAGGCAATGCTTCCTTTCCGACTTGAAGCAGCAAAGCAACCTGCATCATCCGATACATCATACTCTATGGGTGGGCAAAGTAAAAAGTGAAAAAAGAAGTCTGAAAGAGAAGCGCTGAATGCACCAAAACCATTTCATCTTGTGCAAATATACCATTTCACAGATGTAGAATTCTTCAAACATTTTTTTTTTCTAAAGTTTGCACACATTTTTATTCTGCCATGTCATCCAATACCATTGATGCCCATTATGTTCACTGGTGGAGTAACTAGAAATTGCTAAGTTCAGGCTCTGTTTTTTTTATACAATTAGTTCAGGCTATAATATTTCAGTCCTAGTAGCTTCCTCCTCCCCTTCCAAATTATAAGTCATGTTGGCTTGCCAAAACAACTTATAATTTTAAACTGAGGTAGTAGTAGATAAGCTTCAAAGTAATGGGATGCTAATTTTCAAAACCTTTTGACCATGTATGCCAATTTTGATTTCTATAAAAGGCCAAATGCTTATTGACCAATATTGAAGTAGATGGAGATATAACTAGTTTTCCACTTACATTATGACTACACTAATGCAGAGGTATGAAGGTGATTCCACAATTGATTTCAAATTTCAACTATTAGGTGTAGAGAAAATAGGAAGATAATCAAGGTTGCTATAAATGGGTCAGAAAATTGTATTTCCCATGCATCTAAGATAAACAAATGATGGAGCACATATATGATTTAGGAAAAATGGAGGACTTGCAAAAATGTTAAGGTATAAATATGTAAACCGGAAAGAAGCTAAATTTGAAATAGGCATTTACACACGATGTTAAATTACCATGTTCCTCACTTGTCTGTACAGAAAACCGGTGCCTTCAACCTCGAGTTGTAAGACAGCACCCTGTAGAGTATACGAATAAAAAAGGAAAGAGCATGTCAACCAACACCAAATGGAAGCCCACCAATATGTAAAGATGAAACCAATACTGAACAGCACACTAAAAAACAGAAGTACCCAAAACATTTTATTTTGGTTTGGAAATCAATTACCATTTCAGTAACATCAAAACGTGTTATCTTCTTTGTGGGTCTGCGCTCACCATCATTATGTGCGGCATTAGCAAAGGATGTGAAGTCATGGGTTCCAACAAAATAATTTGCAGCCTCCTGCATGGCATGGGGATTAAGTTTATAAGCACTATGATAAGCATAGCGATTATGAAAGGGATCCATGACTGCTTCGTTATAGATCTTGTAGCAATAGACTTTGCTCTGTGTGGATGTGCGAGCATGAAATTCAGGACGTGCTGCGCTAATTTCCCTGACTCGAATCTCATGAGGAAGGAGTCCATTCATTGCAGAGTGAAAACTATCGAGGCAACGGTAACTGAAGGGTGTAGTAAAATGTGCCACCTGAAAAAAAAAAACAAATATGATAAGTGATCCCCCAACATTTCATATAAAACATAACATTGACATTTAACAGTGCAGGATAAGCAAACCAGAGTAGATATCAATTTAAGCTTCAGTTTACAGTTATGTAGTATGTTTATTAAACCTGACCCCATGCATGAACACCTGTATCAGTCCTGCCTGCACCGACCAAGCACAGTTTCTTCCGATCCAGCTTAGTGATGCATATTAGTGCATCCTCTAGAAAGTATTGTATTGTTGGAATTGATGGTTGATACTGCCAGCCTGAGATATAATGGTGAGAATCATGTTAGGTTGCAAAATTAAACTGTTCTCGTGAAACCTAAGGGATGTACATGTGAAATAGTGAAGCAATTTTAACTAAATAGTGGTTGATAGCTTGAGTATAAGGGGTGGCTATCCAGCTAGCAGTTTTTGAACGAGCATTGTTCAAATTCGGAATATTCTGGTTAGCGATCATGAATCATCTTATTTTCCATTCAGAAGTAATTTAATTATCAGGTTAACAAGCTGAGCCTAATCAAGCTGACATGTAGTTACCATCCATACCAAATTGGCAATTTTTGTTTTCAAGCAAACAATCAGAGCAGGGAAAGGAGAATAATGTCCTACCTATTATTTCTCAACCGTTTAATTGATGCTTGCGCAGCACCTATGCATGCATATAGAATTATAGGTACTTCAAAAGGCTAAAACTTAAATAGGAATTCTAGCAAAATTGGGCCATGATAACTAATCATATTCACATCTAACAGTGATAGCTGAGTAGCTGACTAACAATTTTGCACAAACCGTAACATGTTTATAATGGATACATTCCAAGTTGCAGGTCATTTTAGTTTCTTCTAAATTAATCTAGCATTGACCAAGTTTATACAAAACCTATTAGCATGTACAATAAATACGCTATCAATTACAGTTCATGTGGGTTTAATAAAAAAAATGATGTTTAAGATGTTGGTGTGTTTTTCTACAAACCTGGCCGAAAACTAGAGAAATCTAATATTAGACAAAAATAAAATAAAATGATCTCTGATTTGAGACGAAGGGTGTATTATGGTAAACCATTGTATCATTCTTCAGATGTTATATCAGGAACCAAGTCAAACCTTTGAACTTCGTTCCATCGTAGGCGATGACCATCCTCCACTTGTGCATATTCTCCGGCAGCGCCGTGTCACCTTCGGCCGCCTCTGGCGCGACAAGCGAGAGCTGGCCACCATTGGCTAGCTGCTGCTGCTGCCCGTCCGAGGGAGAGAACAAAGACATCGTTTTCACGTGAGATGGAAAAGGAAGAAGGGACCGGAGGAGAAAGAGAGAGGAGGAGGAGGCGCAGGGCTTTACCGACGTGTTTCGGCCGCAGGCGGCGGCGGAACCGCGGGCGCCGGGGGTGGCGGAGGCGCGGATAGGGAGAGGAGCAGAGCGGAGGGGCGCTAAGCCCAGCATATCCACTTCTCAGAGAAGCGCCAGGAGCGCGCAGGAGCGGACTCCTCAGCAATGTTCCGCGGAAATCCAACCGCTAGAGGCAGCAGGCCTTCTAGAGCAACCCTGCACAGGCCATGGAAAGCGAAGGGGGAGTGGAATGGACGGCGGCGCGGAGCGGCAACGGCAAGCCGGCGACTCTAGGACCTGCGACGGCGAGAGGCGGCGAGAACGAGAAGAGACCGCGACCGGGCGGGTGGCGCTGGGACGAGATTACAGGAAGGAACTCAGGAATGGATACGTTTGGGCCGAAGGCCCGAAGCCATCGCCGGCCCGTCCAAATTTGACCGCTGGCGAGCCCAGTTCCTCGTGCATGCACGGCCGGTCGTATTTTAGTCTTTCCGCATGGCCCCACCTGCCAGAGCATCTCCGTCTCCACGAGCTCGCCTCCCATTTCCGCATTTCCTTGGCCACTCTCCTCACTCCAGTCTCACACTCTCCCCCACCGACCAAACCCTAGCCCCGCCGCCCGCCCCCGTCGCCGGCGCCGGAGGCCCGGGGCCACACCAGCGAAGCAGCCAGAATGGGTCCGCCGGCGGCGGCACCGCTGCCGGACGAGCTCGTCGAGGAGATCCTCCTCCGCATCCCGCCGTCCGACCCCGTGACCCTCGCGCGCGCTGCAGTCGCCCAGAAGCGGTGGTTCGGCCTCGTCGCCGGCGACGGCTTCCACCGCAGGTACCGCGCCCTCTACCACGCGGCCCCCATGCTGGGCTTCTTCTTCCAACCCTGGGATGCCTCCTACTTTAACCCCAGCGCCAGCTTCGTCCCCGCATCCTCCTTCCGACCCAAGCCCCACACCGGCGGTCTCCGCCTTCGCCTGGAAGACGCCCGCCACGGCCGCGTCCTCCTCCGCGCCTACGGGAATTTTTTCGACGACGACGTACCCGGGGTTTCCCTCGTCGTCTGGGACCCTATTACGGGCCACCGGATGGACCTGCCGAGACCCAAGGGCTTCTTCAACGAGGGGGACTGGAAAGCCACGGTGCTCTGCGCCGCCGCCGCCCCTGCTGGCTCGTGCGACCACCTCGATTGCCACCGTGGGCACTTCATCGTGGTCCTCATCGGCAGCTACCCAAGCGACAGCGGTATGTTTTCCTGCGTGTACTCATCACAGGATGGCGCGTGGAGCAAAATCATTTGTGCTGGGCATCCCGGGGCCTATTTTGGTTTCTACTCTGGGTGCAGCGCTCATGTGGGGAATGCACTGTACCACATGATAGGCTTGGGAAATAGAATTCTCATTCTCAAGTATGATTTGGGTACACGGGAATTATCTGTGATGGAGCCACCTGTTATGCTCGCACGCGATGAATTTGCTGCATCTGAGCGAATTCAACTCACCACCATGGAGGATGGGCAGCTAGGACTAGCAGTACTGCGTCAGTCTACACTTCACATATTGTCAACAGATGAAGATTTTGGATGGGGAGAAACCAAAATCATTGATCTGGAAAAATGTGGTAATCATGTCCCATTCACCACCACACCTTCTTTGATTGGCTTTGCGGGAGACATTGGTCTTGTTTTTATTAAAGATAGAAACAATGGAATCTTGAGTGTTGACATAAGGTCTGCTCAGATGAAGGTGGTCGATAAGAGACTATTCATCTCATGGATTGTTCCCTACATCAACTTTTGCTTTTGCACTTCAGGTACTTTTCTCAGGCATCCTGATTATCTTTATTCAAGTACCAATTTTAACTCTGCTCAGAATATTCGATTTATACAATGCAACATCATTTTTGTCACTCTGTCAAAATGTTTTTGCAAATAAGAATTCTTGGAGATCACTATATATGCTGGTCTTATTCATTAGTCACACCTGATATGGATAATATTGATTGCAGTACAATTGATCAAAGTATTGGGTGGCTGATAACATAGCACTCTATTCATGTGGTGGTTCAGGATTTGCCTAAGTGCGATAAATCCTGAGTGCCACCAAGTTGTGTAGCAATTTATAATTTTTACAATTTTGGATTCACCTTTACTGAGATAAAATCCAGAGTGCCACCAAGTTGCATGAAAAAAATTTAAATTATGTTTCCAAATTTAAGCTGGGACAAGAAGAGGTATCCAAAAGGACGGAAGCCACTTCTTGTATGACCTCCTACATTTCTAAAATCCTTCTAGTGCCTTCCTGAAACTGTGTATGTTTGTGTTCCTTTGCTATGAATGGTTATCACTTAACATAGAATTATAGAAATGTGGATGATGATTGGTGACACTATGCTTAACAATAGTGGCAACCTGTCAAATGTTGTGGTTGGTCAAAATGTGAAAACAAATATTGTTTAGGCAACTCGGTTCCTCTGCCAGCTGATGTCTCTTCCAAAACTTCTGCATTCATGCTGTAATGGGAGTGAGGAAAAAAAGAAAGGGGAACATGGGTGGGTGCCTTAAGTTTTGGGCGGTCATGTACTCATGTGTGGCCAGCCTTTTTTCCTAGTCAAGGTGAAATTGTGTAATAATTATTATAAATATCATGCGGTATATGTTTGATAACTCTTTAGCTTTGGTGGGATTGTTGCTTGTTTCTCTTTCTTTCTTTAGGTTTTCTGCATTTTCTATTTCTTTTCTCTTAACTTCTTGGGGATAATCACAAGCTTTGCAATATCCTACTCCACATGTACTCTGATTTTCTTGCTGACATGTGGCGATTCAGGATTTGCCAACGTGTGTGATAGGGAAATCATGTGGCAAATTATAAATTGTCTCCAAATTTAAACTTGGACACTAAGGTGCCCAAATAGAAATAGGAGATAAACTGTTACCTACATGTGCTTCTACAGCTCAAAAATAGTCCTGTGCTGTGCCTTTCTGAAACCTTGTACATTCGTTAGCTATGAATGAATGGTTATGACTTGACAACATATAAATGTGGATGATGATACCTATGCTAAATAGAAAGTGTTCTTCTGAAGCTGAGTTAATCTTCTCTTTTTGACCAATTGTGGTTTATAACTTTTAGAGCTGTGGGTAATAAGTTGCTTCCTCTGTTCCAAATTATAAGCTGTTTTGACTTTTTTGATACATTCATTTTACTATGCATCTAGATATGATAATATGTCTAGATACATAGCAAAATGGATGAACCAAAAAAGTCAAAACGACTTAGAATTCAGAACAGAAGAGAGAGAGTACATTTTGTTAATCTTTTTTGTTAGCCATTATTATTAGTTGGTCAAAATCTAAAAACAAACGTTCAGTTTGTGCAAAGTTTGATTAATCTGCCGGCTGTCTGATGTTAGTTTTAAAACTTTTGCATTCCTGCAGCAATGAGAGTGGCATCTAAAGATGACCAACCAAGTGCAGCCTCAAGGGATGTGCAGTCATGTGTGGGTAACAGTCTTTGCAGACAAGGTGAAATTTTGTAGTAATAGTGTTGAATATCGTGTGGTATATACTCTGGATATTTCTTCAACACAACACTGGTGTATTCCTGCTGGTTTCTGCATTTTTACTTTTCCTCTTTTGAAGCACTTATTTGGCTTGCCAATAAGCTTTGCAGTTTCCTACTCCACATGTATGTACTCTTTCTAAGGTTGCAATGAAATCCTGGAATTATTATGGTTCATTTTTCACCAGAAACTACATAGGCTGGAGAAAATGAGCTTACAAAATTGTTTAAAGCTCATTGTTATCCTACATGATTTTTAGATACTTAAGGCAGCCAATAGTAGTGATATAGAAATCATGTCTGCATATAACAAGATCTTTGTGTGTGAAAACTAGTTGGCAAAACCCCAAGTTTGTGAGGGTGTTGTGGGGCAGTTATATATACCTTAGAGCATTTGATTTGTTGCTTTCCATGAATTTCATTTGTGACACACCCCCACTGTCCTGTTATAGTTTGAGATTTTATTTTTATGTGTGACATGCTGCATTTGGTTTGCTGTTGTGACAATGTCAAAATATATATATATCTGGAGCATGATAATGGGTTTCGTGTAAGTGTTAATGATTGTTAATAAGAGGGTTCGCTGACTCCATTTGCATTTCGTGCCTTACTATTTACTTCATCTTCACCATTTATTTCATAACTGTCTGTTTCATCTGACTGTTTGACTACAGGCAAATAGCTGCTGCTGTCAGATGGGGGAGGAGGCTATCTTTAGTTGCTACACCTAAAACGTCGGACCTTACAGTGGATCACTTGCTGCATGGACGCAGCAGCAGCAGTGCAAAGCCCTCTCTCAAAACTATCTGAAACTCCTATTATATCATGTGTTGGGCTGTTGGCCAAGCCAAGAGGGGAATGTAGCATGAGCTCTGTGTTGAGGTCAACTGTTCTGATATTCCCTTTAGGGACTAATATAATGTAGCAGACATCCAAGTATGTGTGGATCATTGTGTTCGTAAATTCTGAATCTTTTTTAAAAATCTGTGTTTGTGAAATCCTTGGTGACAAACTGATAATCGAGTTAGACACTATGGGCCAGTTTAAGTTTTGAGTTGAAGTTACGGTCTATAGCTGAAGCTGTCCTTGCTATATCACGGAGCTGCAGTGAGAAGTATCATTTCTCTTTACTTTGCAGAAGCGTCCTGAACACTTCAGGCATCTCATTTCGACTGTCATCAATTCTTGAATGGAATCAAATTGCGGCCACATACCAGCAGTTGGTGATGCTGAATTATGTTTTGTGATTGCTCGCCAAATGCCATCCTGTTATCAATTTTGACTGGTTGGAGCTGTTTGTTCTGTGCGTGGCTGGCAGTACCAAATGAATCTGAAGTTGGTTGTTCTGAAAAATGAATCTGATGTTCAGTTCCATTGAACAAGCATTGGTGAAGTGTCTTTCAGTTCAGGTTCATTTTAATTTACAAATAGAGCAGTATAGGTGCCTCGTATCTGCATGGTGAATGAATTGAAAATATCATCGTAAACAGAAGAATAGTCGCAACCATAGGATTCGTTGTGTGATAACAAACAGTAGATGAATGAATTCATTGGCATTTACAAAGAGTCAAAGAGTAACGAGATGCATGATTATGAGAGCCATTTACCTGTGTGCCCTTATAAATAATGGACGTTCCGTGGTGCCCCTCAAAAATTCATTCTCTCCTCTGGCTCCAACACCAAATCGTTTTTGCCCCCTGTGCCCTTCCGTCCACTTTTCCCTCTAACGCTGTGAAACGCCGCTGACAAAAGACTTGGCTGCCCCTCTGTTCGCTGGTTGTTGGCTTGTTCCCCTGTGCCCTTGAGTGCTGCTCTGTGCGCTGGGATTTTGGCGCCAAAAGGCAGGCTGGTTGGCGCCAGAAGCTGAAGATGTTGGCGCCAAAATCCCTTATATAAGGCGCCCACACCCAGACTTGCTCTTATCTCTCTCTTCTCTCCTTCTTCCTCTCCAGTGCAGCAGCCATGGCAGCAGCTCAACCAAGGCGGGTGCTTTGCCCCAACTGCCATGTTCTTGCCAACCGTTTCGTCGCCAGGACCAGGACAAACAACAACCGGGCATTTCACAAGTGCCCCTTCTATGCAGTTTGTGTTTTCCATCTCTTCTCCCTTTTGTTTTTGTTTCACTTTTTCTTTGCTAATGTTTCAGATCTGGTTCATGTTGGTGGCAGGTTGGAGGCTGTCAGTACTATCAATGGGAGGATGAAATGGCCCCCCTGCTCCTCTACATGCTCTACCCCTGGATCCAGTTCCTCTTCAAGCAGTGCCACCACCAGAACATATCCAAGCATCAAATCCTATGGCCATCTACCAGGAAGGTGCTGAGGATGCTGGAGCAGTGCAAAACATGGTGGACAATAGGGTTGAGAACCAACTTAAGTGGATAGAGAAGCTGGTCTATGTCTCGTATTGTTCTTGCTTTGTATGCTATTTTCAAGAAGTAGGGTCCTAGCTGTGTGGTTGTAATGCATGAGAACTAGATGTTTGAATGAATGGATCTATGAATGGTTGAATGGATGTATGCATGAATGAACAAATTGCCAGGATAACATGAGAAGAACATCTCATTTTCACCATTAACAGCAAACAAAGTACTCTAACCCAACATAGTTCATGTTTCATCAGCTAAAATATGTCATGAGCTCAAGCATAAGTTCAGACATGACCTAAACCATAAGTTCACACATCATCTAAAGTTTAAAACACAGGAGTCATTGCATCACAAAGAACAAAAGAAGGACCACCGGTCACAAACAACACATCATTAGGTTTCATTGCCAAAAGAAGGACATCAACGAGATGTCATGGCATCACAAAGAACAAAGAGAGGAACACCATTAACCTCTTCAGTCCATGTGTAGTTTCTTCTTGCTCTGGTGTTGGCAAAGCAGTGGTCTGTTTGGTGTCGAAGGGTCGGCCGGGTCTTTGGAAGAAGGGCCCTCTTTGGGGTCGGCCGCATGGCTCTTTTTGTCTTGTTGGGGCTGGTGTTGATCACAAAGCATTGTCATCTCGGCTCGGTTGTATGGTGGGCTCGGTTCTTCGGTGAAAGGCTGCAGGAACACCGTCATGCGCAGTGGGATCGGTTCATTGGAACCAGGTTCCTGACCTAGGCACAAAGAAATGGAAATGAGAACCAATTACAGGAAACTAGTGAAAATGGAGATGAACCAGTTAGTGTGTTTGAACCATACCTTGTGTCAATGGTTGTGCTAGCCGGAGCGAGATGACTTTGGTTTCCTCTCGCCTTTTCTTTCTTGTAGCATTCATCACCGCTTCATTGTGTGGGTACGCATGAGACATGGAGCTACCACAATGCTAGTCTCGTGTTGGTGCTTGCCGCCTTCTTTTGCCTCTTCTTTGGGGGACCCCCGCAAACAACTCGGGTTAATTAGACACAATGAAGAACTTATCATGACAATGTATTTAAGAGTTCAAAGTATTCACCTCTCGCCATTATTGCTGCTATATCCTCTCCGGATTCCCATTCTTACATGTGTAATAATGGTGCCCTTTTAGACCACAAACTCGCACTTATGGGCCCCTTTCTTCCGGCTCCCTCCTTCCATTGCCGATTTCATTCGTTCTTATGCCTCCTCCACCGAGTGGACTTGAGTAAGGGAGGGTGCATGAAGAAACCATGAGTAGCTTTGGGCCATATGCTCTTGTCAGGAATACAAGGGATTGAACCCTCATAAGCTTGTTTGAATTTGTTCACAGAATAGTACTCATCAACAAAGTCTTCTAGTTTGGCACCATGGATTGAGGTAATGTATGCTATTGCATGCTTGCAGGGGATTCCAGAACCCTGCCAAGCCCTACATGTGCAAGTTCTTTGAGCTATGTTCACAACAAACCTGTACTCACTGGTGGTGCCCTTATAACACAATTCAGCTACACCTTCAGGGGAGGATGTGATCACCTCAATGTCCAGATTGTAGCTATCTTCCCTCAATTTCTTGACAATGTGAGGAAGAATCTTCCCTTCAAACTTCATGGCAATCTTCTTTCTTTGATTCCATTTGATCAATACCCTCTCCGCCTAAATGTGTCCAAAAGGTCATCCAGATTCTTCCCCTTCTCAGGTTTGATCCAATTGTTAAAGGACTCTGCCAGATTATTGGAGATATAATCCACCTTTGATGCTGTCCTATACTGGCTCCTAGTCCACAGTTTCTTGTGAATGTCCAACAAGTACCTCATGGCCTCTGGTTTTGCAGTTGCCATTGCATTGTAGTGCTTGTTGAAATTGTACTCACTCCATGAGTATGCAGCAGCCCACAAGTGGTCATCAAACACCTTTCCACTATACCTCTTCTTGAAATTCTGTACTAAATGATATACACACTCTCTGTGTTCTGCCCTAGGATACACTTCAGCTACTCCATTGATGACTGCTTGACCACAGTCAGTGCTGAAACATATTCCTTCAGGCCATCCAATTGCCTCCTTCAGCCTCTCCATGAACCACACCCAGTTCTCAGTTGTCTCAGAGTCAATCACCCCAATAGCAACTGGGTACATCCAGTTGTGGCCATCAACTGCACAGGCTATGCACAACTGCCCTCTGTACCTCCCATTCAAAAATGTGCTATCCACAGCTAGATATGGTCTACAAGCTTTTAAAAACCCCTCAACACATGGCTTCAATGCAAAGAATAATCTGTTGAACCTAATCTTCTCATTTATTGTGTGGTGATCAATCACAAAGAATGAACCAGGGCATGATTCTTCAATCTGGGCCTTCAACCTAAACAAGTTGTTAAAACTCTTGTCCCAAGGCCCAAATATCTTATCCCTGGCAAGCTCAACACCTTTGTACATCCTCCTGTTTGGTACTTCTGTCTTCCACTGTGCCTTTATCCTCCTCCTCAACTCTTTCACTTTCACATTTGCATCCTCCTTGAGCCAATCAAGCACAACATGGCATACCCAATATTGTGTGACCCCCACACATACTCCATCCCTCTGCAAGCTCTGACAATTATGGCCTGCTGAATTTGTTTTCACCTGTGCAGCAGCAAGATACAAGTTAGCACACACAATGCAAAATACAATCTTGAATACACCTAGCAGAAACATGAGAACATATTTGTACCTGAACTGTACCATCAGCTAAAGTGGAGGCATGAATTCTCCATGGGCATCCATCATTCTTGAATACACACTGCACAGTGTGCCTCCCTGGATCACTCTTCACAATGTCATATTTGTTTTCACGCTTCACAACATGAGAACATAAAGCAATCTTATAAGCAGCCATGCTTGAATAAACAGTGCCTACTGCCATAGGGGGGTCCTTTTTGTCATAAAACTGATCAGGCATAGGTTCTGGGGCTCTATCCTCAACCATTTCATTAGGGTCAACTACTTCACGATCATCATCCTCATCAATTTCATATTCCTCATCAGAGCTGTCATCATCAGAGTTGTTGTGGGGTTGTTGGTTTGGGATGTTGTCTTTGGGGGCGATGTGGACCAACATCAATATACAATCTTTCATCATCAACCCCAACATGCTCATTCTCGGGGTTTGGGTTAGCAAGGGAATCATCACCGCTCCCGCAATCTCTCGGAGCCGAAGGTGCATTTTGTGTGCTAGTGCTCGGTTGCCGCAAAGTTTGGACAAGGTTGTGCGGGGGTGATTGGGGACTCAAGCGATTGCGCAGAACTAGCCCTACCAAAGGCCCGACTAGGAATAACGGGAGAGGGCGTGTTTGGGTTGTGATAGGAAACAAGATCAACATGCGGCGTTTAGAGTCCTTATGTTTTGCATACATCTCAATCAACTCTTGGTCATTGCACACCGGGATGTGAGCCTTACTATCCTTGCAAAAATAAAACATCCCGACAATATCACCATAGGATGGTGGACAAGTATCCGTAATCTCACCAATAACATCTCGCATAGTTCGATCCGTCCCCATCCACAACCTTTTCCAACTCATACCAAGGACCACGACGCTTGTGTGAAACAATCCTAATCTCTAGTGTGTAGGACTGTCATCGTCCATCCTACAGATGAACAAGAGGATGCAATCAATACTACGGCCGCAAGGAAGTAAATAGCAACAGATCAATCGAAGAACATCCCAACCAATCAAACAACTCTACAATCGGGCAACCAAACAGGGGAAGCAAGACTCACCCGATCGGATCGGGCGCGCGGCGCCGCCCTTGTTCTCCGCCATGCGTGCCGCCTCCTAGGCCATCCAGATCCACACGCTAAGCTCGGGAGCGTGCTCTTGGACCCGCCGCCGCCGCCGCCGCCGCCCGGAGCGCCTCCGCCGCCGCCAAAATCGCCGCTAGGGTTAGGGTGGGAGAGTGGAAGAGTGGGAGCGAGAGAGAAATGAGAGTGAGAGAAAAGGGGAGGAGAAGGGAGCCGGACGGCTCGACTCGACCACACTAGCCAAGGGCACGATAGACATTTCCGCACCCCCGGTCCCACTGTCGGGACAACTTAACGTTGGAAATCAAACAGAAGGTGGACGGAAGGGCACGGGGGTAAAAACGATTTGGTGTTGGAGCCGGAGGAGAGAATGAACTTTTGAGGGCATCACGGCCGGAGCATTATTTATAAGGGCACACAGGTAAAAGTCACTGATTATGAATCTTATCTGTCCCAGTAAAATCCCGTTATCATCTCTTGTTTTGGCAACTAGAGTATACCTCGCGCGTTGTCGCGGGATTTTCTTAAAAGTAAATCTGCTAATATACTTAACATTACTATATGGTATTCTTTGTGTATACATCTATATGAATTTGACTTGAAAATCGATAAGCTAATAAGAGAAAATAAATAAACATGTGATGAAACATAGTGTATGTAGATAAATTTTATGTTAATAGATTAAAGATTTAAAGTATATCACATAATAGAGATGATGTGAACATTTTTTTTATAATTAATAAGGGATGACTTGAATTTAGTGAAAAATGATGTGTACACCTTGCATGAAGAAATAGTGTTTAGTGGGGGTTAAATAGTGGGGATGATGTGGACTCCTTGCATGTTGAGAGAAATCATCTAGTGAGGTTTATCTTTATAAGAGTTATAGATTAATTAATAATACTAACATGTTTTTTTTTACAAAAACTTATGTGTACTCTAGTACAGTACAATCTCTAAAGTCTCGAACTGCTACTGCTGAGTGCTGAACCTCCGGTGATGGCATAGCCCATTGGGCTCAAAGGCAAGGTGGTGGGACGTTGGGCCAGCAATAAGGAGATGCAGCTGCCGCTGCTGTTCTTCAACGCCACGGCCAACCGGCAGCTTCAGTGACTCAGTGAGAGGATCAGAGGAAGATGACCTTTCAATATCCTGTCGATCTAACCGGATAAAACATCGCCTCAATTCGTATGCCTCCTTTGTTATTTACAGGAAGCAGCAGCAAACTGAAAACTGGCAAAGCGAAAGGAAAATTCGCCATACACAATTTACACATACACACTAGCCAGCCCAGAGGCAAAGACTAAGTCACACTACACAGCAGCACTAGTACACGCACGCACTGATCAGCAATCAATTGTGAGTCTGACACGCGCGCCCGCCCTACACGTCCATTCCTTCAACGGCCTCCGTCACGGCGACGAAGTCGTCCATCTCCTTCTTCCCGGCGCTGCTGCCGTCGGGCGCCACCGCGGCCGGCAGGGCGCTGGCCTTGTACTGGTGCCGCCTGGCGAAGACGACGAACACAGCAAAGTTGGCGACCCCGAGCACGGCGAGCATCCAGTAGAAGAGGTCGAGCCTGCCTCGGTCGAGGTTGTTCCGGATCCACGCGCCGGCCGTGACGGCGTCGACGGCGAAGACGAGGAAGCTGCTGAGGAAGAAGCCCATGGAGAGCGTGACGAGGAAGAGGCCCGTGCTCATGGACTTCATCCGCTCGGGCGCCTCGCGGATGAAGAACTCCAGCTGCCCCACGTACGCGAACGCCTCGCCGGCGCCCACGAGGAAGAACTGCGGGACGAGCCAGAACGCGCTGATGGCGACGTGGACGGGTCCATTGGCCGCGTCGCGGCGCTTCTTCTCGACGAGCGCGGAGACGGCCATGGCGGCGACGGAGAGCGCCAGCCCCGTCCCCACGCGCTGCAGCGAGGTGAGCCCCTGCGGGCGGCCCGTGAGGCGCGCGGCGAGGGGAACCAGGAGGCGCTCGTTGAGGGACGTGAAGAGCAGGATGGAGACGAAGAGGAAGACCGAGAGGGAGCCCGCCGGGATGGCGAAGCCGCCGGTGCCGGAGCCAGGGTGGAGGCGGCGGTCCATGCGCGTGGCCTGCTCCACTGAGAAGGTGGTCATCTGGGAGTAGACCGTCCAGAAGAGGATGCACGTGGACCAGATGGGCAGCAGCTTCACCACCATCTTCACCTCCTCCACCTCCGTCACCGTCGACGCCGCCGCCGCCGATGGCGAGATCGCCTGCTGCTTCCCCGACGGCGCGGACAGGTCCGCCTCCACGATCGCCGCCTTGTCAAGGCACCTGCAGGCGAATTGAGAAAAATCGATCATCGATGAGCAGCACGTACTGTACTGTACACATCTGACATGATTCGTGAACTGATGCGCGCGCGATACACACACGTACACGTACTCTACTACTGTAGTGTACAGTACAGGGCCTTGTTTAGATGGCTAGAAACTTGCCTGAAAAGCACTGTAGCACTTTCGTTTGTATTTGACAATTATTTTGTAACCATGGTCTAATTAGGTTCAAAAGATTCGTCTCATAAATTAGAGTCGAACTGTATAATTAGTTATTTTTTCACCTATATTTAATACTCCATACATGCGTGTTAAGATTTGACGTGATGGAGAGAGTAAAAAATTTTAACTTTTCACACCAACTAAACAAGGTCCTACTCGTACGTGACTCTACGACAGCAGATGTGCCACCGGTGCACCGATCCGACTACTCGGACAGTACAGTACGTACTACTGCTCAGTCTCAGTGATTGCAGCTGGGACGCCGTATCCGTGTGTGCGTGACTCATCACACGCCGTGGTGTCACCACCGGCTGACTCAGCAGAGACAGGGAGAGGCAGAGGCCGGCACATCGGCCAGTTTTCGGCCGGAACAGTGCACGGGCTCGGGCGGCACGCCGACCTATCTAGATTCTTTTGCCATCGCGCATGAGAGATTTTTGCTCTATGGCCTTAGATCGCAAAATTGGGAGTCAAAATTCATTCGTTCACACATCGTAATAAGACCGTAGAAGAATTTAGTTTGTATTTGTGAAATATTGTTCAAATATTAATAAATTATACTCAAAAGATTCCTCTCATAAAGTATAACAAAAACCGCAATTAGTTTTTAATTTCATCTATATTTAAGACTTTCTACGACAAACGACATTTTGATGTTTTAATAAGAATTATTTAGTGGCGAAATCTGAAATCCAAACAAGGCCCAAGTTCCGGCCACCGAGTCCAATAATTCCTTCTTTCTCCGTGTTGTGTGTTACTACCAAGTGGCATTAAGGGTTACTGCCGTCCACATTTGAGCCGTGACAGTGACACGAGGCTCGGACAAGTGGCATGTGATCGTACCAACAATAGACCTGCCCAACTCGACGCCGTCGTGCTCATGCCTACACTTCCTACCTTCTCCTCAGATCCTATTCCTATCGCGTCCAGCGGTCCAGGACGACTAGGTCGGGCCATGCTAGTGCGTACACCCATCACCAATTCACCATGGAAGTACATCAAAAAAAATTCACCATGGAAGTTTCATGTGGCTGGCCTAGCCAGCTGGGGCGTACGTACCCTTGAGACACGCCGTGATGATGCTAACAAACAAGGACGCAGCAACCGCATGCACGTAATCTCTGCAGGACTGCAGCAGCGGTTACTCCTAGCAGTAGCTCGATCGTACTGGTAGGACGTCATCGTGTCCAGTACTACGCATGATTGTCTGATCCGTGTGCCCCAGATGCATCAAACAAAAAGGCGAATGCATCCCATCCCAACCATTAGATTGCTCGCTGACGCTGAGCCTAAGTACGTGCGTGCCTAACACACATGTGTGACTGTGATGTCCTATCTCTCTGCTAGCTGCTAAGACAGAGACATCATCGCGACGCCGAATGCGACGGCAAATGAAAGGCGAAACTGCGTTTGCGTAATTACCTGAGCCTGTCCGTGTGGGCGACCTTGGCGGCGTTGAACCCGTGGAGCTCCACAGGATCCGCCGGGAGCGCCAACCTCCTCTTCCTCCACGCGGTGGCGAGCACCCTTCCGATCACCGTGAGCGGGCTGCCGCGGGGGCGGCGGTACCGGTACCTGGGCGTCCCGGCGACGAACACCGCCACGGCGAGCAGCATGGCGACGGCGGAGACGCCGTAGCCCCAGCCGCGGCCCACGTTGTCCTGCACGTACACCAGCACGGTGACCGCGAACAGGGACCCCAGGCTGATGCAGAAGTAGAAGCGGTTGAAGAAGAACACCATGGCGCGCTCCTCCCGCGGGTCGCCCGCGTCGAACTGGTCCGACCCGAACCCGGACACGTTCGCCTTCAGGCCCCCGCCGCCCGCCGCGACGGTGTACAGCGCCGCGTAGAGGAGGGCGAGTTGCCCGCCGCTGGCTGGGACGCAGTCGACGTGCGCGCGCGGGCCACGGGCGTTCGCGCATGGTGGTGGGCGCATGCTCGGCACCGTCGTGTCCACCGTCAGCAAGCTCACGCCCTGTCGTCAATATACTGTTAGTCGTGCAATGCGACACCACTCACAAGGCCAACATGTATACGGTACGACGACGTACGGTGGCGGCGATGGTGGCGGAGATGGCGATGGTGAGGTAGCGGCCGAGCTTGGCGTCGGCGAGGAAGCCGCCGACGAGGGCGAGCAGGTTGAGCGTGCCCATGAAGTTGGTCACCACGGTGGCGGACTTGGAGTTGGAGAGGTGCAGCTCGCCGACGAGGTACGTGACCAGGTTCATGGAGATGCCCATCACGCACACGCGCTCCGCCAGCTCCGTGCCCAGGATCAGCCCAGCGCCCAGCCACCCGCCGGTCCGCGACTTGTCCGCCGGGTTGCCGCGGAAGTCCACCGCCTCCTGCCCGTCGTCGTACCCACCACCATGACCCCCGGCGGAAACCTGCACAACAAACGTTTTTGTATATACGTCAGTGATCAGAGCTGAACAACAGTAACGTCCTTGAATCGAAACTATAACTAATCATCACAACTCTACCGTCTCCACCATGGATGAGAGCTCTTACCATTGTTGTGCTGCAGGTAGTTGTGCCTGGTGCAGGGCGCTCTGCAGGCAAAAGGGGGGCTAAAGAGAGGACGACGAAGGGGAAGGACAGGAACGTTTGTGCTGCAGTGAGCTTGTCGAAGAGGATGAGGCCCGGTGAGGATTTATAGGGCGGGCAAACCAGCCAGAATCAAGGAAGGGCGGGCTGGGCATTTCTCTTGTTACCACTTTTTTTCGCACTGCAAATTACATCACATTTACTTGCTGGATTTGGGCAGCGTAGGTCGTCAGTAGGTGAGGTGGCCAAAGTGAAGATGACGACTGGCGGCGAGGCGGAGACGGGAGAGACTGTGCCGTTGTCCGCGCGTTCGGCACTTCTTCGGCGGCCCCAGGGAAGCTGGAACGGACAAGTAGCGCGACGGTGACCTGGCGGGTTTCCGTGGCGGATGCTGGCCCTGCCGAAATCTCCGGTATGTGGTCAAGGGGAATTTCCCACCCAAGATTGCTGCTGCAGTGGCGGATCCTCTGCGCTTATGCTCCTTTTTTTGGGAAGGGGGTGGCCTCGTTCTAGCCACCGTGTGCCTTATGGCATGTTTGGATGAGATTCAGATTCTTAAAACTAGTTTTTGGATCTAGTTGTTAAAGTCTGGATTCTCAGCAAAATTGGTGGGAGTGTTTGAATTCCCCAGCTTTAGGAATCTGACTTCATTTATAGCTCACAGGGTCACAAAAATTGACAAAAACTGACACAAGAAACTAGACAAAAACTAGACCGTTGGATCTCACCCAATTTTCAAAAAACCAGATTCTCACAAACTGGAGGGATCCAAACATAGCTGTTGACGCTAAAATAGGTCAGCACACTATACGTGAGCTTTGGATGCCCTCGAGATAGCCCTAGGCGACCTGAAACGCAGCGACGACGAAGCGTGACCGGCAAACCGATCTAGAGATCGATTAGCCGATGTAGAGCTCGTCGACGACCGGAGATAACCAACACCTTACGCGGTGAAGAGCGGCGAGGTTTACGAGCAAACCAGCAAAGGGTAATCAACGTGCTTACGGGAACGAAGAACCGGCTAGTTTCCGAGCAAACTAGCAAAGGAGCCGTCGCCTCGCTCGGAGGATCTCAGAAGGTCCTAGATGGCTAGAGGGGGTGAATAGCCTATAAAAATTTTTACAAACTAACTAAGCAAACTTCGTTAGATACACAAACGGCGGAAAGCAAGTTATGCTTAGCCTACTAGGTGTTGCAAGCCTCCTATCCAAACAATTCTAGTAAGTGATCACTAGTACACACAAGAGCTACCACTAGTGATCAAGAGTTCTACCCACGGGATTTAGTCTACACAAGAAGTGGTTCCCGACCGACCACACAAGCAATTCTACCCACGGGATTTAGTCTACACAAGATGTGGTTCCCGACCGACCACGCAAGCAATTCTACTTTGCAAGAAAGTAATCAAAGTAATACAAGAGAGGGTAGAAGCTTGTTATACCGACGCATAGAGTCGAGGTTGCCAATCACCAAGAAATGAACAATCAATCAATCGGCAACACACAAAGGATGATGACCAATCACCGGGAGACAAGATGAACACAATGATTTATCCCGGATGTTCACTTGGGCACCGCCAAGCTACGTCACCCGTGTGTCGACCAACACCTAGATGGTCCTTTGGTGTGACCCTCAAGCCACTTGCCCCGCAAGGCACTTCCCCGCAAGGAAACCACAAGGCCCCACTCTCAAGTGAGATACTCAATGACACGCGCAATCCAATAGAGTTACTCTTCGCGATCCCCGCGAGGTGAGCACAAGAACCTCTTACAAATCAACCGGAGGTGGCCAAGAACATACACCTTCTCTTGCCAACGCCTCCAACAATCTTCAAGTCGGCTAGAAGCGGTACTCTCCAAGAGTAACAAGAAATCCACCGGCTAAACCACCCACAAGTGCCACTAGATGCCCTCAAGCAATGCAATGCACTAGGTGATCTCTCAATCTCACTTTGGATGAGCAACAAGCAAGAGAGATGAGAGGAGAGTGTTTCTTCACTCAAAGGATGAATGAATGAGTTAGGAGAGCCAAGAGAAGGAGCCAAGCCCGCCACCCATCTATTTATAGCCCAAACTCTTCAAACTAGCCGTTGCCCCCTCGCGGCGATTTTCGCGACGGACGTCCGGACGCGTCGCTCGCGGACGCGTCCGGGATCTCGTGGGCGCGCCAACCAACCCGGCGTGCCGAGCCCGCGTCCGAGGCGTCCGGGCCGTCGCGGCTCCGCGGCCGACGCACGCCGGCCGCCGGCGGTCGCGCGCGGGCCGCCGCCCAGCACGCGTCGCCCGCGTCGACCACGCCAAGACTCAAAGATGCGCCGGACGCGGTTGAACACGCCGCGTCCGACGCGCTCACATAAGCGTCCGTCGCGCCCCGGCCAAGAACGCGGAGCCACCAACCGAGCGAGCCGTTAACACGCGCCGGACGCTGGGGACGATTCTGCGGGCGCTACGAAAACTTCGTTTTTCAGCCCGTCGTGACGCCAACTTCTCCGTCATGCTATCCAACAAGTATACCAACTTGAACAACGGAGATAGCATGATTTCAACCAAATTTTGCATCCGGCGCAATAGAAAATATGCATCCATTTTTCCCAAAAGCGCCGAATCCCGCCTCACAGGCTCGGCGGGAGGAAGAGAGGGACCCAAACCCATCTCTACCCTGCAAACCACAGCGCGCCCAAGCGCCACCTTTGTAAATGTGCCAACACCACCAAGTGTACATCTCCATGTGCTTGTGTGTTAGCTTTTCACAATCATTTCCCAAAGGTTAGGTTAGCTCACTAGGCCCTACATGCAATGCACTTCATGAATTCACCTGTTCGAATAGCCGATAAGACTTCCCTCTTAATAGTTATCGATCCTCTATGGTGTCTTGAGTGCAAAACAAAATGGCCCTAACGGTTATACCTTTGCCTTGAGCCCATTTTGTTCCTCCAAATGATATGAACACTTCACACCATCATGTGACCGTCTCGATCCATCGATCTTGACTTCACTTTTCACGTGCATCGGTCCATCGGCGCCTAGTCTTGCCCGAGCTTCACCTTCGCATGGTCCTTCACTCCGAAGCCTCGACTAGCCCTTCACCTTAAACACCGGTCCATGGAGCCAAGCATCGTCTTGATCTTCATCTTTGATCACATGACACGTGTCATGCTTCATATTTAATATGCTCATCATGTGGACAACCTTTCTCTAAATCAACCACTTTAGATAAACAAGGTTAGTCCTAGGTTTCATCAATTAGCCAAAACCAAACTAGGGACTTTCAATCTCGTCAGAGCAAGGAGGTCGCCGGTTGCCCTAGGTCGGCGGACGAGCCTAGGACGCCATCCTTGATCGCCTGGATCAAGCCATGGGACAAAGACGGAGCCGGGAAGAAAGAACAGAGGTAGAGAATAGATTGGTTTGTTTGTGTTTGTTTGTCGATTGATTGGATGGGATCAATCGGCCATGATCCTCTTATATTTATAGAGGGGGGTGGTCTTATCCCAGTAGGAAACATCTCTAAGGCATAATCTCCAAGTTTCCTACGTCCAAAACTGACCCCAAACCGATTTAGAAACAAATCGGTTCGGTATTCCAAAAGCTAGATTCGGAACAGGCACTTCCGGTACTACCGACAAGTTCTGTCGGTAGTACTGGCCTTTCCCGGTAGTACCGGTGGAAGCCCGGTAGTACCGGTAGTTCAATTTTGCGCCAATGCGCACCAAATCTCCGCCAACCGTCGGTAGTACCGGCCTCTGCCGGTAGTACCGACGTAATTCCGGTAGTTCATTTTTGCGCCAACCTGCGTCAGCCTCCTCCAATCGCCGGTAGTACCGACTCACGGGCCGGTAGTACCACCGCATTTCATGCGTCTTCCCGGAGCATAACTCTCGCATCCGGACCCCAAATTGGATGATCCGTATATGTTTTTCAATCGTCTCGACGAGAGGAACACAATGGTGAAGTCTTTTTCCACATTTGACAACTCACAAAAGTGGCACTTTTACCCTTGGACATTTTTGAGTGTCAACACATGCCCCCCTGTTTTCAGGTGAATTTGTCGATGAACCTGAAAATACTCTTTCACCTGTAACCAACTAGCAATGATACCCATCACATCGGCTAGCCGACGACTAAGGGCGATGTATACATCGGCCATTTTTGTTCCAAGGGCGATACATGTATCGGCCATTATTTGGAAGAGCACTAGACTTCTTGCTAAACACTTGAAAAATACTTCTTAGGCACTTTCCATTGATTGCTCTTGGGAGACTATTAACTTTGCATCATCTCCAGCTTATATGAATTTTGCACCTTTTGTAGTAACGGAAACAATCGGCCATCATAGTGGGCCAATAAAACCGGCCCTTTTCAATAACCACTTCATCTCTGAGGCCGATTGATATGTACCACAAATCTCTTCATGGATTTCTCCCATAGCCACTTTTGCTTGATCGAATCCTAGGCATCTGAGCAGCAAATCATCATAAGTTCTCCAATAGGGTTCGTTTAAATGCAACTCTCCAGATGCTCTTATTAACTTGACGCTAGGATCCTGCAAATATTTTATTAAAGAAGTTTTTCAATTTCCCTAAATCGGCATTAGAATTACCAAAATTTGAACTAGACCGATTTAAGACATCGTTTGAGAAATCAGCGGTATATGTCTTAGAAGAACTGGTTAATCCGACTGTTACGGTCGGCTGAACCAATTTGCTTGCATCCGCATAGAAAAATATGCATCGGCTATTCTTATATATGAAAGTTATCACCAATGCAATAGCCAGATGCTCGTTGAGCTTATCATGTTGGCCTTTAAAGTTTCATGATTTTGGTCTCAACATTTTATACCTGCATGGAGTATAGTATTTCCAACCCGAATAAAGACTTCACA
The DNA here is from genome assembly GCA_018135685.1 of Themeda triandra. Lineage (NCBI taxonomy): Eukaryota > Viridiplantae > Streptophyta > Magnoliopsida > Poales > Poaceae > Themeda > Themeda triandra. Next base: position 642,160 of record JAENPR010000249.1, read on the forward strand.
TTCGGTTAGGGTATTGACAAATACATTCGTAATCGGCCGGATGTCTTAAAATTATGAAAATCAATAATCCTTGCAAGCCGATTAATTGAAATAAAATCTCCATGGGTAAAAAATAGGTAATTGATCTCATATCCCGAATCAATTCCATGCTCAATAATAAAATCAGCAATGACTTGACACTCAAATGATTTTTCAATGACTCAAAAGTCAAGTCATATTCAGATAGAGTGTATGCCCACTTGCCCATCCAAACAATGAGGATTAGCCGATGTAAAATGCACACATCGGCTTGGCATGCAACGACACATGTACTTGGTAAAGAATGCTTAGATAAACAAAGTACGTTGACGAGCATATATATTTTTAGAACCACGGGCATACCTCACTTGGAATCAAGAAGACATCAATCAATATTTATGATGCACCTCTTCTTTTGTCCTCTTGAATCAAAGCAACACCGAGGCACCTTCTTCGGCAATAATATATAATGTGATTGGAGATCAACTCCTAGATGCACGAAGAACATGTGGTGTTGATAAAGAATCGACGAGAAGCTCGATTAACCAAATTTATAATCGGCTTCTAACTTTCATCTTGTATGCATCAGCCAAAGTTAATTGTAATCCTATTGTCATCTTGCTTATATGAATTAGCCGATGCAATCTCTTATTCAAACTATATGATGATATGGAGCCGATTACCAATGGGCTCTAGAGAGCTTTTCTAGTGACCCAAAATCAGCAAGCTTCTCCTTGACAAGCAAATCATATCATCATGCCCCCCGGGCCTAAAAGCCATCAAAGTAAATCACATAGGGGTCTTTTCAATAGCACGATGTTTGCAAGCATTCATCGGCTAGTTGCACGCTAAGGACGATAATAAAGTATCGGCCATATGAATTCATCACATGAGTATGCATAACCGAAATAGGATATTTCGGCTTTTGATCATCGGTAAGCATAATAATTTGGCAATCCTTCATAATATAAAGATCTCCACCAAGGATCAAAATAAGGAACTGAGGATTGTCTATACATACCATGAGATGAATTCCACATAAACATAGGCAGAGAAGATGGATGATGCGAATACCAAAGATTTTGATGATTTGGTGCAAATCGCTAACTTGGCAATTGCTTCTTGAATCTTCTTCTTCTATCCTTTGCCTTCATTGCACCACCTGCTTGGACATCATCCTTCTGGGCTTGAATTCTTTCTTTTAGAATCCATGCTAACCCCTTTTCTTTCAGCTTCCGCATTAAGTTTCGCAACTTCTTTTCTTGCCACTTTGGTAAACCGATTGAACATATCGGTTTTGTTTTTGTCTTGGACAGCGGCAATTCCTTCTTGTTCTTTGGCACTTTTATCTTCTTTTGTTCAGATTTGACACCTACAAAATCATTAGATGATTTTCTCGCTTTCGCCACCTACACCGGATTTTTCAGCAATGTAATCGGCTTTTTGATTGTTGCATTCAAATCTGAACTCTTCTTCTTTCGGCCATCATATTTCACACGGTAAACTTGTTTTACCGCTTTCTTCTTTGGTTCGGCTACGGACCGATTCTCGATCAAATCGATCGTTATGAGATGATGATCTTTCGAATATCTAGGGGCTGCATATTCTATATGTTGTGGCTGAAATATGATGGAACATGTGCACTTTCATCAACCCAGCCCCAAGATGAATAAGGATGAAAGTATGCAGGCTGTGATCCATAAGACATGAGAATTGGCTGCTCAAAAGGATGATATGTTGCTGCTGCATGAGATTTCTTCTTTTGCCAATTCCTCTCTTGAGATTTGTGCTTTGGAGGAAATCTTGATGGCTGGACTTTTTTTGATCTATTAGCCGTATTTGCTTTGCTTATTTTCTCATATTTAGCTAGAAGCTCTTCGAAGCTAAGCTTCGGTCTTCTATCTTTTTGTTTGTAGTGAGATTTGCCTCCATTAGCAATATGGGTATCCTTCTTCTTTCCTCCATCTTGATAGATATGCTCTAAAGAAGGATCCTCACCGATTTCCCTTGCTCAATGGGATCAATCGGCTTTTGCTCTAGTTGAAGAGATTCCACCGCCCCCAAAGTGTCTTCTCGAAATTGAAGTGATATTGCTATCCCCTAAAATATGTTCAATTTGTACATCTTGGACAGCAACCTTGTCTTCATGTGAGGGCTCATCATCTCTTTCTTGAGCACTTGTGTCTTGAACTTTGAATGAATCGGCTACTTCAAGCCGATTTGAATCCTGTTTGCCATCAAGACCAATTGAATCCAATTGGTCTACTTGTTGAGCTTCAAAAAATCTCAATCGGCCTTTATCAATGGCCGATTGGATTACACGACGAAACATATTGCAACTACAAGTATTATGATCATAGGAATTATGCCACTTGCAATATGTAAGCTCTTCTAAGTTTTGAACTGATGGCAAAACATTGTGATCAATGATTCTAATAAAATTATTTTTGAACAAGTTATCAAACACTTGATCACAAAAAGTAAGGTCAAAGGTGTACTTTGATTTCTTCAACCGATTCTTTTGTGGAGTCGGTTTTAAAGCTAGGCAAACGAAGGGATCAGATTTGATATCAATCCATTCGGCCATACCTTTGCAACTACTTTTAGAAAGCTTTATCTTTGACAAACCAGCACTATCGGCCTTACCATGTGGCACAATTTTTTGGCCGATAGAATCTGAATTTGCCTCATCTTCAACAAATATAATGCTATTCCTAATCGATCTTTTCCAACTATTTACAAGGATATCTCTAATAGATGCAGAAATTGAAATAGTTTGACCGGATTGGAGTTTAAGCAAAATATTTGTGTCTTGTACCTTGTTGATCATGTTGGAGAGATGTGTATCCTTGATTTGAATGATGCTACTTTCCTTCTCCAAGGAACAATCAACAATAGATGCCGAATTATCCAAAGGCGCATTGGCAGCTGCAGGAACCAAAGAAGTCGGTTGAGCCGACTGTAAGTCGGCTAGGCCGACTTGGGCACTAGCAACAAGTGGAATCGGCTTAGCTGACTTGGAAGCCGTCCTAGCCGATTTGAGGTCAGCAGAGATGGTCAGTCTCGCTGACTCAGAAGATGCAGTCGGCCTAGCCGATTGTGTAATCGTCTTAGCCGACTCGGAACAAGCGGGCAACCCTCCTTTTGCAGGAGCTTGATCTTCACTAATGATGTAGTAATCACTAGATAAACGCACGACTCCTTTAGCTCCTGAAAAGTCAAGTCTAGCCGGTTTCTGACGCTTCTCATGCTTCTCTGTAGCAAGACTTGCTTTTTGAGTGCCCCATAGCAATCCACTTTTGGCCGATGACTCAATTGTAATCGGCCTTTTGCTTTTAAACATATCAAAATGTTCATAGAATAGCTCCACTAATCTTGGCCATGACCAAACAACAATTTTGGGTAAAGATGTAAACCATGTAAAAGCAATACCAGTAAGGGATAAAGGAAAATTTCGTATTTTCATATAGTCTTCATCATCGGCATGTGCAAAAGCCAACTGCAAGAGATATGTAGAAATATGTTCCCCGGCGGTTTTATCATCTTCACCACTGAATTTTTCAAACTTAGGTACCCGCCATCGACTAGGAGATCTCAAGTAATCAATATATAATGAGTATGGCCTATGATAAGTAGGTACCGCCATTTAGAAGAGCCACATGGATTTCTAGTGCGGGCTAAACTTTCTTCAATTCGGCTAGAGCTACAAGTAGCATATGAAGCCGAATCACAAGTAATGGCTCTCTCACACTTTGCTGAATTCTCATTAATTCGGCTTGAGCTAGTGATAACATGTGAAGCCGAATTATAAGAACTACTCTTAACACACCTTGCTGAATTTTCATTGATTCGGCTAGAGTTATATGAAGCCGAATTATAAATAGGAGCATTATCACAAGGTGCTGGATTTTGAGAGTAATTGGCTAAGTAATTAGAATTGTCGTAGCCAATTATCTTATTCATCGGCTTGTCTTGTGATGAAACCACATGTTGTAAACTTACAGCCGATGAAAAAGGATTTACATGTTGAATGTTGCTAGAAGAATCAATATTAAAAGAATTTTCAGCAAGCATCGGCTCTTGATCATGATATGAATAATTAGAAGAATAAGCCGATGTAACATATCTAGTATCATCATCACTAGCGACACCAACATGGCAATTTATATCACTTGCAAAATAATTATAAAATTCATTACTTTTATCTGCAAGTTGTACCTCAGGATTATTGTAGTAGTAACATGATGAATCACCTTGGTACTCCATGATTTAGGGTTTGACCGCCTTGCTGAATTTTCCAATAAGAAGCGCACCACGTTGCCAAGTAGCAAACGAGATCAAAAGAAGTCAAAACTAGATGCAATCGGCCTTTTTGGGCCGGATTGAATGGTAATGGCGATCACAAAACGATGGATCAGCGAAGATTAAGAGCTAGGGCAAAGAGATTCGGCTGCAAAGTAGAGCCGAAGCAATCGTTCCCCAGCGGAGTCGCCAAAAAGTGTGTTGACGCTAAAATAGGTCAGCACACTATACGTGAGCTTTGGATGCCCTCGAGGTAGCCCTAGGCGACCTGAAACGCAGCGACGACGAAGCGTGACCGGCAAACTGATCTAGAGATCGATTAGCCGATGTAGAGCTCGTCGACGACCGGAGATAACCAACACCTTACGCGGTGAAGAGCGGCGAGGTTTACGAGCAAACCAGCAAAGGGTAATCAACGTGCTTACGGGAACGAAGAACCGACTAGTTTCCGAGCAAACTAGCAAAGGAGCCGTCGAAGCCCTCGTCTGAGAGGGATCTCGTCAGAGCAAGGAGGTCGCCGGTTGCCCTAGGTCGGCGGACGAGCCTAGGACGCCATCCTTGATCGCCTGGATCAAGCCATGGGACAGCACGGAGCTGGAAGATAGAGCAGAGATAGAGAATAGATTGTTTGTTTGTGTTTGTTTGTCGATTGATTGGATGGGATCAATCGGCCATGATCCTCTTATATTTATAGAGGGGGTGGTCTTATCCCAGTAGGAAACATCTATAATGCATAATCTCCAAGTTTTCTACGTCCAAAACTGACCCCAAACCGATTTAGGAACAAATCGGTTCGGTATTCCAAAAGCTAGATTCGGAACAGGCACTTCCGGTACTACCGACAGGTTGGCCTTTCCCGATAGTACCGGTGGAAGTCCGGTAGTACCGGTAGTTCAATTTTGCGCCAATGCGCACCAAATCTCCGCCAACCGTCGGTAGTACCGGCCTCTGCCGGTAGTACCGACGTAATCCCGGTAGTACCGGTAGTTCATTTTTGCGCCAAACTGCGTCAGCCTCCTCCAATCGCCGGTAGTACCGACCTCACGGGCCGGTAGTACCAACAGTACTTCATGCAGTCTTCCCGGGAGCATAACTCTCGCATCCGGACCCCAAATTGGATGATCCGTATATGTTTTTCAATCGTCTCGACGAGAGGAACACAATGGTGAAGTATTTTTCCACATTTGACAACTCACAAAAGTGGCACTTTTACCCTTGGACATTTTTGAATGTCAATAATAGCCTTAATGCTTGTCGGCCACATAATCCCCTCCCGTAACGTCTAGATCGATCCCCAGGTTACATGATTAGTATGTATCTCGACAAAAAGCCTCTCCCGTAACGTCGAAATGTAGCGCCATCTTGCATGATTAGTATGTCGACAAAAGCATCTTTGTATTGTATCTACGACAAAGCAGTAACGCCTGATTCAGTCAGTTGATTTAGCCTTTCAAACAATGCTAGATATGACGCCTCATCTTTATCCTTCGCTGTTGTGCTTATGATGTCTCACCATCAACGCAGGACATGGCACAAAGCTAGATGATAAGCTGGATGGGGAGGGCCTTTGCTGTATCGTAGATTAGCTGACTGATGTGTATATCTTGAATCCCATAACCATGTATCTAGAGTAACTATCTAAGCTTTGATGTGGTTGTTTCCGAAAGGAGCCATGTTCTCACCCCACTCCTGCGCACCTCCCCCGTACGTCGGCATGCCTTTGCCCACACGCGCGTTACGGCGCACAAGATTCCGGCGATTAGCTACGAAGCCAATTGCGAGGCGCCGCTCTCTCGCCGCACTGTACGTGCTCACGTGGGCAAAAGGCAACGGCGACAGCGACGGCGCACGCCGCGGCCACCGCGCGCGCAGGCCGGCCGGGGCCGCCCGTCGCCGACGCCTCCGCGTGCCGCCACGCAACCCGCCGCGCCACGCGCCGCCGGCCCCCACTCGTGAAAGCGCGAGGACGCCGGCGCAGCTAGCTGCCCAGCCCGGACGCGTCCGAAACTGCCGCCGTCGGCGAGGACGTGTCATTTCCTCATCGACGTGGACGGCTGATCCGTCCGGCGAGCAAGAACTCTTCTTTCCCGCGGTGTGAGAATTTGGATGGAAGAAGAGCCCGGTGGCGGTGGGGCGCTGCCTACTAGGACGACGCGCGTGCGCGTGGCCCACGTGGCCAGCGACGGGAGCCGTCAGCTTTCAGGCCAGCCAGCCCGTCCCAAATTTGCGTGGTGGAGTAGCAGAGCAGCCGCCTTCACGGCGACGTGTTTTGTTGCTGCATGGCTGCAAATCATTGCGCCTTTAGTTTATTCTTGGCCTTGTGTTCTCAGTTTTCCCCTTTTGGCTTTTGGCTACTCGCGTGATTCCGTGATCGAGGATAATTGTCGAGAGTAGAAAGGAGCCAAGGTATCGTCGACAACACGAAAAAAATCGTGTGATGGTGGGACGTGATGCATGTTTACACGTGAAAACTACACATGGTGTGGTTGGGGTTTCAGGAGCCTCTACTTTAAAATTCTGATATGTGCTAGGGAAAAATTGATAAATCCAAGAAATTTCTTACAAAAAAAAAAAACCAAAACTCGTGTCCATCGATTTTAGTCCTAAATCATCATCGACATATTCTCAGCTGTCCAAATTTATAGAGAAGAGTAATATAATACTAAGACTAGATGTATAAAAAAAAAATGCAACATCAAAATATAGTTGAAAACAGGTGGCCTAATAATGTTTGTGTAATGTTGTGCAGATTACTGTCCTTTTAATATAGTCTTACCTAATAAACATGTGCGTGCAACAGAATGTACAACTTGTCTTATTGGTTCAAATATATTTTGGAATCAGACTCTGAGACGCATGTTATTTTGACTCCACTAAACTTGAGTGGTGAGTTATACTCACGTTGTGAGTGGACAATTAAACAAATTAGGACTTTTATTACCTCAAAATTCATTACATGCTACTACTCTTAGTAAATAAAATTAGACGCGACTCTTATATTTGGAGTGAAAGAACAGACGGACTCGGGAGAGAGCGAAGGACCAATATTTGAAAAGAGAAAATTTTGGTCATTAATATGCGATGGATTAAACTTAGGATAGCTAGATTATTGTTCGTCCTTGATGAAAAAAGAGTACATGCCCTAGAGGTGGAGTTTGTTCAGGAAGGCCTATACCATGATGAAGGATGTGTGGAACAATTAAAGATACATGTCCGCTTGGCCTGACTTCAAAGCGCTCTAGCTTTCAATGCCTGATATAAATTGGCGAAGCAAAAAAGAAAATACTAGCATTGTCAGACTTATTGTTAGTAAGAAATTAGACCGTGACTGGTCGCTAATTGATCTTACGCTTTGTTGCTAGCATCTTTGAGACAACCCTACGACGAATACTTTGTTGTCATAGTTGTTTTGGGCTCCACACCGGTTGATGCTTTGCCACAGATGTTTGTGGATGCTAGGTGTAATTTCTCTGTGGACAACCGTTGCGTGGATGTCTTGGTTTTCTCAAGCTTAGTATGCTTGTTTGGTGTCATGGCTGAGGGTCCCCTCCCCCTACTTTTTCTTGTTCTATAAGTTTAGTGGTAATTCTTGGACTAAGTTGGCCTAGTTGATTGAATCTTCTACTTCTTGCACGGTCGAGAGACAAAAAAAAACTATTTTTAACAAAGAAACGTCATTTACATCACTTGCCGACGTTGCCGTACGTAGGTAACACGACTAAAATGCTCTACACACGCGGCTGTGCCCGAAAGATGCCTGTTAATCTGTTATTATCTTGGTAATCATAGAATTGAAAGGGCTCACAGCACCCAGCCAATCTACCAATCGGCCGGGCCCGAGGTCACGCTTTGCGCAACCGCAAGTTCGGCAGCGAAACCATCCCCTGTGTTCCTCCGCGTGATTTTCCGAGAATGGCCGCGTAGAGCTACAAGTGATCCCTCGTACGCGGTCGCCGACGTGTCAGGTCCATGCTGGCGAGTGCTGACTAAGTCCACCAAGGACACGTGTCAGTGCAAGACGACGCAGGCACCTCACGATTGCAACATCGTCGAAAAATTAAACGAGGTACACGTGGGGCGTTGTGCTCTCTGCGTTTTTTGGATGTTGCAGGTAACAACAACCACCACTGACAGGCTCGATCTTCTTGGGCAAATCTTGTGCTAGCAGCAGCCCTAGAAGCTCATGATAAGAACAGACATTATATCTACGGAAAATCAATTTTATATCTAGGGGAAATCATGCTTCTCTTTCGGTGGTGAAGATTACAGCACAGCAGAAACGGAGGTGACAGACAGTAGTTGGCTCTTGCACACCTGTTACAGGTTTGCTGATTGACCCTGACCGTGTGTTGGAACTGTTGCTGACAGGACTGGGGCGGGGCACACACGATCACGATCAACATCACGCCATGTGTACCTTCCAACACCTTCTGCTGTCTCGGTACGTAAAACCCTTTCTGTGTCCTTTGCTCACCATTGTTTATCCTGAAGCTAGCTGGAAATGCGCTAATGATGAATTGATGATTTGTGTCTTGAACATTCTCAGAATGCATGGACGGCACACTGCCCCATCTAGAGAATCCCTTCTGCCTCCAGGATCAGGTCGGCACATGCCGATAAGCCCGCTGCATCCCGGCCCATTTGGAATAGGATACGTGTGTGGCAATTGGCATGCTTGGCTTCCTTTGTCACTTGTCGGTACTGACTCAAAGTCGGAGTCAAGATTCTAGAGTGAGAGGGTGAGTCAAACTTCCTTGAACAAAGTCTTCAAGTGAGCCATGCCGCTTTTGCATTGGTTTGATACTTTGCTTTGGTGCATCCTACATGTACACACGATCTTGCAAGAATTCGATGCTATTCGACAATTTTGGGGCATCATGATATGTTCGGAATTAAGATAAAATCAAAAGTTTCCACTGTAGCTATTGCGGGCTTAAAATTACCCACTAGTTTTGTTCCACAGAACAGAGTCTGTCCTTGCTTACACCGCATCTAGTAATATATAGGGCAATGGAGTAGCGTACACAGCCACCCAAACAGGATACAAGTATTACATAGAATCCTATAATACATTGTTAACAGTAATGAAATACGGGGTATATAAATAGATCAAGTTGCAACAAACACAATCTACAAAGGATATACAGCGAGAATGGAGCTCCAAAAAACAGAAAAACTTAAGGAGGGAAAGGAGATTAAGTGATACAGAATGATTTCAAATTTAAATACATCTGTGCCGGGAACAATTCATTCCCTTTTGAATTCTAATGGCTCATAAATAACACAACTACACAGCAATAACTATAAACTTGTCACCTACCTAAAACACTAGCTTTAATGTCATCATCGACTAAAAAACAGTTGAACTTACTGCTAAATCTATACACTCTGCTACAGTAACAACTCAAGTTGAGCTGCTTCCTTGAGACCTCTGTTGTCGCCACAGGAACTCTCCAATGCACCTACCGAAGAAATCAGATGGATATAGAATTACAAAATTCACTTATCAGGAGTCTCCTAAATATTAGGTCACCAAACCAGTCCTTTCTTCCGCTTTATGTATCAAAACTCTAATCACATATGCTCTGACAACAAAATGAGCTGCAAAACAATAGGAATGGTTAATATTGACATGTGACTTCCTGATAGATGTTCACTATTAAGAGCGTACATAACACTGATGTAAAGAAATGGCAAAATCGCATACCTGTTCAGCAACCTGAGCTAGTTGATTGTTGCCTTGTGGAGAATCTATCAAATGATCCTGTTCCACATGATCTGGATGAAGCTTTTGCTTGTTAGTTGGACTACACAGGTCACTGCTCTCCTCAGGGACAGCACGCTGAGGGGTGCTGTCAATAGACATACCCTTGCGCTTTCTGCGATTGAATGTGTATTTGATATGTCTTGCACCTTCAGCTTCCATGGAAGCTTCAGAAGGTGCATTTGTATGCTCTTTTTTGTTCAGGGAGCTGCCAACTGAAATATCATGTTTCTCTAAAGTTTGCACAGGAAGTCCAGAAGATGCCTTCAAATTTTCTTTGTCGAGGGAGCTAAGAGTCAAAGCATCAGCCTTAGGTGAAGCTAAATTGTAGCTTCCGTCCTCATTAACTTCTTTCAAGCTTGCAGTATTATTGTTTGGTGTTATCATATCCTGCTGGTCCACCACGAAGTTACCTGCATCATGTTGAAATTCAAACCACATTAAAAATTGACCAATTTTACATGGAAGGATAGAACATGTAAACAAAAAAAAGCTTTCAGAACATACCATAATCTGTAGTTTCACTTTTGATCGACTGAAGGAACACTGCAGAACTGATTTCAGGATCAAATTGACCATTATCAGCATCAGTCTGATGCATCAAGTTTCCAGTAGCAGATTTCAAGAAAGGGCCACTGTTTCTGATGGGGGTATCAGAGCGATTCTCAGTCATCTCAGAGATCAATTGATTACCAGATATGCTTTTCTCATTGGTCCTAAGCTGGGTGTTAGCTAGCTCAGGAACACTTTTGGTTTCAGAAAAATCATCTTCCAAAACCCTAACAGTCTTTGTTCTTTTTCTTCTTTTCATTTGCACGCTGTTGACTGCAAGTACATCAATCAGTTCCGGGAAAGCAGTATACTGACCTAACTCAGCATCCCTCCTGCTCATTTTCAAGTCTTCCTTCAGGTCAGTTAAGGCCTCCCCATCATGTTCAGCAGACATCTTTGGAGGTGAAAGATCCTGTTCAAGTGCCTGAAGTAGCAGCAAGCAGCCATTTCCATCAGATTCAGATCTATCAGATAACTTATATTCTGCTTCCGCATGTTCACTGGAATTATCATGCTTATAACTAGGCCTGCTTCTACTGCCTCTCTTGCGCTTGAACTTACCCAGAAATTTCGTTTGAAGTATCTGTTCCATGATGGACCTTGTGTGGCATGGGTTTTTAGCAGCATTGTTCTTTCTGGCCTTTGAGCAGCTTTTTAATGCACTGGCCTGCTTCTGATTTTGCTTCAGGAATGCATCTGTACTTTGAGTCTGCTGTTTAAGTGCATGAATGCGCTGTGTACACCCATTATGATAGAACTTCGGTTTCTTATTTCTTTCGATTACTGATGGTATATCAGGGCTGCGACGATCCATGTCCAAGTTTTCCACTGCTTTATTCTCCTTCGCACTTATCGGAACAAGGCAAGTGTCATCACTGTTGTTTGCAGCCTTTTTATTCTTTCCTTGTTGATGCATCTTAGAACGAGGGCTGGCATTTTTATTAGAACAGATGTTATTGGATGTTGGAAGGCTATTTATTCTTTCATCAGCTAAAGCTTTCCTTGTTAGCTCTAATTCAGTATTTGCTCTCTGCAGCTCAACCTTAAGCGAGGCCATAGCATTTTCTGAACCATGCAATTGCTCTTCTAGTTGCTTGATCTGCTTGACATGCACCGAATCTTCCAGTTCTTTCTCTTTTATCTGCAGCAGACACGCTAACAAGTTTCAGGAATGCATTCATTACAAACAAGACAACATATAAATAAAGTTCAAAATCAAATAACTAGACAGCTGCTGTTACACATATGGACAATGTTTTAAAAAGAAAAATAAATCAGAACAAAAAGTGAATCGCATTGACTGACCACTGGCTCAATTCAATCTTTTGGTGTCATAAAAAAGAAACAAAAAAAAAACTAAAAAACGGAGCCCTTACATAACTGGCTGACCTAACTCTAGGGCAATGGAGTAGGGAAGCCAGTCATCCTACTCAAGACCCCACACTAGAAGGGGTTAAATCCACAAGTCCTTACCAAAGACGTGCAACATAAACACAGCCAAAAAATAATCAATATTTTCTCGAAAATCCTATGGTATGCAACATAGGAACTGGGCCTAACTCAGTGTGGGTGTGTATGTACAAGCTCACTACCCACAACCAAGTCCTCTTTGACTTGAATTTATTTCTTCTTATTTACAATCCCGCTTAGTCCCCTCCTAGGTTGGTTGAGTTTTCCTTATACATGCGACAAAATAGGCTGTGTTGAGGAGTTTGTACATAAAGGCTTTTACTATTTTATTCCAAAAAACAAAAGAGCACTGACCACAGAGAGACACATCCCCCTGGTGCTCCTAAGATAGGGCGATACCAAAGGTATACACTAGTAAGAACTGAGAAATCTCACGGAGGCACTCAAATTTAGAAGTGCCCGGGTTGGTTTGAGCCTAGGTGGGTCGTGGATGGCCTCCTTAGTGCAGTCTACCAAGTGATCTATGGCTAGCTTCTTCTATTTGTAATCTGAAAAAAAAATTTGTAGTAAACGACCTTTTCTACATCATTCTAGACTTGTAAATTGTCTGGGTAGCTCCTTGTACAAGTCTACAAGATGATGGCACTAACCCAGCCATGGATAATGGACTCGAAGATTAGGTTGGTTCAAAGCTGCACATGCAGAGCTGTTTTCTTATTGACAGTCAAATCAGAGCTGTTCTCTTATTAACAGTCAAATATGCAATAGCATATTATATCATTAAAATATGCTTCTTAATTGATACAATATGCTTTGAGCAAGATCCAGCTATCCCTTTTCCACCTCATTTCAAAACCAAAAAAAAAAAAAGATAACAAGAATACCATATGCACAAGGGAAAAAGTTGACAAATTTAGCATAGGTAAGCACCTTAGAAGGACGGTTAAATCAAAACATGGCACACATGACACATCATACTATTTCTACAACATCCTAAGAAAACAGTAGGTGGATATGAGTAATGACTTTACATTGCAAAAGACCTTATAAAACAAATCTCATAATTGGTAATAACTCTAGTTACCATAACACAGCATACAATGAATTTGTGACTGGGACAACTAGTTCACCACAGTAACCTAATGTGGAGAGGCATCACTATCTGGATTGTAACAATCCATATGACAATTTGGCCATTACACAAAGTGAATGTAATTGTATTGTTTCCATGAACCTTGACAAATAAAAAATGCACCAAGTCTCTGAAGACAGCATGAAACAGCAGTGGACCCTTTCTGTAGTGGACCTGGTCATAACACTGACAATTCCAATCTTATGCAATTACATGGAAATAAAGTCGACACTGAAGTTCCGAAAATAGTCTACTAAAATATCAAGAATGACTCCAATATGGTCAGAGAAATATGAAGTGATCATAACGATTGGTGTAAATTTAACTATAATGCCAGGGGGACCTACTACAGTGTACAATCTGGCAGAAACCAAAGAAAAAGTGTGGGACAGAAATCAACCCAAAAGAAAATGTATTCATGCAACAAATTTCTACAGGACAGTTGCCCCTATGCTCAACTCTGGGTTGCAATGAGACACCAAAAGTTGCAATTATATTTTATTTGATTCAGCATTACCCACAAACAAGCATGAACCCATTCTTTTACCAGCAGTATTGCCCAAATCACCAGTACTGGCTAGATGTGCTAAATTTGGAGGCATACAGCATTAGACAGAAATAGCACATTCCTAACACCCCTTCAGATGCTTGAGGCCTCTAACTCTAACAATATCAACGGACTGTGCACCATGCCCCTACAAACTTGGAAGCACGCACCATGCCCCTACAAACTTAGAAGCACTCAAGCACAGATGGTAACACTGAAAGACAAAGCACATACAGCTGGGCACTTTACACATGTTAGTCTGTTAGACCCTGAATACTGGTCTACTGCACAGCCATAGTCGAGGCAAATCTGTAGTGCTGCTATGTGAAGAGTAATTAGCAATCCTAAAGCATGATATCTTTTTTTTTTCACAAACATATTCGGTTATTCCAAGTCTAATAACCCTTCTCCCACCCACGCACAAAAAAATGCATTACTTATTCTGGATTCCATGAATCAACCGAGGGGAAAAGACACAAAGTTATCTAACAACACTACTGCAAAGACAACAATGCACAGTTGCAAAACCCTGAGGACGAAATTCATCATCCGTGTACTATGGGTTCTAAATCCCAACCACCCCATTAAGAAATTTGAACTGCGCCACCAACATTCCCGATAGCAGAAACAAGAAGCACAGATTCCAGGACACGAAATCCCCATCCGAACCCAGGTGTTACGAACGCCGTATTTGAACTGGCCGCCAACATCCCGCTAGAAGAAAGCAGGAGAACGAAATCCCTATCCAATAAGCTCCACATCCCAGTCCTCCGAATGCGAAATTTGAACTGGACCTTCACCAGCACCATCCCTAAATCCCTAAAACAGAAACCAGGACCACGAAACCGTTCAAATCCCAGTCATCCGAATTCCAAAATTATTTGAAATGGCTTCACCACCATCGCCCCTAAAACAGAAACCCGGACCACGGAAACGAGAAGACGAAATCCCCATCCAACGAGCTCCAAATCGGAACCCAGTCACCCGGATTCCAAATTTGAAATGGACCTTCGCCACCACCACCCGGCGAACAGAAACCAAGAATTCGAACTCCATCCGACACAACCAATCCAAAAACCTCCCCTAAACCACGACGCATCGCATCGCATCCTCCGATCCGAACCGCTCGTATCGCCCGCACACCAGCAAAATCCAAGAGAAAAAAACACCCGAAACGATTCAAACCGAAGCGAGCGGTTCGAGCGGGGAGGGAGGGAGGGAGCGTCGGCATACCCTGGCTTCCATGACGGCCTTGAGCCGGAGGAGCGCGGCGACGCCGTCGTCCTTGGCAGCCTCGAGGGCCGCCGCGAGCCCCGCCGCGCGGCGCTCCGCCGCCAGCACCCGCGCCGCCGACTCCTGCGCCATGTTGAGCATGATCCCCGCGTACGCCTTCCTCATCTCCTCCACCTGCGCGCAGAACCCCGATCAGCTCGAAAATCACGGAGGCGGGGAGAGGAGAGGGAGAGGGATTTCACCTGGGAGACGGCCGCCATTTCGGAGCGGGAAAGGAGATTGGGGAGAGGAGGGGGAGTTGGTTGTTGCTGTGGTGCCTGCGACTGCTAGGCGGTTGCAATGTGTGGGAAACGGAAGGGAGGCAGGCGGTGTCCTCGCCTTTTCACGGGCTGCTTGCGGCGTCCGTTGGACTGCAGGCCTGTTTCCAGTTCCAATTTTGAGGGGGGAAGGGGGAGCGGGCGGGGGCGGGGGCGGTGGAAGCCCAACCAACCAACTACCCTAATGTTCCGGGCGTGGTGGAGAGGACCTTGTGGTTTAGGGAAATTGCGCAGAGGGGATGGGAATAGAGGCTTGTCATGTGTGGTGTGGAGCGGAAATGTGCCGGCAGCCTGGATCGGAGTACTCGTAGTTTACTGATCCGATCACACCCTGATAGTTTCCAGTTGCTATTACAGTCAAGTGCTAGTTATGAGTTGATAGTTGCTTTGGAGAAATACCACTATCAAGGACCTTGCAAGCTGACATCCAGTTTTGGATGCCCGGGGCTCGGATTGGCTAGCCGTAGAACAGTAACTCGAGGTTGAATTATTGGTTCTTGAAGGCGACATGCTATTGAAACTGAAATATTAATTCTTGTACAGCAACTAGTACAAGCTTACTATGCTTGCTTCATCACCTCCCACGCGACGCAAGTTAAACTACAACCACTGGCATCACACTGAAGGACTGCTTTTTTTCTTGGCGTAAAACTTAAGGACTGTTTGTGTCAGAAAAAAATCACATTAACTAATTAATTCAATTTTATAGAAATATAAACTTTATTTTAACATTAAAACACAGGAATGGGGAAAATTCCCATGTTCCGACTTCCAAACGACGCCATGCCAATGGACTGCAGCTACACCGCGGCCTCCCGTGTGGCCCAGCCCACAGACCTAGGAGTGCCATTTCATACATACATAACAGCAAACACAAGGGCAACGCAAGGCATCCTTCCATTACTCATTTACTCCACACAGCTAGATAGATTGTACTTGGGTAGACGAAGACCCATGAGCTCAGCAAGAAGCCACAAGGTAAAAGTATGGACTTTGCTTATCCATAATTTTATTAACAAGAAAATAGTTCAAGTAAGATCAGCAAAAGGAGTATAAGTAAGTGACATTGTTCTCAAACTCCAAGGTTCGCACGCAATATCAAGTGTTTCGATTTATTCAATCACGCTCAAGCCAAGACGACCTGATAAACAGTTTGCTTGCAATCTACTGCCTCAAGCTTTGCAAAATATACTGCGCATACAGATCCCTGCGATCAGATCAACAAGTATCCTTTAGTGAGAGTCACAAAGGCATTTTCATACTCAACAAACAAACACCACAAAGGGAGGGGGAAATAACTAAAGAATGCACTTCTGTAACAGAAGTAGCAAAGGTTCAGTGTCAAGCTGAGCTTACATGGAGTACTGAATGGCCTCTCGAGCTGTGGTTGCGGGCAAGAATGCATCTACAGCAACTTCTTTGTTCTCGTTTTTCTTGTCTGAAAGATATCGCTAAGGAAGCTTATACCTGTGAATGTGATCGTCCCAAGTATATGCTAAAGCATGTGTTGAGAAAACAGTAGATGAATTAAGCAGGATACAATCTTCAAAGAAGCGCTTGATCTCTTGCAGGCGGTGAGGAGACAGCTCACTGATGTCATTGTAGTGACGGTATTCAGGATCATCAGCACAGACTGCTATTATCTTGTCATCCTTTTCACCCTGTCAACGCCCAACAGATACCCATAGTTAGAAGCAGAGTTCTTCTTTTCCCTCTACCTCAAATAGTGTCTAACATGAAATACCTGGTCAATCATGGGCATAAGGCCAATTGCCCTTGCTCGGAGGAACGAACCAGGAATAACAGGCTCCTGCAGGAGATAAATCATCACAAGGTCATGACACTGCTTGTATGATATCACAAAATACGTTCACAAATAACTGCAGTTGACTCAACTATAGAGCAGCTGAGAATGTGTCTGCCAGAGGACTAATACTAGGTATCCTTGAACGGAAACAAGGACCTTGTAATCCAAAGAGTGAATACTCTACATTCTTCACAAATACCCCCACATGACACAGACAAGTGGAAGAAGGAAGACTAACCTGCATCAGGACCAACACATCCATTGGGTCATTGTCTTCACAAAGAGTCCTTGGAATGAAACCATAATTGTGGGGGTATACAACCGATGAGTACAGGACTCGATCAACCTGCCAAATTGTAGTGCATGTCAGAAAGAAAGAACAAATCAAACTATTGCATTTCATCAGTGCAGGACTCAATCATCCTGACAATTTTATGTAACAGAGTAACCAGTGTAACATTATGATGGTTGATTCTCATCATACATTGCAAAAGTATAAGAAATGCATCCTAGTTATTCCGTACTGTTATTGAGAAAGTGATCATCAAGATGTAAGAAACATTGAGAACAGAAAATATACCTTAATCAGGCCAGTTTTCTTGTCAAGCTCGTATTTAACTTTGCTTCCCTTTGTGATCTCAACAACCTGCATAAAGATGTATATAATGGTCACTGTCTGGAGCAAACTAGACTTGTTAAACATTATAATAAAAAATGCACTCATTTTTCCTCGACAAGCAAATCATTGTCAACAGACTCATGTAGCATTATGTTGCAGGTGCATCAAATGTTTAGCAATGCAAATAGTTGTAACCAAACAATTAAATAGGTGATTTGCATACTTGAAATTAAGGGAACATCCTGTCCTCTTCAAAGGCTGTAAATCTAATTTTGGCTCATCAACCAAGAAAAAACAAACAAATTGCTTGAGTAACCATGAGCCTAGCTATTTATGATGATTTTACTAGAATCACATTTCTACCTGCAATCTGGAGAGGGGTCGAAAAATAATAGAAAGCTGACACTCCTATGTCAACACATAAATGCCTGGAACAAAAACAATCCTGACAAGCTGTCAGCTAAAGTCTTCTACACTATTAGGGCTGAAGAAGTAAGATAGCTTTATATTTGGGCAGTCTGACAGATCTATCCATCCTGCTGACTAATCAACTATGATGGGATCAGTTAATCATGGAGTCTTATTGTGCATCATGGTACTCGTTTGGTAGGTAGATTTTCTTTCTGTCCGTCATACCAGAGGGTGGATTTTTTTGAGTAACTCATACTAGAGGGTGGATGATTTGTTGAAATGATGCAAATTAGGAAAACACATGTCCCAACAATGGTGGTTTTTCCTGTGTCAGGTTCAAAATAAAACGCCTGCCAACCTTATAAGCTAACTGAATTAATTATACTAATCATTCAGAACTTGTGGCACAACTGTGCGTTGAACAACCTTTCACATGACAGAAATAATTATACAAATTATTGGATAATAACAGCAAAATCAGAAGTCAAACCCGGCTTATATTTGACAAAGTTAATTATGCTAATCATTCAACACTAACAAGGAGATCGTGAGATGAACCCGCCTTTTAGGTAATAAAATTGATTGTACTATAGGTACTAACTGCTCAACATCTGAGGCAAAATCATTCACATGACAGCACTGATTATACTAACTATTTAACACTACCACCAAAATTGTGTGTAGAACCCTGCCTTCTATGTGACTGATTTAACTACACTAAATGTACAACACTAACAATGCAATCCTGATTCCTGAGTTTAAACTGCCTTGCACGTAACAGAATTAATTATACTCATTGTTCAACGGTAACAGAACTAATTATATTCATGAGTCAAACGTGCCTTTTTTACACAACAAAAATAATTACACTAATGCTTTGACAATAACGGCACAATCATGAATCGCCTTCTGGTAGCTGAGTAAAAAATCATTTGGTAACTGCTTTGGTGCTTTGGTAAAGTCAGTTTGAAAAAAAAAATGAGAAACATTGATGCATCCAAAGTGTTGTTCCCAACTTCAGTGTGATTGAGATACCATACCAACATAACGGAAACAGGACTTATGTGGTCAGAAAGCGCTACAGAATCACCATTAAAGCTCCATGAAACCCCTCACATTCCCCTCAAAGGTTCCAGAGAACCCAATTCCCCACAGCAGCAAACACATAACATGCCAAACCCTTCAAAGGTAATGATGGTACTTACAACATTGAATACAGCAGGAGCACCAGGACCTGTGCAACCAAAAATCAATCAGTGTACGCTCATTTGACAAAGGAGTTAGAAGAGCAAGAAAGAAAGGATAGTTGCGCCACGCACCGATCTCGAGATCGTGCCACGGATGAGCAGCTACGGACCTCCTGGACAGAGAAGAGAGGATCCTTTCGTTGAGCTTCGGGGCCCTCTTCGGCTGCTCGGCAGAAGCAGCAGCAGCCTTATCCTCTTCACTCATCCTCCTGTGGATAGAAAAGAACCAGAAAGTTTTTTTTTTAAAAAAAAATGCATCCAGCACAATCGACATTGTTAGTATTAGAATTTTTGTTCACAGAGATACATATATATAGCAGCAATTCTTGTCCCAAAGACACCCAATATTTTTTTTGTAAAAACTTAAAGTTTGGAGGCTTGTCAAATAGCTAATAGCTTTAGGTTAGGGTTTCGGTGGTGCTCAGCTTGAAGGGAAGGGAAGAGAAGGGGTGGAAGTACCTGGTGGGTACTCGTCGCCGGCGAAGAGACCAGCTAAAGCCTCAGCACCTGGCTTAGGGCGGCGGCGGCGGCGAGCCACCAGTCGTCGGAGAGCGACGGCCGAGAGAGAACGCACGAGTGGGGACGGAAGAGGAGCAGTCGTGAGGGCCGAGTGCAGGGGATCCCGTTCCACGAACGCGGGCCTCCTCGGACACTCAGGCCCACAGTCCTCTAACCAACACGAGGCCCAACCCACAGCAGGTCCATGCACGAATCTCAGCACCACATCTCTGCCGTCCACCTACACGGCTGACTGGAACCTTCATCTTCTTCCCT
This sequence comes from Themeda triandra, assembly GCA_018135685.1. Lineage (NCBI taxonomy): Eukaryota > Viridiplantae > Streptophyta > Magnoliopsida > Poales > Poaceae > Themeda > Themeda triandra. The sequence continues at coordinate 662,293 of JAENPR010000249.1, forward strand.
GCCAAGAAAGGGATGCGGCGTCTCGTGCACGGCTTTAAAACCCCCCAGGTCCCCACGCCGCCGAAATCACTAGAAACCCCAAAACCACCAGCGAGCAATCCCAATCCCAATCCCAATCCCAATCCCCCACCGCAAGTAAGAAGATCAAGGAGTCGGCGGCGGCGGCGATGGCCGGCGGTGGGCAGGCGGCGGTGACGTTCCTGACGCGTATGGCGAAGCTCGCGGCGGGGCTGGGCGTGGCGGCATCCGCGGCCTCGACGTCCTTCTACACGGTGGACGGCGGGGAGCGCGCGGTCATCTTCGACCGCGTCCGCGGCGTGCTCCCGGAGACCACGGCGGAGGGCACGCACCTCCTGGTGCCCGTCCTCCAGAAGCCCTTCGTCTTCGACATCCGCACGCGCCCGCACAGCTTCTCCTCCACCTCGGGCACCAAGGACCTGCAGATGGTCAACCTCACGCTGCGCGTCCTCTCGCGCCCGGACGTCGACCACCTGCCGGAGATCTTCACCAGCCTCGGGCTCGAGTACGACGAGAAGGTGCTGCCCTCCATCGGCAACGAGGTGCTCAAGGCCGTCGTCGCGCAGTTCAACGCGGACCAGCTGCTCACCGAGCGGCCCCAGGTGTCGGCGCTCGTGCGCGAGTCGCTCACCAGGCGCGCCCGCGAGTTCAACATCGTCCTCGACGACGTCGCCATCACGCACCTCGCCTACGGGCCCGAGTTCTCGCACGCCGTCGAGAAGAAGCAGGTCGCGCAGCAGGAGGCCGAGCGCTCCAGGTTCCTCGTCGCGCGCGCAGAGCAGGAGAGGCGCGCCGCCATCGTCCGCGCCGAGGGGGAGAGCGAGGCCGCGAGGCTCATCTCCGAGGCCACCTTGACTGCGGGCAACGGACTCATCGAGCTCAGGAGGATCGAGGCGGCCAAGGAGATCGCCGGCGTGCTCGCGCGCTCGCCCAACGTCTCCTACATCCCCGCCGGCGACAACGGACAGATGCTGCTCGGGCTTACCGCCGCCCGGTGAATGGATCGTCCGTCTCTTTCCCCGTAATTAGTTAGTGCCTTTAGTGGCCTACTATTGAACTAGTACTTCAGTAATTTCAGATGCATCTACTACTTAATTACGGTTTTGTGGTACGTTTCGATGCTGGGTAAAGATGGTCATATGCACTCCTCATAAAGTTCAGTTCGGCAGGTGGAGAATTTATCCAACAATTAATTGCTTCATTTTATTGCAAGAATATTCTATCGTTATTGTGATTGTGATGATCTCTTGTTCCATGTGCTTGTTGCCTGATCTATATATGTGATTTAGTGCTGCATACCTCGTTTATGTTGTGGTTATCTTAAGTGTAGCAGTCCAGTTTGGTTGTGGCTGTGGATTTACTGAATAATGGTTGGACTTTGGTTGCTTATTCGACAAGTATCGTGTTCTGCAAGCACGTTCTACTGAAAACAGTATACTCTGTTTTTTAGAATCAGAGACATAGCAGAGTTTGGAGCTGTCTGTTTTTTTTTTTTTTTCAATTTCCTTTTAATGGCGAACAGAGCTGTTATCTGACTAGTTTATTAAGACATTGAACTACTTGCTGTGAATATTTGCCTTGCGGATGTTTCTGAAAATCAGAGACATAGCAGAGTTTGGAGCTATCTGTTTTTTTTTTTCAGTTTCCTTTTAATGGCGAACAGAGCTGCTATATCTGACTGTTTATTAAGACATTGAACTACTTGCTGTGAATATTTGCCATGCTGTTGATTTCTTGGTTTTGCAGCTAGTTTTCCTGGAAGGAACTAGATACTGTAGATCTGTTTAGGCAAAGGCCGGGATATTTTTAGTGGAAGTTTGATAATGTGGCAGTGGCATTTGATTTTAGTTTAGTATCATAATAATGTTTTTGAGTAGATTTTCCCCTTGACAGAATCTGCCTTTCTTGAAGTTTAGATCGTTCACTGGTTGCTACAATGGCTGTTCTTTGTATGTTGTGTTAGATTCAAATTTGTGCATTCAGTTTTGTATTGCCTGGTTGCCTCCCATATTTCTATTGTACATAGTATTTTCGTTGGATCTCAAGCTAACCATCATTTGTTGCCAATTACGCCTTCCATAACCCTTCTTTATGCAAAACGTAGGTTCACTTACCCATCTAACAAAGCAGTGCCCCTGCTTCTTTTAAGATCGACTTTGTGTGAAACTCATTTCTTTCAAGTGGATGCTTGTCTTTTATCTAATTCCAGTTGAAAGCAAACAATTGCTGATAGAAAAATGGGACGAAAGTCAAGGAATGTAAAGCACCGTATGAGCGAGCACAGAAAGTGGCAGAATAGACAAATATTGAGTCTTTTCCATACATGCCATTACAAAAAAACACGTCTTCCACTAAAGCCACTAAAAAAATGGCCCGATCACATGTGCCATCCAGTTTGAAATTCTTACCACTCACGCCATTCCGTCCGTAGTCTGTTACATTTTCACCGTTTCGTGGATCGAGACGGACATGATGGTGTGAAGTGTTCATATCATTTGGAGGAACAAAATGGGCTCAAGGCAAAGGTATAACCTATGGGCCTAGTCGGTTAAAAAGTCAAAAATGCCCTTCTTCCTTCCTCCTCCGGTCCTCCCATTCCCCGCAAGCCCAGAAAGCAGACGGCGGGCGGATCCCGTGGCGGAGCTCTCGCTCCAGCCACGGCCTTACGCCGCCACGGGCTTCCTCCGTGCGGTGCCCCAAGCCTCCGCCGGTGGGGTTGGAGCTCTCGCGGCGACGGCAGGGCCGATCCCAAGAGCTCGCCTCGCACCCCAAGAGTTGGCTATAAATAGATGGTGGCCGGCTCGCTCGCACCCGCGGCTAGTGAGATTCGCTAGTGGCTCGTTCGCACCCACCTCCGGTTGATTGTGAGAGGTTTGAGCTCACCTCGTGGGGATCACGAAGAGCGTCGGGGCGGAGCTCCCATCGCACGCGGTGCCGCGGGGATAAATCATTGTGGCGGTGATTGGCGGCCGGGCGGAGCTCCCCGTGCACGCGCCCTTGCGGCGGGTCGGGAACCACATCTTGTGTAGACGTGGGTAGAAGCGTGGGTAGAACTCTTGATCACTAGTGGTAGCCTCGCGCACGCGACCTTACACCGCTCCAGCCACGGCCTTACGCCGCCACGGGCTTCCTCCGTGCGGTGCCCCAAGCCTCCGCCGGTGGGGTTGGAACTCTTAGCCGAGCGGGGGCCGATCCCAAGAGCTCGCCTCGCACCCCAAGAGCTGCAGCTCGTTCGCGCCCGCGGCGTCGGGGCGGAGCTCCCCGCGCACGCGCCCGCGGCGGCGGCCGGGCGGAGCTCCCCGCGCTCGTGCCCGCGGCGTCGGGGCGGAGCTCCCCGCGCACGCGCTCACGGCGGAGGCGGCCGGACGGAGCTCGCCTCGCACCCCGGCGAGCTGCAGCTCGTTCGCGCCCGCGGCATTGGGGCGGAGCTCCCCGCGCACGCGCCCGCGGCGGCGGCCGGGCGGAGCTCCCCCGCGCTCGCGCCTGCGGCGGCGGGGCGGAGCTCCCCGCGCACGCGCTCGCGGCGGAGGCGGCCGGGCGGAACTCCCCCGTGCTCGCGGCGGCGGCGGCGGCCGGGCCGAGCTTCCCCGCTGCCTCTCCCTCTCCAGCGTGCACATTCAGCCATGGATGTAGGGAGAAGATGGTCGCTTTGCAGTTTAGCCCTCCTATTTTTATTTTATGAATTCAGTGTATCATGTGTCTTGTAAGTCTTTTAAATAACCTCTGTTAAACTTTGCATATCACAGCTGTCTCTATTAGATGGCATTGGCCAGCGAGACAAGGGTATTTCGGACCTTTTCCACCACATTTTGACACCGTTAGCACTCATATTGGACGGAATGGCGTGGGTGGTAACAATTTCAAACTGGATGGCACATGTGACCGGGCCATTTTTTTAGTGGCTTCAGTGGAAGTCGTGTTTTTTGCAGTGGCATGTATGGAAAAGACTCACAAATATTTGACTTGGTAGTTTGATCATTTTTAAAAGTTTATGAATCCTGATAGCTGATGCAATTTTGTTTAAGATTTCTGCGCAGTTGCGCTTGCAATTTTAGCCTGCACGTTGCAACCATCGAATATTCTTGTTGGTCATGAAGTGTATAGTGTTTGTGTTTCCTCACTCCCAGCATTTTGTGATTGAATCTTTCTTCTAGAACATGCCAAAGGCATGCATTGCATTAAGAAGACAGGAGTTTGGTTTCAAAAACACAAGTACAGAACGGGGACGGCAACGAACGTTACCGAAGCCCAACTCAAACAGCTGTCACACACAATACCAGAGACAGGTAAACACCAACACACAGCAAAACCAATCAGCGTAGACGGGCGCCGACGAGCTCCCTCAGATGACGGTACCCAGCCGAGGACCTTGTGATTGAATCTTCTTGATGTTGACGCGTCTTGCATATATTCATATATGGTTGTCGGTCTAGAGCAGAACACCATATCCTCTTCTAGGTTGAATCCAATCCAGAAGTAGCTTTCCAACTGTTCTTTACTAAATAGTAATAGTAATTCTATATTCATGTTCTAGGTGGAATTTTATCATATGCTCATTGCGTAAAGTTATTCCCTTAAATGAATTAGGAGGTTGTGGGTTGAAAAGGTAGTTTCATGGTCCTAGAGAATCAATTTTAGCTATAGAGAATGAGGAGCACGAGGATGTCTATTTTACATATGGCTTGGTAAGAGACAAACCAATCTTGTTCACTACTTATCGGCTCAGTTGATCAGATATGGTACATTGTTTTTTCTCTCACAAACAAACAGCATGAGCCGGAACCATCGGTTGAACAACTGTTCTCGGCCCAAACACCCCTTGAAACTTTTGCTTGAAATGAACCGAGCTTGCATCAAAAAGAAAAAAGAAATGAAGCAAGCTTTTCTTTCGTCCTAACCCCTAAATGGTGAAGGCTAGTTATAAAGCAGGCATATAATTTTCTTGGCATCCCATACAGGCACTATGGCCCTCTTTTGAGACTTAAAAGTCATCCTGGTAATCAGATAACAGTCATGCTAACCGATCCCTAGAATTGATAGGGGTTCCGGATCCATCGCACGAAGCCCAGATACGGCCATTGTCGGAAGCGGCGCCTGACGGTCGCTATCCGCGCGGCCACCCAGGCCTCGAAGCCTCAGTTTCGCTCACCGTCGGTCGTCGGGATTTCTCCACCTCTCTTCCCACCACCTGAACCTCCCCCTCCTCCGCCCCCGATCCAGCCGTCGCAGATGAAGCCTCGCAGCATCCCATGGGACGCTCGATCCAACCACTAGGGTTTAGGATCTGAAGCCCCCCCCCCCCCCCCGCCGTCGCCGAGGACCCAACAGACAACGGCCGCCGCTTCCCTTGCGATGGATGGGCTCCGGTCGACGATGCCGCGGCAGTAGCAGGCGCCCCAGCCGGACACCACACTGCTCGTCCGAGGCCACAACTGCCACTCCGCCGCCCACGCCGCCAACCAGAACGAAGCCCCGCCGCCACCATCATGGCAGGCTGACCTTGCCGACGATCTAGATGACCCCACATCTCCAACCATGACCCAGACGGGACGATCAACGGTGGTGGTGATAGGACGATCAACGGTGTCTGAAACAACGGTGGTGGTAGAAAACTAGGATGGAACTGTCTGTTGTTTCGTCCCTAAACCGAAAACATCGGTGGTGGAGCGGCAGTAGGTTGTTTCAGACACAGCATTGTTTTTACAAAGAATGCCAATAGTGGCGTTCATCGAATGTGGCTTTGACTTTCCCATGGTCAACGCTGGCAAAGACGGACCAGTTCACTCCCGTTTCAGCATCCCATCTTCCTCCCTACCGCGCTCTACTACCGTACTTCCTTGGAATACTTCCGTTTACCAATCTGAGCTGCAAACTTAGGCAGGCCGCAGGGACAACTCCCGCCGGTGAAGATGAAGATCGCAGAAATCGGTGCGTTTCCTCCTCTATTATCCCCTTCCCTCGAGTAGTCGACAACCTGCATGTGTCAGTCCATCTCCTTAATACTGATCTCGTTTTGATCTGGTTAATTGCTTGGACACTCAGTCATTGGCATGGCCATTTTCGTCTCGATCGTCTCGTTCTTTGCTCTGGCATTTATCTGCGCAAGGAAGAGGCGCGTCGCGGCGTACGTCGGCGGCGTGGTGAGGGGCACGTCGCCATCGCAGAGCTACGCGGTGGTGTCCGACCACCAGATCGGGCACGCCACCGTGGAGAGGTTCCTCCGGGAGATCAGGCACGAGAACCCCTTCAGGTTCACGCCGCGGCAGATCGCTGGCTTCACGCGCGGCTACTCCACCCGGCTCGGCGCCGGCGGCTTCGGCACGGTGTTCAGGGGCGCGCTCCCCAACGGCCTCGCCGTGGCGGTCAAGGTCTTCCACGCCAGCCTCGACCAGAAGACCGAGGAGGCGCAGTTCATGGCGGAGGTGGGCACCATCGGGCGCACGCACCACGTCAACCTCGTCAGGCTCTTCGGCTTCTGCTTCGACGACGCCCTGCGCGCGCTCGTCTACGAGTACATGGAGCACGGCTCGCTCGACGCCTACTTCCTGGGCGACGGCGGCGGCGACGACATCGGTCTCACGTCGCTGCGTGACGTCGCCGTCGGCGTGGCAAGGGGGATCCGGTACCTGCACGAGGAGTGCCAGCAGAAGATCGTGCACTACGACATCAAGCCGGGCAACGTGCTCCTCGACGGCGCGCTGACGCCCAAGGTCGCCGACTTCGGGCTAGCGCGGCTGGTGAACCGCGGCGACACGCACGTGTCGGTCTCCTGCGTGCGCGGCACACCCGGGTACGCCGCGCCGGAGATGTGGATGATGTCGGGCGTCACGGAGAAGTGCGACGTGTACAGCTTCGGCATGCTCCTGTTCGAGATCGTCGGCCGGCGAAAGAATTTCGACGAGGCGGCGCCCGAGAGCCAGCGGTGGTTCCCCATGCTGGCGTGGAACAAGTATGACAGAGGCGAGCTCGCGGAGCTCGTCGGCGCGCCACCGAGCCGTGGCACCGGTCGTAGCGCCGGTGATGAGCTGGAGCGACAGCAGTGCAAGGAGATGGCGGAGAGGATGTGCAAGGTGGCGTTCTGGTGCGTGCAGCAGCTGCCGGAGGCGAGGCCGCCGATGAGTGCCGTGACGAAGATGCTCGAAGGCGAGATGGACGTAGCCCCGCCGGCGAACCCGTTCCCGCATCTGGCGGCACAGCCGGTCGTGGCGAACCTGTGGACGGCGTCGATGACGAGCGGCAGCGCTGGGAACGACGGGATCTTCTCGCCTTGACTCTTAAGTCTTAAACGCTGGGACGGCAGGGGGAGCCTGATTGCGTTTGACTTGAACCACCTAGAACTTTCTTTCTTGACATCTGAGATATCATGTTGGTGCGCCTTGTACATACATGTACTCTATATACAGCACTTTGAGTTTGAGGTACGGTGCTACTCTTGACAACCGGCCTTTCGCGCGAGATAGGCCAAACCAAATGATGCTTTCGTGCGGGCAAAAATCATTAGTTTGGTTATATCTCCGGATGTTTGATGGAATGATTGAAGAATCAGCATAGGCCATTTTATGCTTCACACCGGTCTTGAAAATTATTAGGCGCTGGTACGGCCTCATGCAGAGTGACAGTACAGACGGAGCAAAACATGCACGGGCACACCGTGCCCTCCCTCTGCGGTGCCGCCGTGCCGGTCAACACTACACGGCACACAGCTCGGTCATCTCATCGCACGAATCCGGAGGGACCCGCCGTCCCCACCCACACCGCAGTACCGCACCGCCCCCACCCCGCCGCCCGAGCCCAAACAAAACAAGCCGCACAGTGCGGTCCTGTACTCCTGTCCTGCGTGTGCGTGGTTTGACCGCGACGCGACCAGCCCACGCCCTCTCCTTGCCGATTTGCCGAAGCGCCCCCACAGGCCACAGCAGCGAAAAACGGCAGGAAGCCAGCCGGGCCAGTCACGCAATGCTCGCCCGCTGCCGCAGCTGAGGCGAGGCGACCCGCAGCCGTCCCCGTCCGCGACGCCCCGCCCCGCATCCGCCATGGATCCGGCGTCCGAGGAGCTCGAGCGCCGCAGCCGCTACCTCAGCTCGCTCATCCGCCGCACCAAGCTCACCGCCGCCCCGCCTCCCATTCCCCCTCCCCCTCTTCAGCCCGAGCCCGAGCCCCGTGTCCCCACCGAATCCAAATCCGGAGCCGGAGGCCGCACTGGTCGGGAAGAAGCGCGCGGAGCCCAAGGCGGCGGCGGAGCCGGTGGCCGATGCGGAGGAGGAGGATGAGTTGAAGCGGGAGGCCAAGGAGGCGGGGGGCGACGGGAAGGGGAGGAAAGAGATCAAGGGGAAGGGCGGCGACGGGGGCGGTCCCAAGGAGGTGGGCGACGGCAGCAGCGGCAGGAAGGTGGCCGTGCGGGTGCGCGCCGCCGACATGCCCCTGTCGCTGCAGCGCCGCGCGGTGCGGCTCGCCTACGAGGCCATCGCCGCCATGCCGCGCCTCGACAGCAAGCGCCTCGCCCTCGCGCTCAAGAAGGTATGCAGTTCTACTCCTACATCTCGGGGCTACTTAATTTAATTTCTCTTGGGAAGGTAGTACGTTGTCGGCATGGTTTCGGGCGCAATGTCGAGCTGTTTGTACTTGTGCGTCTGGTACGGAGAAACGTGGGTATGCAGTTATGCATTTGGGTTTGATTTGGGTAGGTGTTACTAATGATGAGGTTGGTTCTAGGAAATGTGGCTAACTGGCTAGTCCCCACAGTGAGGACTCATAACCTTGTTGGGAGGGGTTTAAAATCAGGGATCCAGTTTGACTTTCAGTTTGTCCTTTCTACATTTTTTCTGAGATGAAATGGAATTCCTGGAGGTGCTTCTGCAGCTGTGTGAGAATTGTGCTATGGCTTCGTTTTTTATAGTTATTTAACCTTACAGCCAATGTAAGAGGCAGGCCATGAGGAATTCATTAGCTACCTTTACATCCTGCCTACGACTTGTCGCGTGCTCTTTAGCAAAATGTTTTGCCCATCATTACAATCGAGACGAACTGGATGACGAAGGCAACAGTGTTAGAGATTATTAACAGTCATGAAAATGCCATGTATGCATCTTAAACTTTAGCAAGACTTTTCATGACTGCAATGCAGTGCCTGTTAGAGTTACTGAATGGAGCATCTTGAAGAAAGTAGGACATATTGATATTTCTAAATTACGGATATTGGCATTTGGTCCCTAAATTGAAAACTTTACCTCAGACCCTAGTGTTATTAGTGCAAATCAGCTGCTTTTGTGTAGCCATTAGTATATTGTTTAAGTGGACCTTCTGAATTCAACATAGGCTAGCAGTGGACCTAGATGTCGCCAAGTTCTGCCAATGTGTTGAATGAATGCAATCTTCTGTTCCTCTTCATTTATGGTGGTTTGTCGCCATGCCATCTTTGTCTTGTCTAGCAAGTAGCAACTACTGTTAGTTTGCCCCCAACATGTGTAACTAGGAGGAATTAATCTTCAAAGATGTTGGTACAAGCGCCTCAGAGGATGACTTGTACTCTGTGTTAGTGTTAACTGATATGGATCTCTAAAATGCTAATATCCAAAAACGGATTCTTGAAAAAAATATGTATTGTTATGATCTGTGTGTACAATAATTTATTTTAGCATACATAAGATTGTTTGGGCCAATAGCCTTAATTTGTCACTATGAATCTCTTGGGTTTCAAGCTTACACAGCTTAGTGCAATATTATGTCCTCCATTTATGAAGCATTGGTCTTCTTTTATATCATAAGCATTTGGTGTCATTGTATCTCTGTGTGTCTCTTTCATAATATGATTTATAACTATTAGTTTCCTGTAACCTCCTAAAACTGCTGAATGTATAATCTGGGTTCTATTACTCATTTCTAGTAATCTGCTGATTACTTGAGGCTATTGCTTTCGACAACATTGGTTGCATGCATATTAGGTGTTTAACACAGGATTTAGATGTCTGGTGACTGCAGCATCAATCTTCTCCATGTTATTGGTAGATGATATTGTTTTCATTTGCCTGCAGGAATTTGATACTGAATATGGTCCTGCTTGGCATTGCATTGTTGGAACAAGCTTTGGTTCCTATGTCACTCACTCTCTGGGAGGTTTCTTGTACTTCTCTGTCGACAAGGCCTATATTCTTCTCTTCAGAACCGCTGTTGAGCCATTAGCCCATCCGCGATGAGGGGCCATGAAACAGTCTACTAGCTAGCGCATTCTGTATTCGACATTTAACTGCAAAGGTTAAGGAGAGTAGAAAGATCATCGTCCTCTCCATGCAAATATGTAGAACCAATCTGCTGTAACTAGTTTCTTCCCATGTACTGTGCACTAATCTGCCATGTAAACCTTAACATTAGCTTTTGGAGCTGTAACTTGACTCAGTTCTTCAGTGCAGAGGGGACATTTTCTTTCACATCCTGTAATGCCTTGTAATCATTGTTCGTTTTGGAATCAGTATGATCTCTGAGGTCGTAACCTATAGTGGCAAACCTTGAGATTTGAGATTCAATCATCGGTTGTGGTATAGCTGTGGTGGTAGATCCATCCAGTTAATATAGCTGTGGTGGTAGATCCATCCAGCTAATGAGTTAATATAGCTGTTCTGGTATACACGCATCTAGAATGTATAGCAGTTTTTATGGATGCTCCATATTTGATCTGCGCTTGTAACTGGCTTTTAGATTCAGAAAGAATGTCTGTATCATATGTTCAGAAACTTGTATACGTCTGAATGTGTGATAGTCATTAAGTTGATCTGCATTGTCATCGTGGCGCTGAGTGAGAAGAAAGAGCTAGTGTTTCATCATCCATTATGTTTGTATTAACAAGCAGCACTCATGCATAGTGCGATTCCTGTCTATCACTAGTACATTTGATCTGAAATAGATTCTGACGCTGTCCATTAGCTAACTGAGGCGATAAAACATTACGATATGACAGCGCTAAAACGAATAGCAACACGGATCACCCTATGCAGGTAGGATAGCAAGAAAATTCAGGAATAGGCGCCTCGAGATGATCCAAAACAGCTAAATCAAAATAGTGCAGCCATGGGGACGATCTGGCCCAAAACCAACGACGCGATAAGGCTCCAGATGCTCCTGAACTCGTCAACCCTCGACGATGCACCGTGCTGGTGGTGCTTCTGCGCCGGGCCGGGGGGTGGCGGCGCTTCCACGACTGCATGCAACCATTCACACACACAGGCATTCAAGTGTCAGGTGACCATCGGATGTGGAATCGGGTGGCTGAACACAATGGCGGCCGGATACGGCCAGAGAGACTAACCAGGCTCGTGGGTGGAGTTGGCGGTGCGGCAGCCGACGGGGAGGCCGCATCGGCCGGGGAGCTTGAACATCTGGTCCCTGGTGACGTTGAAGGTGGCGAGCAGCTCCGGGTCGGCGAAGAGGCGGCACAGGCACGGCATCTCTGCGGCCGCGGCGTTGTTCATGGCCGTGCAGCACGTCGCCGAGGGGTGCTTGTTTGTCTTGAGGTACGCCGTGCACGGCAGCAGCTCCTCCAGGCACGGCAGCGGCAGGTGCTGCGCGGGGGCCACGGCGGCACCGTGCGGGGCGCCCGCCGGGGCATGGTGGTGGCGGGAGGAGACGGTGTCGACGATGAGAACGACGACGAGGAGGAGGAGCGCGGCGAGGTGCGCGTGGGGACGCATCGTCGTCGTCGTCGTCGATGTTGGCGCAGGCTTCGGAATGGTCGATCGGGGGTGTGATGCTGATGAGTGAAGATGCGAGGTTTTAGGGAGGTTGAAGGAAGATCGCCGGGCCCGTTTGACCTGTTAAACCCCTGCTGTGCTGGCGCGCTGGCCAGGGGATGACGACGTTATTTCGGGCAAATAAAAGACGGTGATTTTGCCAAGTTCCTAGGATCACATACATAGTCAAATGGAGCGGTGAAAGAACACACTCTTAAATCCAGAAGAGAATGAGAGTCTCGCTATCAAAGAAATCAAATAATAGTACAAACAATGTATTCGCAAAAATGAATCAAACAATGTAAAAAAAGAACATATTTGACTCCTAACTCTCCTAAGGAAACATTCAAAGTTTTTACATTCTTTGATAGGAGTGTGCTCGTTCAAGTTTGCTAGTACTAGCAAACATTCGAAGTTTCTCTTAACTAATGCATGTCACCAATCAATCACTCCTAGGTTGTGTAAATCTCTTTTGTTTCTTATAATCCATTAGTTAAGCGAAACTGAAGCCTTGATAATGTTTAGTACTCACGTTCAGTTTTCTCTTAACTGATGTTTAATTAACTGGTTTTAACAAACATATTTGAATAATTTTGTTTCTCTTTGTTTCTTAACCCATTAAGCCGAATGGTAAATGAGACATAGATCTTGGTGGTGTAAACCCAGCGGCAGTCCGCAGTCTGAACTATATTCTTCTCTAAATGGACCTAACACAAGGACCATCAAGGAAAGCATGCTTAATCGTTTCGTTGCAATCGTAGAAACAACTGTATTGACTTCATGTCTAGTTTATTTTTGCTAAGTTATCTTTTATCATTATGACTCCACACCGAGAGCACAACAATAAAAATACAAAATTTCAAGTGGAAATTTAGCTTCCAGATGAACTTATGAGAGAAAGAAAGGGACACCATGGTTAATAGATGGCAATATTAAAGAGGCTAGGGAGTTGTTTCTCCTAATTATCTTCCTAGGATTTAGTTTTCGACTCTTCAATTATTTTGAAAAGTCCCACACACTAAAAACCGGTCTTTGAATTTTAGTATTCTATCCAAAACTTTTAAAATATTTAAAAAAAAATTTTAAAAAAATATTCTATCCAAAACTTTTAAAAAAATGTGAAGCACCGGATTTATTGGCTGATACCACAGGGCAGTGGCCCACTGGCAAACAAAGCCGTAGCTCGGTCCGGCCTGATAGACTGCCAGGCCAGGCCTTGGCCTTTTTTTTTTGAGGGGAAGGCCTTGGCCTAGTTGGGATCAGGGATAGGATACTCTCGGCCCAGACCAGGCCCAGCCCGAGTTATGTTCACTCCACAAGACAAGCACACTGACTAGTACGGAGCAGAGGAGCAGGCAACGCCGTTTCGCCGCTTCGGTGTCGGTGACGGTGACGCATCGACAGGCAACCGCTCGGTGGCGGTTTCCGTTTCCCCCGGGGACGGACACGGGGCGCGGCGGCCTCCGCGAGCAGCTCGGCAGCGACGCGGCGCGAGCGCGAGGCGGGCGCCGGGCACCTTGCTGGGTGGAGTACTGCGCGGGTCGTCAGCAGTAGCCGCGGAGCACAGCGAGAGCGCGGTGGCATCCAGCAGGTCCGTGTCTCCTGCAGACCACCACCGATTTTTGCTGAACTGCTCCGGCGTCGCGTGTTTCGTAGAGGTACGGGCAACAGCTTGTAGTCTCTGTCGCCCTGGGAATGAGAAAATAAGTAGTAGCTATCATCGGATTCGGATACCCTCCACCAAACTTGTTTCGTCTTGTGATTGTTTTGGTAGCATGTGCGTCGAATCGTGAGCAACAGTATTCGTGTTTGGTCGAGAAATTGGGCTTGAATGGCATGATGTATGACTATCCGACTCTGGTTCTGGAGTAGTTTAGCAGGAACCTGGTTGCTGGATTCGGTGCTCAAGTAAACCATTTCCTCGACCAGAAATCCCTGACCTAGGGGGTATTTTGTGGTGATTTCTATGAATTATGGTCACTTAATGTTCCTTCTCAAATTTCTGTGTTGTGTCATGTGTGCATGTGCATGTAAACTTGAAGTGCGTTTCTGAATAATTTGGGAATGGCGTTATACTGGTGTTTAATGTTCTGCTGTTTTTGTCTTGTTAACATCCTTCTTGATTTTCCGGAGTCACACTTGCAAAGGTCTAATGATTTCAATATGAAATTATACCCCATTGATGTGCTTTGCATCAGCCCGTTTCCTCAGATTTTTTACAAGTTAAAAGAATGTCTAAATTGAGAGACTGGATGTACCTGTCAACCTATTCCATGAGGTACATTGTGCGATCATTCATAGAATAACCTGCAAACCTAACTTTTTGCCTTCTTGAGGGTTTGGCTTTGGCACATAGTGATTGATCATATATAATGTCGTGAGAGGGTGACACTGATTGCCTCCAGCGACGGAGGTTGAAGCACAACCAAGGGGGGGCAATTTACATAAACACATAGTCAAAGTGTATTAAAAACAGCTTCATAATTGCAAAGATTAGGAATATGGAACTAAATATAGAGAGATTAACATGCATGGTTTAAAATTTTCACATGTCAAGGGGGGGCCGGTGCCCAGTTTGGCCTCCACTAACCTCCGTCTCTGATTGCCTCGAAGATGTGCAGACTATCTGGCCACTTTTGAAACACTGAGTCCTTCCTTGATGAAGGAGGCTAATGTGCCCCTCAGGAGTTAAATGATTCATAGGAACCTGTTCACTAAATTGGAGTTGGACATGATGATTGGATAGCTTGATATCTGATAACATCTGTTGATTTGATTTAGATATGAGGTGCAGTTGCTTTCCCTTTTTTGCGCAAAACTTTTAGCGGTTGTGCAATTTCTACTATGTAGCCACCAAGCCACATGAGTTGTGATTTAGATAGTCACACACTAATTTTGTAACCTTTTTTGCACAATCTTATTAAGGTTATGGAACTTTTACTCTGCAGTAGGTTTTAGTAATTTAGATTGCGAGATGCAGTACGCTTCTTTTTTGTGTTATTTTTGTGTGGTCTTTCAATGATTGTGGAATTTCTATTTAGCAGCCGCCAAGTCATATGAGTTGCAATCATGTAATTAAATTATACACTTTTTTTAAGAACATGCATGTGCACATGTTCCATTTAGATGGAAGCAGATAGCACAAGCAATTGTCCACCTTGCCCATCTAAATAATATGTTGGCAGTAGTTACAGTATGTGACTACACAAGGATGGACACAAAGCGACCCAGAGCAAAATAATAGAACAATGAGAGCATCAGCCTAGTACTGTATTTATACACTAATTATGTATCAGTTTTTTCATTTGACAATGCAGTAAAAAGAAACATAGAAATTTAATTGATCCATTGTAACAAATGGGTACAAATACATAGAATGAGATGGCATTAGTTAGAAGCTAAAGAACAGAAAGTGTAATGATTTTCTCAAAGTAGTTAATAGATGGCCTTATGGTGGCAAACAGCTAAATGAGCTAATCGGTTAATTTATTGGTTGATGAAATACTAGAATTTCTTTTTACCTTAAGTGTGTTTGTACCATCATGGCCTATCATGCTGTTTTGTCTATTGAAGTTTGGAAATGATAAGCTGTTTGGCATATCCAAATCCACAGTCACATACTTATGCCATTTCAACTGTTCAAGATAGTTTTATTTTTTATTCCATGTTAATCAAGTATATCCATCCATTCATATGTTGTGTGTCCTCTTCTACCATACATTGCAGGCACCATCAGAAAACAATATGGCTTTGCAACCTTGGAGCAATAATAATGGCCATACAAATTCCCCTTCAAATTCATTAGCTGGACGAGTTCCTGGACCCATGCCTCTGTTCCCTTCCCATGAGGAGCTTGCAGTTCATAGTGAAGAAATTCTTAAAATTGCTGCTGATAATACTCTTGTGCTAGAGGATATTCTGGGCCTTAGGCAAGAATTAGCTGTCATTGAAGACGAGATCCATCTTACCAAACAAACCATTCCCAGACTTTGCATTGATAATGAAATGGAATACAGGGATATTATCAAGGGAGGCATGAAGTTAGAGGAACAGATGCATGCTCTCAAACCTATCAAGGAACAAGTGTTGCTCCTAAGGTCTGAAAAAATGGAGTTGGAAGCTTTGCGCAAAGAGCTATTTGTGAAGGTTCAGTCATTGTACAGAGAGCTGGAGCAGATCCGATCCGAGAACAAGCAGATACCTGCTATAAGAGAAGGGCTGCATGATATACAAGAGGAGATTTTGAGGGCCAGGTTAGTGTTTTGTGATCTTATGTACTGTGCATTGATGTGGAAAATGTCTCCACAATGTTATGCTTTGTTACAGATATAATTTTTTTAACAATCTGCTGTATTACTTAAGCAGGTTGCATTGTGCTCAGCATATTTTTAAGAATTAAAATTATCAATAATTTCTGCTTTGTTTGTCCTTCTAAATTTACCAAGGTTTGTAGGTATTAAACAATAATGCTCTGCATGGCTAAACTTCATTTCCAGGATGGCGTATGAGCATGAGAAACGTGCAAAAGTCGAGCTTCTTGAGCAGAATCAGGCCATAGAGAGAGATTTTATCAACATGAAAATGGAAGTGCAGAGATTACGGTCGGAGCTGGAGAAGAGAAGGTCTGGTGTGTTCAAGCATCATGCATTCGGCTCATACTATAACAGATAGAGCACGGCTCCAACTGATAGATGGGCGTCACAGAATAGTGTAGCTAAGGGTTTGGCGTCTATCAGTAAAATTAGTCGTAACCAGGACCAAATGTGTTTCAGTCTCTGTGATCAGCTGACCAAATTATTTATGAACAAATTGCTATTGCTATATCTCAATATTAAGTGCTCTCTCTCCTTTTCGAATTATAAAACGCCTTGGCTTTTCTAGATACATTTATTTTACTATGTATTTAGACATAGTGGTGTATATCTAAGTGCATAGCAAAATTAATGTATGTAGAAAAGCCAAAACATTTTATAACTTGAAACACAAGGAGTGCAAACCAAATCTTGTCGCTGAGCCACATCAGCAAGATATTCATATTAGCCCTACGATGTAGATTTCTAGGTTGATTAAGTTAGCTGACAATCATGCGTTACAGTTTTACTAGAATAACCTCATTGTTTATGCGCTAACGGGTTTTGTGGACGGGCATTTCTTATCTTGTATCCACGAACACTTTTTGTAGCATTGTTATAAGCGACTCTCTAGCCTTCCGCTACACTTAGCGTCCGCCATTAACAAATGGTGTTTGGCTAATTTTAAAAAGACTGAATCCTGGACCAATGAATCTGGCGTCTCATCCTGATACGTCTTCAGCTCTTCGCCTGGCCATGCTGACACGTCTCATCCTGAATCTCGAAACACATGGATTTCATTTCCTTCAAAATTGAAGAATAAGCACATAAATTTTGCTTCTGAAGATTCATAATCACTTGCGACGGTAGAGGGCTGAGGCAGCGGCGACCGCCCAGAAAGGAGATGGCGGCACATGTCTCTAATCTCATGTCCTTCCAAGTCCATGTTCCTATCGCCAAAATCCAATACAATGTTGTTTCCAGCTAACTTCTCGAGTACTGCCACGACGTGCATGTGTCCATGGTTTTACATATACTTTTGTGCTTTGTCTTGATGGATTGGAAGAAACTAGCACGGTTCCATGTTGATGGCTCCGAGCCCCGGGTCCCAATCAATAAAGGCAAGTTAGATACAGTATGAATGAAGCTGTTCAGTGGTTCAATTAAACATCCAATATTAGAGGATGCAGCAGGATCTCCTCACCATCATGGTTCTCTACGATACATATAAGTTATGAAATATAGGTACTGTCAGCACTTAGCCCAGAGAAAAGTCTGGTTTTACTCTGCATTTGCTGAGTATCAGATAGCAGTGGAATTCAAATATTAAAGATGGCCCATATTGTGCCCAACGCAGGCATGCTACTAGAACAAAACTACTCCGTAATGCTGTAGCTAACAGCAGTTCTTTCAATCCAAATGCGATGAAGATGTAAAAGGTTAACTAATCGTGTTTACTGAACTCTTTATTATCTTGTCATGGTAAATTTGTTTATTAACGTGATACACGCCACAGATCACCGCCGGTGTATTATTTTCCCATTGTTTGGTTACTCTGATTAGGTGGGTGATTTATATTAACTTTTCAGCCGTTTTAAATATTTTGCAAGTGTTTGATTTCTCTGAATGAATCAGACGTTGCCTGTTCTGCAAAAGCTACGCCCAGACAAAGTCGACAATGGCCCATCTAGCCCAATATTCTGAACACAGGCGAATATCGGCCCAGTCCAAACTCGGCGAAATTTTTATTTTGTTTTGGTTGGGG
Source organism: Themeda triandra (assembly GCA_018135685.1). Classification (NCBI taxonomy): domain Eukaryota; kingdom Viridiplantae; phylum Streptophyta; class Magnoliopsida; order Poales; family Poaceae; genus Themeda; species Themeda triandra. Next base: position 680,367 of record JAENPR010000249.1, read on the forward strand.
TGCGCCAGGCCCTGCCAGCAGTGCAACGGCTGGGCGACACGCGAGGGCCCCAGTGGCAAGCCACTGTGGTGGACCCTCCCCCACAAAAAATTAGGTTAATATCAAAGTGGACACATGGCCCACATATCAGATATTAAACTGATAAGAACAGATACTACACTTGATCTTAGCCAAAAGGCCGAGAAAGGTATGCTTGGGTCAGCTGCCCTGGGTCTGCTTATGTAGCGAGTCCGCGCCTCCGTGCTGCTTGGCTGGGCGAGGTGGGACTAAACGGGTGAACATGAACAAGCTGCAGGTCTGTGTCCGTCGTGGTGGAGCGCTCTTGCAAATATTGTAGTGGGCTATGGCTCAGGCCCAACGCAGCTGCGATCTTGTCCTTGTTTGAGGCCCACCCGTGTGACAGCGCGCTGGAGCCCAACAACCTGGATACCTTCCTTTTCTCTTTTTTGGTCCCTCTCATTATTATTGTTATTATTAATTAATTAACAAATGAGATGGCCCTATCCAAAAAAAAAAAAGATGAGATGGCCTACTCTATTTTAGTGTTATTATCCTAAAAATGAGGAAAAATAAACAAACAGTCCTCTTTGCTTAGTGTTTATTAGGCTATTCGGACGGTGTTTGAAAATGGAGTTAAAGGACCTAAAGAGATTTTGTATAGTACTCCCTCCATCTTAAATTGTAAGTCATTCAAAGAATCTTAGAGAGTCAAAACATTTTAAGTTTGACCAAAATTATAGAGAAAAATACAAAGATTTGTAACATCAAATAGGTATAATATGAAAATATAATTAATGAAAAATCCAATGATACTTTGTTGGCATCGTAAATGTTATTATATTATCATATAAATTTTAAAAATACAAAGATTTGTAACATCAAATAGGTATAATATGAAAATATAATTAATGAAAAATCCAATGATACTTTGTTGGCATCGTAAATGTTATTATATTATCATATAAATTTTGTCAAACATGAGATGCTTTGACTCCATAATTTTTTAGAATGACTTATAATTTGGAATGGAGGGAGTACATATTTACACGTGTAAAACAATATTCTACCACTTTTTTCTGGAACAAAATCAGTTCTCAATCCATGTCATATACTTAATTGGTTGGTTGACAAAAGTGGTGGTTGTAATTCTCCTGTTGACTGTACATGGTCAGCGAGTTAAGCTGTTTAGCTCATTTAATCATGTTTAACTCTATTTTATTTAGATGAACTTTAATGGTATAAACATCCCAACCGGTTAGCTCATCATTTAGAGACTAAACGATGTCTAAATGTTCTTTAAATTAAATAAATCAATTATAAACGGACGTTTTGGCCTACAGCGCCCTATTTCATACTCCTATGACCCTATCCAGCAACAGAACTTCAGTGCTAAATAAGAGAAGTGTAACTAACAGATCACCACTATCCCATAAATCGACAATACTAATAGAAAAAACAAAGAGTTCACTATTACTTGAGTGAATTATGAAAATGGCCCTAGAAACGAAAGTGTTGAGGAAAATGGCCCTTTTTATTTTAAATTTTGGAAATTGGTCTCGAAATCAAAAGTTTCTTAGGAAAATGGCCTTCCGTTAGTTTGAAAAATCATATCTGGAGTTTGGCACGTCCATCTTGGGTGAGCCAGATTTTGTTGTGTTCATTATGATGCCTAGTTTTTATTAAAAATATTAAACATGCCATGTTTAGTAATAAAATAATTAGTTATGATTTATGCCTTTTAAAAAAGGAAAATTAATATCTTGTTCTGTATAACTCCAATTGACTTGAAAATTTTAGGGTAAGCTCCTGATGTAATGTATGTGCTATGGTAAAAATTTCATGTTCAATGGATTTAATATGACTGAGTTATTAAGTTATTAAGTCATTTATTAAGCCCTAAACAAGATATTACAAATCAGTTTAATATCTGATATGTCGCGCCGTCGCCCATTCGCAGTGATTCCCCGTGGACATCCAGGCGGCTCACCGTCGACGCTGATGGCCGAGGCGGCCTCGAGGATGGGGAGAGGAAGACGTGGCGATGGCAGCGCGGGATGAGGCCATCGAGAAGCGTGCCGCCCCCCGCCAGGGCGGCATAATTTAATAACTCAGTCATATTAAACTCAATGAACATTGAATTTCTACCATAGCACACACATTGCCTCAGGAGCCTACCCTAAAAGTTTCAAATCAATTTGAGTTATATAGAACGAGATATGAATTTTTCTCTTTCTAAAAGGCATAAATCATGACTAATTATTTTATCACTAAACACGGTATGTTTAATATTTTTAATAAAAACTAGGCATCATAATGAACACAACAAAATTTGGTTCACACAAAATAGACTTGCCAAACTCTAGATATGATTTTTTAAAATAACAGAAGGCAATTTTTTCCTAAGAAAGTATGATTTCGAGGCCAATTTCTAAAGTTCAAAATAAAAAGGGCCATTTTCCTCAACACTTTCGTTCCCAGGGCCATTTTCATAATTCTCTCCTATTACTTTGGTACAGGCTAACAGGCACGATGTTGAGATGGGTCATTGGCCCAGACTGAAACACCGGCGCACTGGAATATCGGTGCATATTGTCTGCGCCTTTTCTTTTCTTGGTCTCGAATACATGCGTATCATTGTATCAAGAAAATATAGTACTGGTACATAGAATCGGCCCTAGGACGGACACACAGTGCTACATTGTGCTAGAGCTCCTGCTTTGCCTCTGGGCTGCTAGCTAATCATTTTACGGTAAGCTTTCTAGTGCCGATGAAGCGCCTGCCCTGACCCACTGACGGCTCCGTGACTCCGTGTACCGAGTACAGTACATAGAAATAGAGTTGGTATAAGTGAAGCCACGTTGTCCAGTTCAATGACTTCACATCGGATGGACGGGGACAACCCAAAATTTTTCAAGTTTTGTATAGGAAGACCACGTGCAGCGTCGGACGAGTTCAATTTTCGTTCTGGGTATACTTTTCTTGTTTTCATTCAGTCATCAATGATATATAGTGTGAGACAGGCTACCACCCATATATCTTTGTGTATGTAATACGCGTTCCAGTACGTAGACTCGCCTAGACTCGCCGCGACTAGTGCACCTGCTCTGGCTGCACTCCGGCCAGCGAGTAGCGTCGATGGCTGCCTTCTCCATGATCATCACGTCGGCGACCACTTGCGCCGTGGGCTTCATCTTCTTCTCCGTCTCGGTGGCTCCTGTAACCGCCTTGTTCTTCAACTTCACCTCCTTCGGCAGCAATGACGACAACCTGACAACCGAAGGCGAAGCCTACATCAACCGTGGGTGGATCGATCTGACAGCGTTCGGGGAGGCCATCGACGACAGTAGGGGCCGCGTGTCGTACGCCGGCCCGATGCGCCTGTGGAACAGAAACACCGGCGAGGTGGCCAGCTTCGTCACGCGCTTCTCCTTCGAAATCAACCCACAAGACAAGTTCGGTGGCATCAACAACAAGGGCGCCGGCATGGCCTTCTTCCTCGCCGCCGGCTACCCGTCCAGCATGCCATCCAAGTCCAAAACGTACAACATGGGCCTCACCAACCAAAGCGCGGAGGCCGTGGCCACCGGCGACGACCGGTTCGTGGCGGTGGAGTTCGACACCTTCAACGAGACCATCGCGCAGGACCCAGACAGCACGTACGACCACCTCGGCATCGACGTCAACTCCATCAGGTCCGTGGTCACGGCTGTCCTGCCGAGCTTCAGCCTCGTCGGGAACATGACCGCCGAGGTCAGGTACGACAACGTCTCCACCGTCCTGGAGCTGAACCTATGGCTGGGCGATGGGAGAAACATGTTTTACAACCTTAGCCAAAATGTTGACCTCAAGAGCGCTTTGCCTGAGACCGTCTCGGTTGGCTTCTCTGCCTCGACGAGCACATCCGTCGAGCTGCATCGGCTGTATTCTTGGTACTTCAACTCGTCCTTGGAACCCAAGGCCGCCATCCCGCCGATGCCGCCGCCGCCTGCCCCCAGCACCGCCGGTTCTGGACGTAGTGGAGTTATAGCAGGAGCCAGCGTTGGCGCAGCACTGTTCCTCGTGGCTCTTTTTGCTTTGGCAGCGCTCCTCGCACGACGGCGTCGTCGGAAGCTGGAGCTGGCACAGGAGTTTGGTGAGGACGACATGGGCAGCAGCTCGGATGATGACCGCCACGAGCCTATTAAGGAGATTGAAATGGGGACGGGGCCGAGGCGCTTCACGTACAGCGAGCTCGTTGCTGCGACCAAGAGCTTCGCGCCAGAGGAGAAGCTTGGGCAAGCTGGCTTCGGCTCCGTGTACCGAGGACACCTGAGTGAACGCAACGGCGCCGTGGCCATCAAGAGATTCGCTAAAGGATCCTCCACGCAGGGGAGGAAGGAGTACAAGACGGAGATTAAGGTGATAAGCAGGCTCCGACACCGGAACCTCGTGCAGCTCGTCGGCTGGTGCCACGGCCGCGACGAGCTCCTGCTCGTCTACGAGCTCGTGCCTAACCGCAGCCTCGACGTCCATCTCCACGGCAACGGCACCTTCCTGACATGGTCTATGAGGCTCAGGATTGTTCTTGGCCTTGGGTCCGCACTGCTCTACCTCCACGAGGAGTGGTCGCAGTGCGTCGTCCACCGCGACGTCAAGCCGAGCAACGTCATGCTGGACGAGTCCTTCAACGCCAAGCTAGGCGACTTCGGGCTCGCCAGGTTCATCGACCACGCCGTCGGGATGCAGACCATGACCGCCGTCTCCGGCACGCCCGGCTACGTCGACCCCGAGAGCCTGATCACCGGCAAAGCCAGCGCCGAGTCCGACGTTTACAGCTTCGGCGTCGTCGTGCTGGAGGTCGCCTGCGGGAGGAGGCCCATGAGCTTGCTGGACGGCCAGAAGAACGACGTGTTCCGGCTCGTCGAGTGGGTCTGGGACCTGTACGGTCGCGGAGCCGCTCTGGCGGCGGCCGACGAGCGGCTGAATGGTGAGTACGACGCGGCAGAGGTGGAGCGCGTCGTGGCCGTCGGGCTCTGGTGCGCGCACCCTGACCCGACCCGCGCGCACGGCCATCCGTCAGAGAAGCCATGGCCGCTCTCAAGTCCATCGTTCCGGTGCCGGCGCTGCCTCCCAAGATGCCCGTGCCGACTTATGCGGTGCCGGTGACCTCGCCGGAGGGTCTCTTCTCGTACACCGCTCCCACGTCAGGGATGACGTCCTCCAGCTTGACTCAGTCCACGACGACGACGACCACCACGACTCACAGGTCGTCCTCCGTTGACTCGTCCACTACAACCGGTTCCAAGGACGACTCGTCTTCGCTGCTCAAACATCAGTACTAATAGTCCATCTGATTTATTGTTCACATTTCCTATATCACAGTCACAGTCGCCTGGCGTTTTTTTTTTTTTTTTTGAAAATGTCGAGTTTGAGCATCTCCAAGGGCCTTTGCAAATGAGTTTTGCATTTGAGAATTTGCAAAAAACTTCAAATTTGAGATATGCATCCAACGGTTTTTGTCCATGTCTTTTTATAGAAAAAAAAAATTATCCTTGTCTTTCCATAGAAAAAAAATGTTTTTTGTCCTTGTCATTTATGCCAACACATCTAAAAACCTGTTCGATGCACATCCAAGGGCTGAACTCGTCGCCTGTAATGTAACCGACCAATTAATATAAACATAATGTACTAATGATGTCGCCTAAGCAACTTAATTAGCACATGACGCTTATATCAACCCGGTAGTCCGTGAAACCACGAAGGATTTCAAAACTTTCCACAATACAGCCCAGACCGAATTAGTTCAACATAATACCGTCCATAGTAATACATAAGTTCACAAATAGTTGATTACATCGGAGTTTATGAAATAGTTATTACAATGCCAAGTTGGAAACAAAGCTGCGGAAGCAAAATAAAGTGTTGTTTTACAAACGCACTCTTAGTTCAAAATAGTGCCGGTCCTTCATCAAATCCTAAAGCAAAAGCATAGAGGTATGAGATATAAGAGATGACCTTGCCCAAGGTCTAGTCCTCCCGTAGTGGGATACAGGTCCATCTTGTTGCCACAGCAAAGGTCTTATGATCTGCAACAAGTGGGAATAAAACCCTGAGTACAAGAAGGTACTCAGCTAGACTTACCCGTCATAAACCAAAATAAAGTGACACCAAGGAGTATGCAAGGCTTTATAAGTGGGATAGCTGACTCATTTAAACTTGCGATAAAAGATGAGCTTATTAAATGATCATTTAGTGATAAAGGGCTCTCTAGCTTATCATCTTTTAGGTTGGATCCTGACATCACTAGATTAGCACCTGTACTACTCCAACTTCAGGGTATGAGCAAACAATGCTATCCTATCCTTCAGGTTGAGCATACCAGCATCAACAACATAGAACCATAACCATCCTATTTTTCACAATGATTTGCGACAGTGCCGCCGTTGCTCGGTCAAGTGTTCACCGTCCGGGAACGATGGCGATTATAATCGATTGCAAACCGGTGCGGGGTATTCCTCACACAAACCACACGTCTCCCGTCGGAGTCGATTAGATCACCTTGGTCTATTCGGGTGGAGTCGCGGATTTCGGCAAATACGATTACACCGGGGGCATGCCCGGCTACAGTCTCTCGGCGCGACCGGCCACCGGCTTTAATACCGCGCTGTGGGTAATACACTCAACTCGCTGAAATTCCGGCCCAAACATCCTCAAGGCTTCGCGGTCGGATGTCCGCATCCTTCCGGCTATCTCGTGAGGCATTGTTCAACATGATCCGAGGACGTACAAAGCCATAGTCCCATTAAGTGACATCGCCGGAGTTTCCGTGGTCTAACACACCACAAACTCCGACTAGTCGTGATTTAACAAGGCCACATGGTTATGTTCTCTAACCAACCTCCATAGTATCAACCATAGGGTAGTAACCACCTACCTCGCGGATGAGGGTCAATCACCCGTCTTCTACCGATCTAGTTAAGCGTGCTAAGCATAAGCGTGATCCCGAACTTAATAGGGTAACGGTATTCGGTGTGGATCAAGGTAATCATAATGCAGTAACGGTTCCAAGTAACGCCTATAAACTTAATGCATCATAAACAATAAAGGACGCAAAGTAAATTATTTTGCAAACCGTAGGAGAAATGCTCCGGGGCTTGCCTTCCTAAAACGAGCAATGTTGAAGCTCCCAGCACTTGATCACTCCACGTCTGGTTCCTGGTTCTCGATCACTTCACGTGCCAGGTTCCCCTTGGTGACTCCTCTTTTGGGATCCTTGACCCACGTCACGTTCTGTTCTCCTAGCGATCCTGTATGATGCGGGTGCATGTATGAATACTAAGAATACACATGGTATGATAATGCGAATGCGTGCTTTGCTTATTCTTTCTACAAGGTAGTCAACATCATCCAAGAACGTGTACCATAAGCACATGTCATCTACTACGTTTTCTACTACAACAATATAATCCTAGTATACTACTTAGCCACCCATCATACCATTAATCACCTTGAACACCGACAATAAGCCTAGCGCACAACATCACTTATTCAAGCATCAATACTAGTCCTAACCGTATAACTAATAGATCAGTAAATAAATCGTAAATAAATAACCATAGACCCTATGGATATGAATGAAGACATTCTGGAAAGCTTATGAAATTCTCCATCAAATATATGAAGACATCACAAACTGATTCCCAGGTTAACTACACCTAAAACACAGAAAATCAGGACTGATTCTGGAAAAACAGCCACTAAAACAGCCACGGTGACCAACTTGTCACACCCATAACTCTTAAACAATTCATGCAATGGCCATGAAACTTCACCAGTAGATGGTCAAGCTAACACACTAACTATCATCTTAAGACAAGTTAATCAGAAACCCAACTTATAATTAGATTAGCCTAGCATCAATGGACTTAACCCCTAATTTGAACATCCAAGAGTTGAACAGGAGCACCATGGTTGGCTACTCATAAAATTCTACAAAAATTACAGTAGACATAGCATGGCAGTACTAGTCTACCATCCAAAAATCACACCTTTTGGATGAACCTACTGACCTATGCATAATTCACAAGACGGCACAAATAATTGGACCTATAAATACTTTGTATTATGAAGTATGGCCAACTCATGTGTTAATCACATCAATGACTTCCTAAGGACATGTAAACAGCCCACAAAAAGAATTAAATCCTAACTTGAAGTAAAGACCCTATTTATGAATTTATTCAAGCGCAAGGCAAAATAAGCACTTGAACTGCAACTATATAAAATTACACTAGACATGCAAGTGATATCTTTTTTATAGACGGAGCACCTCAAAACAAGACCATCAAGATCAAAAACATATTTTTATGAGCATTCTACAAATTACTATGCATTTCTAGAAATAGCAAGCATTTCCAACATTTAATTAAAGTCCTATATAAAAGTATCACAAACATGGCATATGATATTTTTACTGCATAGCACACCTCATAAGAAAAATAACGCAAGTCGAATCACTGGATTTGGACTAAAAATGAGCAAGTTATGACTTAAACAAGTGTTTAACCAATTTTCTCGGAAAATCCATTTCGAAATCCATATAAGACAGGCTCTTTTCACATAAGTCCCTGCCTTTCCACGAAATTAACTAGGCCCATTATTGAAAGTGGCTGTGTCTGTCACTTTAGCAGATCTACCCTTCACTTTTCTCAAATTCTAATCGCGTGGTCCTCGGCAGGGAAGACAGAGGCGGCGATTTTGCTTGGGGCGGCCGGTGGGCGGCTCGGGCGTTGCCGTTGGCGGCGGCGGAGCCTCACGCAGACCCGCGCACCCACCGGTGGTCTTCAATCGGGCCGCGACGGCCCGTGGGCGGCCCGGCCGCGCCGGCCGGGCGCGATGGAGCGGCCGCTCGCGCGGCGCGCCCTCCGGCGCGCGCGACGGCGGGGAAGGGCGCGACGCTCTCGGAGGAGGATGGCGACGGCGGTGGTGAGCTCTATTGGGGCCGAGGAGGTGTGGACGGAAAAGCGCACGGTGGCGGCAACTAGCCGGCCATGGCGAGCTCTGCGGTGTTTTCGGGGGCGAGTGGGAGAGGAAGATAGGGAGGGCAATTGGGTGCGAGCGAGGCGGGCGAGCGTTTTAAGGCCGCCGGGCTGTCCAATTTGGACCGGGCGTCACGGCGCGGGCGGAGGCATGGCAGCCATGGCGCGCGGCGCGAGGCGCCCGGCCGTCGTGCGGCGGTGCGGCGCGCAGCCGACGAGGCGGCGAAGCGGGGCCGGCGCGCGTGGGTCATTGAGTACTTGGCCACGTGCTCGATGGCGCACGCGCGCAGCGCTTGGCGGTTCCCTTCGGCGTCTTGCGGCGCGGCGCGGCGACGGCGGATGCGGCGGTGCGGCAGCGTGAGGGCGGCGAGCGGCAAAGCGGGCAAAGCGGGGAGGCAAAACGGGGCGATCGGGCGAGGCGGGCGAGCAGACGGGGGCGGCAGAGCGAGGCGCAGGCTGCGGCGGTCGGCGGCCTGGCGCTTTGCTTCGCGCAGCAGAGAGAGAGAAGGGGAGGATGATGACAGGTGGGTCCCACCCTTTTTGTCTCGACTTGCAAAGTTTGACCAGCGATAACTCCAAAAATATAGCGAATTTGGAAAAACTCAAAACATGAAAGTTTCTCCATTTGATGAGTAGAATACTTTTCATGTTGGAAGTTTTTGCTAATTCGGCCTAGTTTTGAAAATGTGAATTAGGGTCAAATTATAATTATAAAAACATTAATTTCCAATATTTTTCCCTGCTGTTTTGTCCTTTTTGAAAGCCTTAGCCCCATTTTCATGACTTGGTGTAAAAATAAAGTTTTCTCGAAATAATTTTCTCCATAAACTCTATTAAGGGTCCAACTTGATCTCGAGCAATGTAAACAGAACTTTTGAAAAAGTTTGAAAACTACTTAATGCATAAATATAACGAATAATTCTATTTAACCACAAAGAAACAAGCATCAAGCAATTCGGGCATGAGATGCTTATGGGATGATTATGCTCATGAAGATGCAAGATTTTTTTAAGACAAAAATTGGAGTTGTTACAGCCTACCCCCCTTAAAGAAATCTCGCCCCGAGATTTAAGACAAGAAAGAGAGGACAAGAGGAGAAGGAAGATTTTTATTGCACAGATCCGGATTTACATCGAGGATTACATGACCACGATACAAAGCCCTTCAAGATTTGAGAGAACAAGGCTAAGAGAAAAACATGAGAATCATTAGCCTAATCCAGATAGCGACCGATACGGGGACAATGGAGACACGGGATGAACACGACGCTCCAAAACGTCAAGAATGCCCACAAGGTCCGAGAAAACCTCCGGGGTGAACTCAACCATCGTGAACCCAACCAAGCAAAATCAATCCAAAGCAGATCGGGAGTTCCTCCATGAAATACATATTTTTCTTCTCTCTTACGCCGGCGACTCGGATCCACGGACAAACACCGAATCTTACCACTCTGCTCCCGATTGCTCTCTCATCCAAGGCGATGGCTTTCTCAAGTTTCTTCTCTCGAGCAAGGTTTCGGATTTGGGGATGGAAAAGAAGAACAGAGGCACGGGGAAAGCATCCACGATAGAGTGGGAAGACGAGAATGATGCGAGGCACCGAGTGGAGGCAAGAGGAAGAAGATGAACAACGAGTCACTCACGCACGGGCGAGAAGATGATAGAGGAGAGAATGAATTTGCTCGGCGAGGAGGCGAGCGAGCGGCTGCTCTTTTGAAGCCGGAAAAAGAGAGGAGGGTCGGCACGAGATCGAGGACGAGGCGCGAGAGCCGACGGGGCGACGGGATAAAGGAGGGTTCCCTGCGCAGTCGCGAGTGCGGCACCACGATCACGCGAGCACGGTGCACAAGTGGGTCCCCTAGGATTGCAACGGTTCTCTCCTGGTTGACTTGCTGTGACCATTCCGGTTGTCCACATATCCATTTTTTTCCACTTTCAAGACCATTAGAGGACATTCTTCTAATCTGATATCAAATCCTTTTCTTAATTTGAATTGCCAAGATGATAAGAATAGTATGATGTACTTTCTCATTAATCCCAGAATTGCTATTCACTAGGGCAAAGGTTATCGCAAAGTGTAACCAATAATTACCCTATTGGAGGCATCAAAGGGTTTAATATGAGAGAATCGCTATTCGCATCATCAAATACATCGAGAAGATGCTTCAACCCTCAGATTGTTTACCACTACGAAGTAGGTCAAGCTGAGGTTTGCACATCTGTCAGGCTAAATCCAAATCAAGTTTGCTGTCAATAAGAATAGCACCTGCAATACTTTCTACAATATCTCATAGGACTTGTGCGGGCAAAAGACAAACTGAATTGGGTATCATCATTGGATTCCTTGAGGTGGATTCAACTCTGGCATAGTCATACATAAGAGCACATACCCATGTATGCTATCATGAACCAATTAGACCGAATAAGTCCACTCTTTTGCGAGGTAGAAGTCAAGGTTCTTAGGTCAAAGACATCCAGATCATCTCATGTAAAAATCAAAATTCTTAGGTCAATGATTCTCTAATTCCATAGCAATCAACAAGTTACATCTCTATCGAGCAAACACCGATAACATGAACAGATTCTTTGTCAAAGACTTATGATTACCAATTCCTTTTTATAAGCCATGCTCTTGAAGCGGGGAATCGTTGAGTTTTGTTATCCCACAACATTCCTTCCAATGATAAACGTGCCAATCTTTCTTTCGAGTGTTGTCTCTGCGAACCAAATTCTCATATTCGACGACTTTTGTTTGATACTCAAAGCGAACCGTATTTTGGTAAATCCAAGGTTATACTCAAGCACTTGTACGGGCGTACCCAATGCATAGTGAATCCGACACCATGACGCTTGAGCTCATGACCGATGCGAGACCCAACAATTGCTGCCATAATCCGTTTATAAGAAGTTTTTGTCGAAGAATTTCCTTCATTGTCTCCCATAAAGCATGAATACTCCACAAGGCCTTAGAATACCTAATAGAAGTATAGGAATTCTCGGTCTCTACCATGGAGTACCATGGAATAGGAAACCATTCTATTGATCGACAAACACCGGTATAGTCCTTTGTCTACTACCTCTTGTAGTCTCGATTAGTCTTAATGTACGTGATCTCATTCTCTTTGATATTCCTGATTTTGCTCTTTGGGAGAAAAGGTCATAAGAGATTGGATGATGAGTATCGAGAGGAAATCAAGGTAGGTTCACGTGAAACAACACCTCGAGGCAATCTCTATAACAGGTCGAGATCAACAATCGTGATACCTGCGCGTGCCGAGCAGCACATCCATGTGTCTGCAGCCACAGGGTGCTCTCAGTTTCGTCGCGGCACCATCAGTCATTAATCAGGACTCCATCACAAATCCTGCGTTTGAGATGCAATTTCACATGATTGAAGGTACTCTTGCACGAATAAGCATTCCGTGCAAGGCAAAAATGAGATATACGAAGGATAGTCACAAGGACACAAGGTAATAGGAAAAGGTCAACTACATCAATTTGTAGCAACCTACTGTCATAATATCTGGCGGGATTTGAATGAGGGTGGATTGCATTGACAAGGATGTGCGGGAACAAACATTCAATGGAGGTTTTATGACAAGGATGTTGTCTTGGCTTAGACAAAATAACAGGTTACGATTAATAATTACAATACTGCGTACCCCCTAGTAATCCATCTAGGTGCGTCCACCGAAATGGTCTAGGTTCTGTCGCGGCATCGTAACTTATTAACCGAGGCAATATGGCCATGACTATGACCAAAGGAATAATTCGCGAGATAATCGAATTATATATGATATCTTGTACAACTAAGCTTTGTGCACAAGACAAGGTGAAGGAATTACCGAGAATTTAAAATTTGTGGATAGCAAGGAATATTTTGGAACGACATAGCATGTGCTACATACTATCATCGCGTCGTTCCCAAGTGATGATTAATAACAATATTCACTTATCAATTGGTCTAGGCATGTGACAACAAGAAACCAATGTCAACATGTCATTATAGACCGTGAGGAATATAAGTGAATTTACATGGACAAGGATAGAATACAAATTTGATCAACAACTGAATTTTGATATCCAAAATGCATGACGCATAAAACTTGTTCTTGCGAGTGCATAGGACGAATACATCACTCAAACACGCTAAGATCCATAATCACTAATCCTCAAACCATTGTAGCATCGCTTAGGGGTACAAATGCTCATTACAACAGTCCGCTCAAAAGAAAACATAATATTCTTACTAAAGACCTCTCATTAAGCTTACTACTCATGGTCATGGTCCATGTCCTCAACACTTTCGCATTTCCGTATTCGCACTATCAATGTTGGGCACTATCTGAAGTCCTTCGTCATCCACACCACGAGAATTGGGGTGAAGCTGGTTGTAGACCCGTAGCAGTTCTCCTTGCAAAGCACCATTGATGACCTCTAACGCAAGCACTTGCTCCCTCAGACGGTATTCCTCATTCCAAGCTTCATTTCGTTGTTGCTCAACTATACCAAAGGCTTGTTGCCACTGACCAAGTAGGGCAAACAACTCTTGGAACTGCCTTTGTGCCACAAATGTCTCATGAACAGCAGCATTTTCTCTACGAATGGCACGATCTTTGGAGATTGTCATCTCGCTCAAGCAATTTGGTCGATCCTTCAACTTTCTCTTCATGTTCTTTCTTCATCCGTCGCTTAAATGAGGTGACATAAATGAGCTCATGATTAAGGGACTCCAATGCGTTCTCCGGGCGGGAGTAACTCTTCATCATAGCAAACATTGCGCTACTAGCGGGACCATTCTTTGTTCTCGGCCTCATCTTTACCACCGACAAGTGCGGTCTCACTAAGGCGATGCCACACAACATGGTGTGGGTCACCCTTAGGAAACACACCTGCAGTGGCACGAGCAACCTCTTCTGGGCATCTTTTGAGCAAATCCCGTAGTGCCTTGCATGCAACCACATTTGCACCTTCCTGAGGATTCCTACCTCGAGCAATGAACCGACGTCCACACCAAAGTGACGCTCCTTCACTCTTGGCGGGAATTATTACTTCAACGGGAAGCAAACTCATACGCCGATTCTCCAGTTCCTTACTCCACCGATAGCGAGATTCTTTACCCGTGGGATAACCCACGAGTGCAGAATTCGCCATAGCAATGAAGGCATTCCATATTCCTTTAGAAACTTTTTGGCACCACGTGGCTCACGGGTGGCAACCGCGATGCAAAACTTCTCCCCCGGTTATTTGGGATTTGATGCGCTTCATTCTTGCCATCTACTCAACCGAATCACAACTCTCATGAGATGGAGATTAAGTTGGGGACTTTTATCGAAAGAGAGAATCATTCTTTTATAAGGGAAGAAATAATGCGGTTGCCTTGAAATGATTATGTGACATGATGCATGCACGTTCCGTACGTCCTCACAAATCGGGAAAACCATAAATTCTAGCGTTTTAGACGGTGGCATACCAACGTGCTCTCATATAGCGTAAACTAGTCGGGCTACACGATCTTGCGTAGTTAGTGTACCTGCAGAAAATTCATTTCAGCCCAATATCCCGATGAATGCAAGCGACGTAAAAATCCACGCACCTTCCGAACAAGGTGAAATCTCCGATTACTTGCACCCATTCCCGAGTGCATACTACCCAACAAGTCATCAGAAGACGACACCCTCACATGGGGTACCTTCTTATAAACATGCGTGAACATGTATATAATCCAGCACCAATAAGCACTCCCCTAGATCGGCATTGCGTCCGATCATGCTCTCACAACTCACACTTACCAGAGCGGCGAACCAATCTTACCTTGGCGTAGAGGCAAAACTGAACCATACACAACCATTCAAGTGAATGGCCCTCATACAAAACCGCCGTGTATGAGCGCGACAAATAAAGATATGATGCAATAATCCCCCAAGTTAGTACTTATATAAGCCACCTAAAGTCCTTAATTGGGCATAAAGGATATGACTGGTCCAAGGCACATATATGTAAGTTTTGAAAACCACACACTCTTGAAAAGCCTATATGTGAGATAAAGTGGCTATAAGTTCGTAATTCGTTTATAAAACAAACTCTTTTTGTTTTTAAATATACTTATGAACAAAGAATACGTTGAACCCGCTTTCCGATGCTGTAATGTGAACCGACCAATTAATATAAACATAATGTACTAATGATGTCGCCTAAGCAACTTAATTAGCACATGACGCTTATATCAACCCGGTAGTCCGTGAAACCACGAAGGATTTCAAAACTTTCCACAATACTGAAAATTTTGCACCGAATTAGTTCAACATAATACCGTCCATAGTAATACATAAGTTCACAAATAGTTGATTACATCGGAGTTTATGAAATAGTTATTACAATGCCAAGTTGGAAACAAAGCTGCGGAAGCAAAATAAAGTGTTGTTTTACAAACGCACTCTTAGTTCAAAATAGTGCCTGGTCCTTCATCAAATCCAAAGCAAAAGCATAGAGGTATGAGATATAAGAGATGACCTTGCCCAAGGTCTAGTCCTCCCGTAGTGGGATACGGGTCCATCTTGTTGCCACGGCAAAGGTCTTATGATCGCAACAAGTGGGAATAAAACCCCGAGTACAAGAAGGTACTCGGCTAGACTTACCCGTCATAAACCAAAATAAAGTGACACCAAGGAGTATGCAAGGCTTTATAAGTGGGATAGCCGACTCATTTAAACTTGCGATAAAAGATGAGCTTATTAAATGATCATTTAGTGATAAAGGGCTCTCTAGCTTATCATCTTTTAGGTTGGATCCCGACATCACTAGATTAGCACTGTACTACTCCAACTTCGGGGTATGAGCAAACAATGCTATCCTATCCTTCGGGTTGAGCATACCAAAGATCAACAACATAGAACCATAACCATCCTATTTTTCACAATGATTTGCGATGCGTCGCCGCTTGCTCGGCCAAGTGTTCACCTTGTCCAGAACGATGGCGATTATAATCGATTGCAAACCCGGTGGCGGGGTATTCCTCACACAAACCACACGTCTCCGTCGGAGTCGATTAGATCACCTTGGTCTATTCGGGTGGAGTCGCGGATTTCAAGCAAATACGATTACACCGGGGCATGCCGGCTACCGGGTCTCTCCGGCGCGACCGGCCACCGGCTTTAATACCGCGCTGTGGGTAATACACTCAACTCGCTGAAATTCCGGCCCAAACATCCTCAAGGCTTCGCGGTCGGATGTCCGCATCCTTCCGGCTATCTGTGAGGCATTGTTCAACATGATCCGAGGACGTACAAAGCCATAGTCCCATTAAGTGACATCGCCGGAGTTTCCGTGGTCTAACACACCACAAACTCCGACTAGTCGTGATTTAACAAGGCCACATGGTTATGTTCTCTAACCAACCTCCATAGTATCAACCATAGGGTAGTAACCACCTACCTCGCGGATGAGGGTCAATCACCCGTCTTCTACCGATCTAGTTAAGCAGTGCTAAGCATAAGCGTGATCCTGAACTTAATAGGGTAACGGTATTCAGGTGGATCAAGGTAATCATAATGCAGTAACGGTTCCAAGTAACGCCTATAAACTTAATGCATCATAAACAATAAAGGACGCAAAGTAAATTATTTTGCAAACCGTAGGAGAAATGCTCCGGGGCTTGCCTTCCTAAAACGAGCAATGTTGAAGCTCCCAGCACTTGATCACTCCACGTCTGGTTCCTGGTTCTCGATCACTTCACGTGCCAGGTTCCCCTTGGTGACTCCTCTTTTGGGATCCTTGACCCACGTCACGTTCTGTTCTCCTAGCGATCCGTATGATGCGGGTGCATGTATGAATACTAAGAATACACATGGTATGATAATGCGAATGCGTGCTTTGCTTATTCTTTCTACAAGGTAGTCAACATCATCCAAGAACGTGTACCATAAGCACATGTCATCTACTACGTTTTCTACTACAACAATATAATCCTAGTATACTACTTAGCCACCCATCATACCATTAATCACCTTGAACACCGACAATAAGCCTAGCGCACAACATCACTTATTCAAGCATCAATACTAGTCCTAACCGTATAACTAATAGATCAGTAAATAAATCGTAAATAAATAACCATAGACCCTATGGATATGAATGAAGACATTCGGAAAGCTTATGAAATTCTCCATCAAATATATGAAGACATCACAAACCGATTCCCAGGTTAACTACACCTAAAACACAGAAAATCAGGACTCGATTCTGGAAAAACAGCCACTAAAACAGCCCTGGTGACCAACTTGTCACACCCATAACTCTTAAACAATTCATGCAATGGCCATGAAACTTCACCGTAGATGGTCAAGCTAACACACTAACTATCATCTTAAGACAAGTTAATCGAAACCCAACTTATAATTAGATTAGCCTAGCATCAATGGACTTAACCCCTAATTTGAACATCCAAGAGTTGAACAAAGGGAGCACCATGGTTGGCTACTCATAAAATTCTACAAAAATTACAGTAGACATAGCATGGCAAAGTACTAGTCTACCATCCAAAAATCACACCTTTTGGATGAACCTACCGACCTATGCATAATTCACAAGACGGCACAAATAATTGGACCTATAAATACTTTGTATTATGAAGTATGGCCAACTCATGTGTTAATCACATCAATGACTTCCTAAGGACATGTAAACAGCCCACAAAAAGAATTAAATCCTAACTTGAAGTAAAGACCCTATTTATGAATTTATTCAAGCGCAAGGCAAAATAAGCACTTGAAGCGCAACTATATAAAATTACACTAGACATGCAAGTGATATCTTTTTTATAGACGGAGCACCTCAAAACAAGACCATCAAGATCAAAAACATATTTTTATGAGCATTCTACAAATTACTATGCATTTCTAGAAATAGCAAGCATTTCCAACATTTAATTAAAGTCCTATATAAAAGTATCACAAACATGGCATATGATATTTTTACTTGCATAGCACACCTCATAAGAAAAATAACGCAAGTCGAATCACTTTGGATTTGGACTAAAAATGAGCAAGTTATGACTTAAACAAGTGTTTAACCAATTTTCGGAAAATCCATTTCGAAATCCATATAAGACAGGCTCTTTTCACATAAGTCCCCGCCTTTCCACGAAATTAACTAGGCCCATTATTGAAAGTGGCTGTGTCTGTCACTTTAGCAGATCTACCCTTCACTTTTCTCAAATTCTAATCGCGTGGTCCTCGGCTGTAAGGGAAGACGAGGCGGCGATTTTTGCTTGGGCCGGCCGGTGGGGGCGGCTCGCCGCGTTGGCGGGCGGCGGCGGAGCCTCACGGGACCCGCGCACCCACCGGTGGTCTTGATCGGGCCGCGACGGCCGTGGCGGCCGGCCGCGCCGGCCGGCGGCGGCGCGATGGAGCGGCCGCTCGGCGGCGCCCCCGCGCGCGCGGCGGCGGGGAAGGGGCGCGACGCTCTCGGAGGAGGATGGCGACGGCGGTGGTGAGCTCTATTGGGGCCGAGGAGGTGTGGACGGAAAGCGCACGGTGGCGGCAACTAGCCGGCCATGGCGAGCTCTGCGGTGTTTTACGGGGCGAGTGGGAGAGGAAGATAGGGAGGGCAATTGGGTGAGCGGCGGGCGAGCGTTTTAAAACCGCCGGGCTGTCCAATTTGGACCGGGCGTCACGGGCGCGGGCGGAGGCATGGCGGCCATGGCGCGCGGCGCGCGCGGCGCAGCGTGCGCCGGTGCGAGCCGCGCGACGAGGCGAAGGAGCGAGCGGGCGGGCGCGCGTGGGTCATTGAGTACTTGGCCACGTGCTCGATGGCGCACGCCGCGCAGCGCTTTGGCGGTTCCCTTCGGCGTCTTGCGGCGAGCGGCCGCGGCGGCGCGGATGCGGCGACGGTGCGGCGCGAGTGAGGGCGGCCGAGCGGCAAAGCGGGCAGCGAGCGGCAGGAGGCAAACAGAGCGTCGGGCGAGGCGAAGCGAGCGACGGCGGCGAGCGAGGCGCAGGCTGCGGCGGTCGGCGGCCTGGCGCTTTGCTTCGCGCAGCAGAGAGAGAAGGGAGGATGATGACAGGTGGGTCCCACCCTTTTTGTCTCGACTTGCAAAGTTTGACCGGCGATAACTCCAAAAATATAGCGAATTTGGAAAAACTCAAAACATGAAAGTTTCTCCATTTGATGAGTAGAATACTTTTCATGTTGGAAGTTTTTGCTAATTCGGCCTAGTTTTGAAAATGTGAATTAGGGTCAAATTATAATTATAAAAACATTAATTTCCAATATTTTTCCCTGCTGTTTTGTCCTTTTTGAAAGCCTTAGCCCCATTTTCATGACTTGGTGTAAAAATAAAGTTTTCTCGAAATAATTTTCTCCATAAACTCTATTAAGGGTCCAACTTGATCTGAGCAATGTAAACAGAACTTTTTGGAAAAGTTTGAAAACTACTTAATGCATAAATATAACGAATAATTCTATTTAACCACAAAGAAACAAGCATCAAGCAATTCAGGCATGAGATGCTTATGGGATGATTATGCTCATGAAGATGCAAGATTTTTTAAGACAAAAATTGGAGTTGTTACATCGCCTGCGTTTTTCCTAAAAACCCAAGCGACTGGGATATAGCAAATCCCGATATTGTAAATGTTCAATGTTTATTTAGTTCATTAGCATAAGAAATAATCAAAGTGCATATTGTCTCTACTTTATTTCTGAATTATGACTCCACTCTTAAATTTCGCCACCTTTTATCATATTATTACTAGAAAAAATGTCCATTGCAAAGGGTAAATGAGTCCTAAGATATGTGTGAGAACATCTCAAATGACAACTCAAGTGGAGAAGTGTTCAATGATTTTTATGCATGCCTTTTCTACCACACCAATCAAAAAAAAAATTCTGTTGCATCCATTCCAAATTTTCTATATAACGGGAGCACGTTAAAATCAACAGCATGAGAACTGTGAAATGAAGGACAGGCAAATTACCTGAGCAGCTATGTATGCCACCATGGTGTTCTCGGCTGCATCCTTCCTCTCAGATCCAGTTTTAAACTCCACATGGTACCTGATACACCATGGATTCAACCTAAAAGATAGAGCAGTGCAGCAAAACAGAATTTACAGGAAACTGAAATGCCGATAGTATTATCATAATAGTATAATGCCTGTTCTAGTCACCCTTCATCTTTCGTAGAAGACCTTGGACTTTGGAGTTGTAGTTGTAGATGAAGGGACAAGGTGGGAATCAAGGAGATGAGGATTCCATCACAGAACTTGCTGATGCAACTTCAATCCAGTGACATTCTCGTGGGCAAGTGACAGAGCTCCTCAGAATCAACTGTCTTAGTCAACTTCTCAATGCTCTTGATACTTTTGCTCAAAAAAAAAAAAAGCTCTTGATACTCTCAGCCTGCTCTGCAAGCTTAGCCATGTGAAACTTATTTCCTCACGGGAAAGCTCATCAGGCAGCGACACCATCACTGTGTATAGTATCTACCAGTCCAGCAAAGATCAACTGGAATTTCAAGGAAAAAGAAAACAGATTTACCTAAATAAATATAAATGATTGAGGAGGAAGATCAAAATTTGGAGGCACAATGTCAAAATAAATAAATAAATTAACCAAAGCAACTGAATGGATCCAACTGAAATGAACTGTGAACCCACAAACAACTGTGCCAAACATGCATGATGGCCTCATTAAATTTAATTTTTTAGTTCGAGAAAATCATATTCATCCAAATGAAGATTGGTAATCAGTACACAGGCATTGTTTCATATTTACTGAACAAGCCTAAGAACAGCATGCAGACACAGGATGACAGGAATAAATAAACTGAACTTTAGTTACACAAATCAACAACTCAGCTATTCCTCACATTGATTAAGATATTTTATATACTAAAACAGCTTAAGAACTTTTCCTTTCCATGGGAATGAGAAAAGGTTTTCAAACCCGAAAAAGGGCTCACCCTTGGCTCACACATGGGGATTTGAAAAAGACCATGGCACAGCAGCACAAAGAGCATGATGCATCTCTCTTGGCACATCAACATCCTGCGGTCCAGATCATTAGTTTACAAGTTTGCACGGGATGCCTAGTTTGCATAGGATCCGTTGCCAATCATCCAATACACAATTGCACTCCATTCCATCCAATCTCATTCAGCTTATTTGCCTCCATATCAGTAAATCCGCACCTATCTGAATAGTCTTCTCTGCCCACCAATCCAAGTGACTGTATCACTTCTTACTCCCACAAATGCAGTGAAGAACCACAATCTAATCAACTGACATTTACATAAGCAGCTTGTGGTGATACCGCATGGGAGTAGGCTCCAATTTTTCACAAACTTGATCAGTGATCAGCCACACTGGCCACCTCCATTCTTATCTCCATCTTTACCATCCTTGTCCTTGGGAGGAGGTGGAGGAGCATTAGGCATCTGGAGAAAGAACGAGGTGGCGAGCAGTCCCAGCGAGGCTTGGAGCTGATCCCGGCTCATCCTCACCGGCGGCACCTGCCGCCTCTGCTGCCCGGGCCCGGGCGGCGGCGCTCCAGCAGCACGCCGCTGCCGCTGGACGGGACGGATGTACCTCTCGTGCAGGCGCCGGAATCCGCCGATCGAAAGCACGAGTCGACGAAGATCCTGCTCGGAGTACCCGGTGTTGGCCGAGTCCCGCACGCACGCCGCCTCCCACAGCCGCTCGTCCCGCGCCAGCGCGCGCCACCCGCGGCTCACGCACGCCGCGGCCGCCAGCGTCCGCGCCTCCGCCCGCATCAGCACCTCGAACACCAGGTCCTCCCCGAGATCCGGCACCCGCACCTCCTCCTCGCCCCCTCCTCCGGACTCGGGACCCGGCGGCGGCGGCGCCGGCTCGCCCGCGCCTGCGTCCTGCGGCAGCTGCGTTAACAGCGGCGGCGGTGGTGGAGCCAGCGAGGACGAAGACGAGCACTCGCCCGCCACGCTGGTGGAGCTTGGGGACGGCTCCTCCGTCCGCTGCTTCTTACTCGGCTCGCCTCCCTCAGGCGAGCCGCCGACGCCCGTGGCAGCGGGGGCGGCCGGGGGACGGGGCTCGTCGCCGCCGCCTGAGGAATCGGAGGGGAACTTCATGGCCGCTGCTTGCAAGGTGGCAACTTTTTAGCCGCTAAAAGCTTTTTTTGCCACTTCTGGATAAAAATCGCCACCCTCTCAGAGTCTCACCACTCACCGGAGCTCAGCTCGGCCGGCAGTCGGCGACGGCCGGGCGACCTCCCGTAGCTCGACGGCCGCAGCTTAGCTTGCGGCCTCTGCTTAGGAGCCTGTTTCTTGCTCCCCGGACGGCGCCAGCGCGGAGGTCTTGCGGTCGATCCGTACGACGGCGCGCGATCCGTGGTGGCAGCACGTCGATCCGTGACGGCGCCGCGTGGATCCGGGCGGTGGCGGAGTTGATTTGGCTGGGGAAGATCCGGGCAGCGCGGGGAGAGATGAGAGGAGTCGTTGGTACGGAAACGAGCTAGTATTTCTCTACTTTTCTTTTCACGCTGATTTGGTTTGTGTCCCCGTGGCCCGCGAGCACTGCAACGAGCGGGCAAAAATGGGCAAACCGGCAAAGCCCCAAAAGACGGTTTTTTTTTTTTTTTTTTTGATCACCAAAAGACGGTTTTAATACAGCGCAAACATGACATATTACCACTTGAAAACCTTATACAACAACCCAAAGATCGAATACCAGCTACAGTGCCAACGCTCAAGAACGCAGCACCTACTACAAAAGAAGCTGCCACAACACCAGATTGAAGAACAAGATCAACCTAAGAAGAGACTAGAAGCCCACTTAAGACTTAACAAGGCAACTAGCAAGAGGATAGCAATGTATCATGACTGGTAAGCTAAACTGGTAAGTTTCGGTCATGTTCTAGAACCTGGCACCAGGGCCACCAATATGTCGGCATCAAATTGGGAGCCATAGCCCCCACTCCAGTTGGTTTCTCGAGCTCTATAATTTTCGCCTTCAAGGAGTTTTGTGAATCTTGTTTGCACAAAATCAGCTAGCTATGCGTCGTTCCCACTGCCCTGCGCACTCTGCCCATCATTCATATGAAACATAACTCATTTCAAGTTTTCATAAAGACCAACAAGTTGTTAAATAAATCACACCGATAACAATTTTTTCTTGTTAAAAATCTTGAGCTAAAGTTATATCAAATGGATCTACGCTAACACTAAGAGTATTACAATAAAACAAACATAAAATTATTTAAATTTAAACTCAAGAGGTGAGAGACGAGTTGGAGCTTAATAAAAGAGACTGTTGTGAAAAAAACTTAACAAATCAAACAAAAGAAATTAGAAAAATCCATAGGCATGGTATCAGAAACATAATATGTCTTATACTAGTCAGCTGCAATGAGAACAAGCATATATAAAACACCAAAAAGAAAAGTGCTTTGCAAAATAATATTTTAACCATCAACTGAGTGTTATTTCATCACGGCATTAGCTTATTGCTATGGAAAACGGAAAACATTTTTTTCCTTTTTTTAAACCAACAAACTTTTTGCGGGCTTTGCTAATCGGCGAACGTTCATTAGAAGCCCAACTAGCGAACGATCGACAACCTCCAACTTTCCTTTTTTAGCAAAAAGAAATTCCCGCAACTTTTCTTTTTTAGAAAGTTTTCTATTTTTAGCAAAAGAAAACAAAAGTTACCAATCCAAGCGCATAACTTTTATTCTATAACTTATACATCTAACTTATACATTTAACATATTACATGAAACACATATTTTATAACATTTGTAAAGTTAGAAATCTAACTTATACACATAACTTTTACATTTCTAAGTTATACTCATAACTTATTTATTTAACTTATTACATAAAACACATATCTTATAAATTGCAAATTTAGAATCTAACTTATATATATAACTTTTACGTATAACTTAGGTGCGAATATTGCAAAAGCTTATACATGCAAACAACTGTAGCATAGAGAAAAAATAAAAAAAAAAAATCATCGAGACATATTCAAGTGGGATCTAGTTTTGTTCACCTCGTCGCGTAGAACACACTAATGGAAACGGAATTACAAATAAATACACGGTTTTCAAGTTATAGCAATTTAAAATAAATATTTTGCTTTTTTGAGTGATGTCGGCAATAAAGTACGGATCACCTGTATGCGGGATCGTTCGCTCAAACTCGTTCCGGGCAATCGACCACTTAAACAGGAATAGAGAACGGAACGGGAAAGGAAAGGAAAGGACATGCACGGTCGGAACGTTCGCTGGAAAAGAAACCAGTGAACGAACGCTAAAGTGGAATTGGGCTCTTTTGCTAACCACAAATACATATGTGGTTATGTAATGTACGAATCAAATATACACAAAGTACTCACATAGGCACCTTCAAAATATTGAACTTGCAAATCTAGAGGTTGACAAAATCATCACATGTGCTTTATTGTCGTGACATACGCCACATATACCACCAAAAGATAGCATTAAATTATGAAATAATCTAGAAAAAATACAAACACCTATATTAAATCAATATTTTAAAATCGATGTATCTCGATGAAATAAATCTAGAAAAATACAAATACCGTTCCAACAGAACTTTTCATCGAGACTGGTTCACTTCTAAAAAGAAAGTAGGATAAACAACACTTAGCCTAAAAACATTGCTTGGCTCCCTAGTTAATATTTCAACTTCACACACTGTCTAGTTTCGAGGCGGAAGACTACTTTTAAAAGTTTCATTCCACACACTCACCTATCTTGAACAGACAATAACACCTACACAATCGCGACTTTTATTAGTATTATTAGATTTACCGTAGAAATATTCTCATGAGATATTCATTTTATTTCACAGATGGTGTTATTTTTTATAAAGTTAATTAAATTTAAAAACATTAATAGGCACGGATTCTAGAAATAAGATGTTACTATTTTCCAAGATGTGCGGAAGGCGTGGCCTCTGATTGAAGGTGGGTGACAGGAGATGTCACCAAGCTGGCGCGCAATAATCATAGGTACAATCCACACGGACCTCTCGTGCAGCGTGCAGGTGCACCGGCAGGAAACGCCCACCACCATTTCAACTCCGGAAACATTTGCGTTGCCGTTACAAGTGGAACGAAAGGCTGGATCCAGCGCAGCAAATCGCCAGCCGAAGCAGCCGGTCGACATTTCCGTCGCATCCAACGAGGCGGCAAAAGGATCCCGTGGCGGCGGCGTGGTCGAGGCGGCAGTGCCAGAATCCCCAGCCGCACCGGACGCCGGACGCCGGTCGCGCCGCCGCGGCCGAACCCGAAGGAAGCCCCACAACATTCGTCAGCCGCCTCGCTCCAAAAGTCCAAACCCCTACACCCACCAGTCCCCTGGAATTCCGCGCGACGTCGCCGTCAGTCACCGGGCAGTTCGCTCGCGCAGGTCGTCGTCTCCGCGATGACCGAAGCGGTTACTCCCCAAGTCCCACCACCGCCGCCGAGCAGTTAGCCAGTTACCCCACTCTCCGCGTCGCCGCTAACTGTCCCAGGACGCGCCGTCTCCGCTAATCCCCCTTCCCCACACCGGCCGCCGGGCCCTCCTCCAGTCCGCTCCCAATCGCCGCCGCCGATCGATCGCAGCCATGTCCTCCTCCTCCACCTTCTCCTCCTGCGACGGGAGCGTGAACCCTAGCCCCGCCGCGGGGGCCGTCTCGGCATCCGCGGCGGCGGCGGCGGGCCCCGCGGCGCACTGGCCGAGGCGGCGGCAGTGCCGGGACGTGTTCTGGCTGGCGGTCTTCCTGCTCCACCTGCTCGTCTTCGGCGCCGCGCTCGCGCTCTTCGGCCTCAACCGCTTCCGCCAGGCCGACCGCTTCAACATCGGCCGCTACGCCAACCTCACCGCCGAGCCCTGGGGCGCGGGCACCACCAACCCCCTCTCCGGCGCCCCCGACCCCGCCCCCGCGCCGCCCCCGCCGGCCGTCTACCGCTCCGAGGACCCCGCCGCGCCGGCCGCCGAGCTCACCGAGACGTACTGGAAGTACTACGGCGCCGCGGGCGCCGCCGGGGCCGCGCTCGCGTGGGCGTGGCTGGCGGCCGCGGCCTGGAGGAAGGACGGCGGCGGGCTCGTCATGCGCACCGCCGTGCACTGCCTCACGGCCTACCTCGCCGTCGTCAGCGTGCTCTGCTTCTGGGGGAAGCACTTCTTCTGGGGCGTCGCGCTCGCCGTCGGCGCCGGCCTGCACTTCCTCTACGTCATGTCTGTGCTCGATAGGTACAACAAACTATGTTCTGAATTTGTCTGTAGCAATTGCCTATTCCCATCTCATTTCAGACGAACTTGGACTCTACTGATGTGGGTCTGATGCAGACACCGAGTAGGCGAGTGATTGATTTCTGCAAATAACGTGCAAATTCGAAGAACATCCATTCACAATCGCAGCTCCTTACCCTGTTGACTGCAAATCTGCACAATCTCACCTATAACTGCATGAAGATCCTGCTAGGAGGCTGATTCATGTCCCTATCCTTAATATAGGAATTAAAAGGTTAAAATAAGAAAAAGTCTAATTTTGGAAGACTGGAAAAACTTTTTTGATTGAAAGTCTATCTAAATCAATTGTTCATATTTGATTTCTATAGATCATATATCAATTCAAGGCTCCTTTCTGACAGTTGTCTGCACATGGCTGCAATCTTTTGCCATAACGACAATAATCTTCTTTGCTTCCTTGATTGATGTATGGCTGCTTAATTTGTTTGGAGCAAAGGGTCACATATGTTAGCATAGACTTGTGCCACTTTACATATTATGATCACATCTTTGAGATCAATCAACCAGCAATGGAGGTTGGAAGTGGGGACTGATAAGAGCACTTTAATCAAGCTAAAATTTGTTATGTTCTTTGTGTTCTGGTTTAGATTATTGGTGTTCACGGTGCACTGTCAGATGGATTTTAATGGCAGACTACTGAACAGTTAGTGCTACAAATGTACTAACTGGTACAATTTGACAATCAATGTTCTAAAACTGGACAACTGGTACCTTGTATTTCTGTTTTGCCACTCAGCCAATAGTCACTACTATATGTCATAAGCTGATTGATCTTGTGGCCTATCAGTAATATGTAATCTGTAGGGGCATGCTCCTTTGGCTGCCTAGTAGATTGCTTTTGAAAAAACTATTATATGGAATGGTGGGAGAGGCATAATATCTAGTCCTAAAGCCTTATGACCTGATTTTTTTAATGAATAATTCTCTGCAGGTAAGACAGCCCCGGACATTTTGCTAAGAAGAAGATATTCTCAGCCAAGCCGAGTCGAGAAACCACCTGAACCTTGCCCCACCCATGCACAGCGGCATCTTAACCCATGTGAGAACGACCATGATCGGGGCTGAGCCTTAGACCTGTGCTTTGGCGTGGGACAGACAAGGGGATTTTAACCCCAACCTGAAATTTGCTCCTGCGGGGAGTCGAACCCAGGATGGCAGGTCTATCACCAACACTCCAACACACTCCAACAGGGCACATGTGCGCGACCCATGACTGTAACAGTCAGTTGCAGCAGTGTAAATAGCTCTTAGGAGCGAAGTATATTACCTTCATCTAACCAAGCCTATTCTCCTTCATTTCGTGTCCATGCTATCTTCAATCATTTCTTCATTGCCTTGGCTGTGTAAGGGTCATTATTTGCTTTGGAGCCAAGACAGGGTCAAAAAATTTTGTCCATCTTTCTCTTTCACCAATGAGCCTGAACCCTGCGACACCTCCTGCTTGTTGAGGACCATTGCTGAAACCTCCCACCCACCATGTCTGTCAATAAATGTCCTCTTCTATGACTGATGACAAACCGTGTATGCATATCTTGAATCAGTGTTTACTTCGTTTGTCTTGGTTATCCACACTTGTCTGGCCTTTATATTTTGCTGAATTTTGTTCCCAAAGGCACACTGCAATAATCTAATAATTGTGCCTCTTTGATTCGTAATATGTGGAGCCTCAGGCTGTTTGTTCTGGAAATTTTAGAACTCGAATTGCATGCTAAATCACATAGAAACAGTACCTTTCTACCTACATGGCCAATACCTACCTCTGTTTCTGGATTGCATACTTCTTTGTTGTGCATGGAAGTTACTGTGTTTCTTTTTGCTAGGTTTCCCTTCACAATGCTAGTACTGCAGAAGGCAGTAAGAATGGTACGGGAACTTCCTGATGTGATGCGAATTGCTTATGCATTTGTGCTAGTCATGCTTTGTTGGATGGCGTTATGGTCCTTTGGAGTTTCTGGTATTGTTGCCTTTGGCATACCAAATGGTGGGCAATGGTGGCTTCTTTTGGTGAGCTGGCAAGTTTTTACCATACTTCTTTATAAATATTTAGTGCCTTTATTATTCAGATTTTTTTTTTTTTTTTTTAAAATAATGTCTCCTGTATTTGCAGATTTTTTCAGTCAGTTTATTTTGGACTGGAGCTGTCCTCAGCAATACAGTTCATGTCATTGTCTCAGGGATGGTTTTCCTTGTTCTTATTCACGGTGGTCCAGCTGCTGCAACAATGCCCCCAAAGCCTCTTCTGAAATCTCTTCAGTATGCTGTGACAACTTCATTTGGAAGCATTTGCTATGGATCACTTTTTACTGCTGCTATTAGGACTTTACGATGGGAGGTTTGCATCTTTACTCCCTCTTGTTATACTCTGTGGTTTAGCTCCCTTTTATATTTCTCATTGTTTTTTTTTCCTTTTTACTTGACCGCTTACAGATTCGTGGAATTCGTTCTAAAATTGGCAGCAATGAGTGTTTGCTATGTTGTATTGATTTTTTGTTCCATATTGTGGAGACGCTTGTTCGCTTCTTCAACAAATATGCATATGTACAGGTGAGCGATGTTTATCTCTTCAATAGTTTTCAAGATGTAGACCATGCCTATGTTAAAAGTCTACAAGTTCCAGCTGTTTTCTGTTTCATTTGTTTCTCCACGCTGACAGTATTTTTGTCATTGTCTTAAGCTATAAGGTTTAGTTTCTCTTAATCAAAGTACCTTTGCTTGCCTGAATATTTTTATACAAATGCATGTGGTTTGTGACCCAATCACTGCTTTTATTGAAATGTGAGAACTTATTGTTATAACAATTTATCTCATGCTATGGAATATTGACTACTGATATCAGGCTATCCAATCAATGCCTTAAAATTAGTTTTTCATTTTCAGATAGCAGTTAATGGACAGAGTTTCAATCGCTCAGCTAGGGATGCTTGGGAGCTGTTTCAATCCACAGGCATCGAATCACTTGTTGCTTATGACTGTTCAGGTGCTATCCTTCTAATGAGCACCATATTAGGTGGATTAATTACTGGAACCTGCATGGGCGTTTGGACATATTTCAAACAAAGTGATAAAGCTGTTATGGTTGGTTCAACCTCCATGCTGATGGGTATGATACTGGTAAGTGCCAATATCTCTATATGAATTTGAATGACTGTAATAACTAAGAAAAGGAAAACGTGTCCAAGTTTTCTTCACACAGTACAATCTCCGCTAGTTCTGTCATGATTCACATATGTGCTAGTTCTATCAAGATTGACATCTGGTTAATTTTGCAGGTTGGACTAACTGTTGTGGTTGTGGAAAGTGCTGTTACATCAATATACATATGCTATGCTGAGGATCCCCTTTTGATTCAGAGATGGGATCCTGAATTTTTCGAACAAATGTCAGAAGCACTACACCAGCGACTGCAGTACCGAAGTGCGCGAGCTCGCCAAATACTGAATGGGCGGCTTGATCATTTGCCACATTCATCCAGTATTTGAATGAATTGAATGCCAGATGTCGCTTTTTATGTGATCCATTGATACATAGGCAGGCACTTCCAGAAGATTTGGATCTCCCTGCCATTGAAATATATAGATCAAGGAAGATATTCCAAGCCATTGGCGTTTAGAGAACTGAAGTGCCCCAGCAATCTTGGACGCCTTCAGGAACAACAAAATGTTTTTAAATCCCAATGAAGCCGTAATGTGTTCAATGCCCATGCTTTTTTATTTGTGTAGGTTTTTGTGATAAGGTAGGAACTGTTAAATCCATTTCGAGATTTGTGATGCAGAGTTGGTGAGGTTAGTGCGGCAATGTGATAGGTTTTTCTTTTTCTTTTGTAGTCTTAGCCCTACAATATGATTAGGTATGGAGACTTGGAGAGGAACAGCTTCGTGGTTGTACAGAACATTGTTGCTTAATGCTCATATGCTAGGTGGTCTGACTGATGTATCACGTTTGCTTACGATTAGTTAAGGTTAGTGTCACCCGTTTGAAATCTGGAATGGACAATTCTAAGGCCCTGTCTGGACCCACCCCCAAATTGTGCTAGTTCACTCAGAACTTAACGATTTAGGGTGTTTGATGACTAGTTTAGATTCTGAAAAGGTGGATTTCGGTGGATTCAAGCAAATCCTACATGTTAGCAGACTTATCTCAGGAAAGAAGAGAGAAGCTGTAACAGTTTCATGTGAATATTTCACTGGGCGCTCTCTGCTCTGATGCAGTTAGCCGTGCAGGTACACGTACACCCAGGTGAAAGCCATGTTTCGGCTTCAGAACTTAGAACTAACCCACTGTCTCGCCCTGTGGTGTGGTCGTGTGGGCGGCGCACACACTGGCTGCTGATTACCGATGTCATCATATATCATTTGCAAGAACTCGGTAGGCGTCTTTTTCCATGATTGTTATCGTGCCCACTGGCATTTAGAATAATGCGATGGACGCCTTATCTGATTGGTGGTTGGGGGATAGACAACATGTCTTCTGAAAAGGAAAGGACGGCCATGCCATCAAATTTGAGCAATAAGAGCGTAAGCATATATAGTAGGTTCATCATATCATACTTTGATAGTGGTAGGTGAAGCACGCTGAACAACTCGATGAACACGCCTGGCAATTGCAGCAAGTACCACCAGCGGATATCCGTGGACCTGACAAGTCTTTGAGGAAAGCAAGCCGCACACAAATAATTTTTGCTACTGTACTGTACGGTCGTCGATGGGCAGGGATAAGTCATCTTTCCACAATTCCACGGACGCATGTTACGCTACTGAACGACGATCTCTAGGCAGACTAGCGCTTGGGTCTTATCCACAGATCAGGCACACTTGACGTTGAAACCACGGCAGGCAGAAAACAACGTGATCCTTCCATGGCGGAGCGGCAGGCAACACGAGCCTCGCGGTGCTGTGTGTGGAGTGGAGGTGTGGAGCACCGCCTAACCTTTTTCCGGGGCGTGGCCGGCCGCGTCGATGTCGTACGTCGTACCCGGCGGCCGGGCGACGACTTTGACCCGCTCGCGCCGGCCGGGCCCGGGTCGGTTCACGCCCTGACGTCGACTCGTGCGCCCCAAACCCACACGTTCGCCCCGGTCACTCGCCCCACCAGCCGCCAAAAACAGCGTCTCGTGGGGAACGCCCACGCCGACGACCCGACGGGCGCCAGGGCGTCATGCCGGCATTTGCGTGTCACTTTCACTCCGCCTCGGTAAATTCATCATCGCTCGCGTCGCGAGTCGCGACGCGCTGCCAGTTAGCCGAGGGAAGCGGCGCGACCCAATTGTTCAGCACCCGCACGGCACCCTTTGGGCACACCGCACTCTGCACACTGCGGTTACCATCGCCCCTCGCCGAGATAAATAGTACGCGCTGCGGCCGGACAGGGGAGACCGGCCGGACGACGCGCACAGGGCAAAGAAGTCCAACGCTGCCCCGCCCCGGTGCCCCCGGTCTGATCTGGTTGTTTCGTTTACGGCCTCGCTCGCTCGTCGGCGGCGGACAGTAGTGCGGCGGCGCGCCTCCGACTCCGATCACCCACCATGTACCCGAAGCCGGCAGACGAGGGTGCCCACCAGCCGCTGGCCACGGGCATCCCCATCAGCGCCGGCGGCGGGGGCGGGGGCTACTACCAGGCGGGCGGCGCGACCGCGGCGTTCGCGGTGCAGGCGGCGCAGGCGCCGCCCGTCGCCGCCTGGTCCACGGGGCTCTGCGACTGCTTCGACGACTGCAGCAACTGTGAGTCTGCGAGAGAGAGCCTGACTGCCTGAGGAGATAGAGGTTAATCATTCGATCGTCTGACTCGGAATTATTATTAACAATGGATATGCATCTGCTGCGTGTAGGCTGCGTGACGTGCCTTTGTCCGTGCATCACGTTCGGGCAGATCGCGGAGATCATCGACCGGGGGTCGACGTCGTGCGGCACGAGCGGGGCGCTGTACACGCTCATCGCGCTGCTCACGGGGTGCCAGTGCGTCTACTCCTGCTTCTACCGCGCCAAGATGCGCGCGCAGTACGGCCTCCAGGAGAGCCCCTGCGCCGACTGCTGCGTCCACTGCTGCTGCGAGTGCTGCGCGCTCTGCCAGGAGTACCGCGAGCTCAAGAAGCGCGGGTTCGACATGAACATAGGTGCGTTGATACCATTCGTTCAGTTCTTGCAGTTCGTTCCCAGCAGCGATTAATTTGGTCTTCCAGCACAGCACGTCATGCTGCACGCCTTTGTGTTTAATTTGTTTCTGCGCGTACGAGCAGGGTGGCATGCGAACATGGAGAGGCAGGGGCGCACCGCCGCCACCATGCCGCCGCCGATGCACCCTGGGATGACCCGCTGATCGATGCTGCGGAAACAACCCAGATTTACGTATGTTTGTATCGGTCAGCGCCCAACCTCTTCATCAATCACCCTGGGTTCACACGAAGCTGCGGCGCTGCCACTGCACGCCCATGTAACTACCGGCATCTACACTCTGAGTTTGTATTAAAAAAAAAGAAAACTATCATGTCATGTGAACGAAAATCTGGCTACAAGTTACAAGGGAATGAAAACAGTATTCATGATCTCTATGCAGTGTCGGGGTTGTATGTACCGATATACTTTGTGGACTTGCTTCAGTTTGGCCCACCACATGAATACGGCCCATGAAACGCTCCAATATGGGTAGGTACTCCGCCTCAGTCGCTAGCAAAACTGCGGTGCTACTACTAGTGCCACACCGCTGAGACGGCATTGTTTATCTAAACATAACTCCAACACTACCCTAAACTTCACTTGGCAAATCTCTAGTTTTGCCAAGTCTAAAACTTATTTGCCAAGTGAAAAAAAGAAGCTTCTCCAACAGTAAGCAATTTGGACTTGGCAAATTTGGGCTATCTCGTGACTCTTGAAAAATCGTAGGGGCTTTTGCGCAAAAGTTGCAACCTTATCCTCTTCACCATCGCACCTCCGCCCGACGCCGGCACCCCAGCTCCGCCGACGCCGGCAGCCCGCTCCGCCGACGCCCGGCCGTTCCGCCCGCGCGATGGCCGGCCCGTTCGGAAGCTCCGCCGACGGCTGCCGCCCAGCTCGCCAAGCTCCGCCGCCGACGCTGCCGCCCTTCCGCCGCGCTCCGCCCGCGCGCCGAGCTGCCTGAAGCCCGCCCAGCTCCGCCGACGCCAGCCGGCCGCCGAGCTCCGCCGATGCACCCCGCCGCCGAGCGCTCCCCTATGTCGCCGACGCCGACGTCCGAAGTGGTGGAGGTGGGCCCACATGTGTCGGCGCTGGGAGGCAGCGATGCCAAAGCGCTCAAACGCGCGCAAAGATGCGCCAGTTCCCCCTCTTTTTGCCAAGCATCCTATTTTGCCAAGTGGTTTTAGGGTAGTGTTGGAGGAGCTTTTTCCATGTTTTGCAAAAAATTAGGATTTGCCAAGTGCATATAGGGTAGTGTTGGAGTTGCTCTAAGGTTACTGTTTAGCCGCTGAACCAGATAATCTAATCTAACAAGCAATGACGAAAATTATCCTTGCCGGTGGGTCCGGTACTATTCTCCAGATCTATGGAGTTAAATACGGAAGGCCAATCGGAGCTTGTTTTTTTCAAGAACATTTTAATGATTATTAATTTATTTGTAATTAATTTATATTTTCAGTAAATAGCACAATATGCGTTTTTCTAGAAAAACCAATTGGCCGGAGTAGAAGAGAAGGTTTATATGCATGTAATTTATTTAGTTTAGTAAAATAGAAGAGCTTCTCGCGTTGCTTGGAGAATTAGAAATGGTTATCTTACTCTTATATCATATTATAATAAAATTTATTTTTTCTGTTTCAGTTTAATTTAGTTTAAATATCTCTACCCCTTAAAGGCTCTAAGGTAACCAAGTTTAAAGGTTTCCGTCGTTTTCTATTTTTTATTTAAAAATATTTCTACACCTAAAAAGACTAGCGAAAAATATATACCATCTGGTCAACGATGACTAAGTGCTTGCTTGGTTCATAGCCGAATTTTACCATGCTAATATTTTGGCAAGTCAAAGTTATGGTAAAAAATTTGTGGTAAGTTTTGGTAGCCAACCAAATAATAGCCAAAATCATGGCTTACTCGTTGGCGTGTCAATTTTTGTTAACCAACCGATCAAGCTAAAAAATGATATCTGATTAAATAGGTCATGTTCGACAGGTAGAAAAGCTGACAGATTTTGACCAACTTAAACCGTGAATTATGAGCGAAAATATGCCAAAATCTACCGCAATCTGTTGGCGTTTCTATTGGCTGAATGGGACCATATACTATACTATCTGATTCGATTTGTAAGTACATACTCTCTGTCCCAAATAATTACACTTTTTGACTTTTATCTTGACCATTCGTTTTATTCAAAAATTTTATACAAATAATAAAATAAAAAATATTATAAAAACATCTCTAACAATAAATGAAGCCATAACAAGATAAATAATATTTATTATTTTTTTTAATTAAGACGATAAGTTAAACAAAAATCGTGTAAGTCAAAGATATACAATTATTTGTGGCATATTTACGGCAGTCGGCAGGGCAGTGGCGGCGTTGCTGACCGAGACCATATTGAGCCAGGAAAGCAACAAGCCAAACAATGCAAATCCGCAGACCGCAGCGCTGCTGCCCGAGTGGGCACGCGCGCCGCCGTTCCGGCGAGGTGGCGAGGGTCACGCTAGAGAAACGACGATGCAGTGCCACGTGACAGTCAGGACACGCGGCATGGGCGAAAGTGTTGCCTGCACCGTCCACGGCCGCACGCTAATCTCAGGATCAACCGATTAGGTAAGATGAGAAAAGAAGGTCCAAATTGGCTAATTTGCATCCGCTGAGTAGCATCCGCATATGCTTTTTATTGTTCTTTATTGTTTGATTATTTAATTTATTATTTATTACAAATACTATTTTGGCTTATTAATTTACGAACAACAGAGCTAATAATTAAGTGAAGATGTAGCCCCAAAAGGGCAAAGGCAAAGCCAGAACCCCTTCAATTTTGTACATGATGAATTTGAATTTTTTTAGAAAAAAGAATATATTAATATCCCAGCTTCTGCATCGAGTAATGCATATGATTATTCATTATTACAAACTAGTAAAACTAAATCCAAGAAATCTCAAACACTAAGTTTTACGTCATGAAGACAAACAAAGATCTCAGAAAAGACTAAAGAGCAATACATGCTGAATTTGAAATTTTATTTGACAATTGTGTTGCTTTTTCTTTTTTAGGAAGACAATTGTGTTGCTGCCGGCGTCGAACTGGACATGGTGTCCGCTGTCCGGTGTGCACGGGGCCGCCGTCGGGGCGAACAGGTATTCTGTGGCGCCATCGAACTGGACATGGTGGTGTCCCAGGTGCACTATCGCCCGTACCTACCCATAAGTTAGAGGAGTATACGTGTCTTAGCACAATCAAGAGTTCAAGACCAAGACAAATTCAAAAGCACGATGGTCACGCAACAAATAGTACGTTTCGTTGTATCATACGAACATAGAAAAATTCAAAAGCACGATGGTCACGCAACAAATAGTACGTTTCGTTGTATCATACGAACATACTTTTTATTTTTATTTTAACATCATACGATCAAATACTCCCTCAGTTGTACCAGAGCCCTTTTCCTTTTCATTTTTTTTTTTTGAGAAACTTTTCCCTTTCCTGA
The DNA here is from genome assembly GCA_018135685.1 of Themeda triandra. NCBI lineage: Eukaryota > Viridiplantae > Streptophyta > Magnoliopsida > Poales > Poaceae > Themeda > Themeda triandra. Next base: position 716,324 of record JAENPR010000249.1, read on the forward strand.
TGGACCCGGATGAAGCTGCCTGCAACTTTCAAGGAAAAGGAAAGTGTCTCGGTTCCTGGGCCGACATGACAGCAAGTCGGCAAGAAGCAGCCCAAACGAGCCCATGCGGCTAACCAGTGGCGGAGCTACAGGGTATGCCGGGGCTGTAAATCCGGCGTGGGAGCAGGTATATAGACGTATATATATTAAAAAAAAGAAAAAACACACTCATTTGCTGCATATATAAACGTGCGAGCCTCGAGCGAGCGTCGGCCCAAGTGGGCAAGCGGCCCATGCGGCCAGCGACGGAGACTCATACCCCAAATGCCCAGATCGAGGTCGAGGCAGCGCCGCCGTATATACTTCGAGTCTTCGACGCTGTACAGTTCGTCTTCATCTGCGTTGCTGCAAAGCCTGGATCACGCACGCTGTCCGCCATCGGCCGTCGCCCATGGCGTTATCCCGTTCGGCACTTCGGCCTTCGTCCTTCCCGTACGAGTACAACCGCACAACATCTAGGTGAATTTGTGATCAGAATTTTTCAGGTGAGATTCAATCTTTGTTCTACGGCTTTTATAAATAAAATTTATATATACTTTGTCAATTGTGCTTTGGATAACATCGACAGCAAAATAATTGAAATATATACAATGTTAATTGAAATATATACTTCACCTTGATAATCATTTTCTCTTAAGTAGAATAAAGTTTTTCATTAAGTTTTTTTTTTCCGCGATCGGGCCATTCACCCTTTTCATTAAGTAGAATAGAGTTTGTTACATGAATAAGCCACTACAGTAATCACGAGGTACCAAAACCCTTACAACTTTGAATTGTAAGTCTCTAATACTCTATTATGTATATACATTTCAGTTATCTGTATGGCTTTCAAAACTATTTATAGTCTATGGCTTTAAGCCTTATTGTGTTTCTTTGTGCATATATACCGAATTACGGTGTCAATTTACAATTGTTACCGAATTGATAAAATAGATTTACCGAATCGTATATGAAAAATTTTAGGAGGCATACCCTAAGTTAAAATCCTAGTCCCACACCGCTCGAACGACACACTCTTTCTTAGCATATAAACTGTACTGTGTAGCCATTCAAACAAGAAAATATAAGAGCAACTCCAACACCGTATTATCACTCAGAAACATGGAAAAAGCTCCTCCCAAAGGCACTATTGACACAATAGTCAAATTTGGGAGCGTTGGGAGCGCTTGGCATCCTGCCTACGCGGTGGGGCCCAACATGCACATGCACTCTTTCTTAGCATATAAACTGATTTTTTCAGGAATCACAAGATACTGTGTAGCCATTCAAACAAGAAAATATAACAAGCTGTGATGAAATGCCAAAGAACTGGTGGGTCCGGTTCTATTTCCTGATCACATTGGATGAAAGGCGCGACTCTGAGCTTGTTTTCATGTTTTTTTCTAACCAAAACTAGAATTTAGCACTTTAAGTAGACGTGAAGAAATGATACAAGTTCGTTTTACTTCATTTTTTTTATTTCGAAAAAGGTAAACCCGACATCTCCCAAAATTAAAAATTAGCACGTTAAGCTTAGGCCACACGGGAAGAAATGATACGAAAAAGGTAGCCCGACATCTCCCAAAATTAAAATTTAGCACTTTAAGCTTAGGCTACTAGACGGGGAGATGATACGAGTTCATTTTACTTGCATATTTTTTCATTTTGAAAAAGGCAACCCCGACATTCATGGTTTGTTTTTTTTTTCTTGAACACGTAAAAGTTTTACGCATCTTTGCATTTAAGTAGAAAAAATATTTTTACAAGGCAACGTTTGATTTTAAAGCTAGTTTGCTTTGCCTGATTTGCATAGAGCACCAGAAACTTCCTAGGTCCAAACGTAATGTGCACTCGTTTGTCATGGGATCATTTGGTTTTATACCATTACAATTCTCGCGTTTTCAAGATGTACCACTATAATTCTTCATATTGAAAATATACCATTGTAACTCTTCACTTCACTAAAAAATCCCATCCTCTACATCTGCTATAGACTTGGGCCCAGCTGCAGACGTCTACACCCAATTAACTATATAGTAATCAAGTTAGGCAAAGTATTGCACAAATAACCAAAGGTGTCCTAACTCTACACCCAATTAACTATATAGTATCAAGTTGATAACAAGGATATGCATCTTAAAACGTCTTAGAGCATCTCCAACCGTTGTGCATTTTTGCTTTTGCATTTGCTGTTATTTGCCAACTCTGAAAACAAAATGCAAAGAAAAAAAAGGGTCATTTCCAACCGTTTTGCATTTTTGACTTGGCAATTACCCAAATATGGCAGGCGCGTGTGGAGGGAGGAGGCGCGAGTCGCGCGGGGAGCTACGGAGGAGGCGCGAGTCGCGATTTGCCAGGCGCGAGTCGCGATTTGCCAAGCACGAGGGGCTTGGCATATATGCCAAATCTTCTCCTCTATTTGCCAAGTTAATGAAATTGCAAAGTCTAAATGCAAAACCATTGAATATGACTTTTTAAAACTTTTTTGCAAATTAGTGAATGCAAAGTCTAAATGCACAACGGTTGGAGATGCTTACAAGTTGGGACGAAAGGAGTATATTTTTAACCACCAACTTGATATTAAGCATTCAGCCAAATTAAAGGGCATTTAGTTCAGTTCCAAGTAAAATATGGAGCATTTATTTTCAGAAAATACATTGACATCTACATATGCAAAGTGAATAAACCATTAATTTAATGTTATAAAAAATTACACAACTTTAACAAACTTAGTCAAGACTAGAGAAGTTTGACTCGGAAAAAATATATTTAAACAAATCTGGATATAGGGAGTACAAATACTGGGTCAAACACCTAGAAACGAACTAATCTAGAACGGCAAAATCTACCTATCTACATGGTTCCAGACTTTCTTTGATGGCCCTCAGAGCCACTGGCAAAGCATAATGGAGGCCATACTAGGCTGTAGCCCCACATTGGCAAACAAACGCCCTGTTCGTTTGGTCGTTTTTTGGCGATTCTACCGATTTCGCTGGCGATTTATTGTGAGAGAAAAACACCGTTGAATCGTTGGTGAAAGCGCCGATAAGTTCAAACGAACAAGGCGAAAGATTAATGAATGTTTATGTATATATTTGCAAGTTGAGATAATTTTGTATGTGCAATCGAATAATTCAACAATGTCTGGAAAGCCGCCATTGAAGAGTTGGTTTGGACATGAGAAAATTTGTAGTTTGTAGGAAGTATATAGTTTTTAGATAGACTGTTTAGCTAGTTTAGCCAGACTTGAAAGTCTAGTTAAACAGTCCATCTAAAAACTATAGATTGTAAGCTTGGTTTCTACATGTGCAAGTCTGGCTAACAATCCATCTAAAAATTATATATTGTACCTACAAATTGCACATGTAATGGCTTCATGTCCATGTATCTCTAGCGAGTAGTACAAGCTAACCACAAAACTATGCGCAATTTGCACCCCACCCTTTTATTACGAGTCAGGCTGCCATTGCTCAGGGCGATCCATTGGTTGAAGCAAGCATAGCTGTACACACTACACACGCTTTACTAGCAGTAGTGAAAACACGCTTTACTAGCAGTAGTGAAATCGTTGTGAATGTCTTCATCTCGTTCATAGCAACATGTCTTGTAAGGGCAGTCCCAATGCAAGACTCTATCACAGAGTCCAAGACTATTTATTAGCTTCTTATTTATTGTATTTTGCTGATGTGGCGACATATTTACCTCGAAGATTGTGGACATAGAGTCTAAATAAGATTTAGAGTCTTGGTTTTTCTGTCTCTCTCTTCAATAAATATACCACCACATCAGTAAAATACAATAAATAGAAGAGTAATAAATAATCTTGGACTGTGGTAGAGTCTGCGATTGTGAACGCCCTAAGGCTAGTCTCAATGTGATCCTAGCCACCAGCTAGCTAGGAGAATGCATGCTAATAGCCGGCTTTGAGCACAAGTACTATCTACTGAGATAGGCTACTTGTATTTTTAATAATATTTTAAACGGCTGGGCCATCACTGATGAAACTCACTTGGTTAGTGTGCGAGATGGCTGAAGCAGAAATCGGCTCGGTTCTATATGACACTATTTCCTGTGTAGGATATACTTTGAGGTGTACACTCAAAACATGCAGCTGACTCAGCACCATTGCGGACGCCCTAAGCGCTCTCTCTCTCTCGTGTCCAGTCATGCTCCTGTCGGCTGAGCTGTGCCCATCGAGAAGAAAGAGGAGAGTATCAGAACCGGTGCAAGTGCAATTTGATTACTGCAACTGGGAGACCATCGCTGACCGCCGCGGGCCTGCCAACCCCGATCCGTCAACCCGCTGGCCGTGAGGGACGCGTGTCGGCGCCTCGCGAGATCCGCCTCGCCAGCGTCCTCAATCCGACGGCGTCCAGCGCACGTCAGTACGTCCCCGTCGCATCGGTCGGTGCGCCATGCCCGTCATCATCGCCTTCCTGTTCGGGACTTCTTCTTCAGTTCAGGTAGGCCTGTCCCCGTCGCCATTAGCGCCCGGGAGACACCACGCACAGCCGCACAGGAGCTCAAAGGAATTTTAAATTCCGGTTTCGGCAAGCCGGCCGGATCGGATCGGATCGGATGCGTGCTGCCGCCGCTGGCCCGCCCGGGCTGTCGGGTGGAGGGGGCGACGTGGCCGAAGCTGGAACACTCCTCCGCCGCGTTGTTTAGTCCCGGAAAGCCCTAGATATTTTGGCCTCCCCGGCGCCTTTCCGCGGCCGCGCTGCCTACAAAAGACCCCCTCCCGGGGGCAGCAGCACACTGATCGAGCGAGCCGGGAGGGAGATTTGGTTTGGAAATCCAGCTTAGATTTGGCTCCTGCCTGCCTCTCCCCGCTCCGCCCTGGCGAGCCCCCGGGGGCGACGTGTGTCCCGTTGCCTTTCCTTGGCTTCGACGGCCATCCACCTGTTGGCCTCGCAGGGCTACGCCTAGCTAGTGCCTCCTGCCAAGCGTCCAAGCGCCCGCGCGCTCGCCCGGCGGCGGCCCAGCGCCGCGGCGGCGTCTATCCAGCCGCCAGATCCGCGCGATCCCCGCTCATCGCCGCACCCAGCCGCCCTCTCTAGCTCGCCCGCATCCCGGCTCGATCGATCGGCACTGCCCTCCTCTCCTCGCACTTCCCTTTTGGTAGCTTAGCCCCGCTCACCATCACAATTCATCGGCAGCGGCGCGCCGTCGTCGTCTCAGGTGAGCGCTCTCCCACACCTTACCCTCCCCCTCCCGCGAGTTAGTTTTTTTGGTTAGTGTGCTTTATTGGTGTTCTTATCACTTGCATTGCCTTGATGTTTAAACCGGGGATTTCAGTTTCACAGTACCAGATTTATGGTATGTGCTTTCACGATCTACGAATTAGGACCCTGCTGGAAAACTAAGGTTGTTTGCCTTTTATATTAGATATAGATGGCTAATATACATGTGGTGGGTTTTAAATGTTCTGATATGTTAGGGCATATGTAATATGCGGCCGCATGTGTTAAATTGCCGGAGAGCTTATATTGTCAGCATTGGCCACCGCGGATGTGGTATTCCTTGTAGTGTTTGCAGTTGCAGGCCACCCTTTCTTTTAAGCCAAACGGTGGACTGAAACCTCCACGGAATTTGGAAGCAAATAAGTTTTTGTGTATTGTACTCTAATGATATTGTATGTACTCATGATGCACACTTTTATGCCCAACTATGATATTCTTGCTGGGTGTACCTTCATTGTTGTTTCTAATGGTATATTGGTGTTTCAACCAACCATACTTCTGATAGTATTTGTTAAAGAATTAACTGTACTTGATGACCATGTGTATTATATACAACAATTGATAAGAAAGCCAACTTGACTTAGAATAAACATAATTTTTTTAGTACGGAGTAACTATTTATGTAGGATTAATATCAAGAACAAGTGCTAGTACATTTCATATATTTTGAATATTTCTCATAATTATTACAAATCTAGGCACATGAGAATTTGATTCTATATAGTGCCATGGCCTTTCCCAAGTCATTAACTGTTTGATTCGGTGTCACTTGCAATACTAGTTGATTGTCAGAAAATTTGCTTTATTAGATTTTGAGTGGGTTAAATATAATCTCAGTCATAAAACTAACCAAATTCGTCTAGCGCAGTAGAAAGAAACCATCTATGGGCATAAATTAGAATCTCAGGAGACTAATCTCCATGCTCCCCCCCACCCCCCACCCACCCACCCACACACACACACACGCATTTTTAGATTTAAAAGTCTGATCCACCATAAATTTGGGAGCAAAATTAGACCACAGAATCGGTGCCTAGAAGGTCGAGGGATTGAATTCCAGTCTGTGCTGTTTTCATCTCACATTTTTAAGGACTTACAGGTAGTCCCCAGGAAAAAAATTTGGAGCAACATTAAACACACAGTTGGGGATTGTTCTGAAGGCTTGCAGAATGAACACTACTGAATATACCAGCCGGCTAGTATAGATGGGAATTTATGAAGTGATAGTGCTACAAATGAATTTAAGTCATATTTTTACTGGAATCTGTAACCGAAAATACCAGAGGTCACATATTCTGGTAATTCTTCCCGTGAATGGAAAAAAACATGCAAAATGGAATTAGAATCCCTGAGAGATATAATGTATGGGTCATACCTTGAAAATCCTTTGCAAATTTGAGAACAGGAAAACAGAATTATTGGGAAGGGTAGCCTTGATGTTAGCAGATGTGTTGACCTTCTAATTCATGTTAGCTGAGTTAATAGTTTCATGTGGAATTTTATTGGAGAAGCTTTAGACCGTTGTGAGAATCCAGGTGGTCAATGTCATTGAAATCCTAGAAAATTGTTGGAATCAGTGTTTTCTCGAATGCTTTGCATCGAATCTCCCTTTTATTTTCTGGTTGCTGTGGCATTTGTTAACACCTTAAAGGTAAAATCAAAAGATATTTATCAGGAGTAGAGAATGCCAGGAGACGCGTGTTTGTGGTTATGTTTGTAGGGATCTCTTAGTTTGGTTGGAAGCATTACACTGCACATTTATGTGAGGCACAATAACGTGAATGACAAAACACCTATCTTTCTGTTTTACTTGCGGCATGTAGAGATGTTTAGGTGGTGGGTGGTTAAGTTTCTATGAGTATGTATGTTGGTGACATCCAGTGACCAGCATTATTGCTATGGAACCATGTGTGAATCTTTTTTTTTTGAAACGAATCAAGCAGGAGAGCTGCCGATTATATTGATAAGAAGAAGTCCCAGACTGGGTACAACAAGGCAACTACAAACGACTAACACAACTCCACCAAAAACAACAGTAGCGACAAAAAGCAAACAACTAATACAACTCTAACAACGAACAACCCACTTGCAGCATGAGCAAGCAAACAAACCACAGTGAAGATAAACGCCTAAAGGAAGGACAAAGAAACCTCTGTCACCAAGTCCCAAAAGGCACGACCTTTTAACTCCATTAGTTGCTTTAGGAGATCAGACGGTACCATTTTCTTTAGATGCTCTGCGTAGATTTGCACCACATCCTCATTAAGCTTTCCATCATTTCCAACTACGCCCAAATCTTTTAACACATCACGTTGTGCAAGACGGGCACTTCGACGAAGCGACGATCTATCATAGGACTTGCGTCGACGCCTTCTTCTTGTGCTCAATGGTGATGGAGGATGCACAGAATGGCAAGCAAGGTCCTCGTCCTTCCTTGGTGTGGTGGCCGGAGGAGACATTGACTCTTTTGGTGGATGTTCATCTATCACCTTGTCCTCTTCTGTGTTATCCTCAACAGCAGAGTAGGTAGTACAATCTTCAATGTTTACAGGAAAGATGGGATCCTTAACTGTCTCCTGTTTATTTGACATCTCCTCATCATCGGATGCATCCTCAACCAAAACAACATCCTCAATAGAGGTGACAGTTTGTAGTAACGTTTGATCTGCCATTTGAACAGAGGGAGTCCCTACAGTCACCTTGATGGCCTGCTCCATGGTTATATCTTGGTGAAACTCTGTGCCAAACGCCTTGGTGGCCACCTCTGTGGTCAGCTCTTCAAGGACAGAGTCGACAATTTCCACACTGTTAGGAGGCATACAAGCTGCTGCTAGAGAAGCAAGGATCGGCGATGTCGAAGAGAGTCGAACCGGAGAACAAGGACCAAAGAGCTCAGTCATATCAGGAACAACAGAATGGTCTGCACATGGCTGACCACACTCCAAATGGTTGGCTATACGTGCTAGCCACAACTTGATAGTAGAAGCCTCCTCCCTCACTGGGCGCATCACTTCCTCTAAACGAACTTCGATCAAGTGCTTGAGGTCTGATCGCAAAGACTCCACTAGAAGCACAAGCTGAGATTGGAGGTTCGAAGGTGTTGAAACCGTAGAGGCACAACAACCACTGCAGCAAACACGATTGTTGTCCTTAACATGTGAACCAACAGAACCCGAGGCTGGCGATGAGTTGTGATGTCCTTGTGTTGGAGACACAATTGTATCGACTTCTGGCAACAAAGCATCATGTCCTCCCGGAGGAGGCATGGCCACAACTTCTGCCCAACTCCGGCCATGCTTAGAATGGCGAGGTTGAGCAGCAGGCGAGCATAAACTCTGAGCAGCTGAGGGAGACGACAAGCTGCATTGTCGCTCCTTATGTCCAGGTCGACGACAACGGATGCAGCGGAAGTGGTCCCGACAAGAGCTAACTTGATGGTCGCGGGCAAGACATCGATAGCATCTGCCTCTTGCCCATGTTTTGAAAGCAAGTGACGCCGTATGGCTCTGCTCCATTTGCATCTTGGGCGGTGACGCTGTACGCGCACCCTTCGCTCGGGCCCCCTCACGGGGAGAGCCCATTGAACATGATGAAGGCATTGTGATTTCTCACATTCTGGATACGTGCCTGGTTGGAGTATGTTGGGGTGGATGCCGGGAAGCGGAGAGGAGCAGGTGAAGGGGTGGCGAAGACGAACGAGCTCAAGCTGACAAATGAAACGACGGCGGCGTAGACGTGGAGGATCCTCTGGATGGCGGCGACGCGGCTGCCGGGAGGGGCGGCGAGGGCCAACGGAGCGCGGCCGTGGGAAACCCCTCGGGACGGGGCAGCGCAGTCGTCGGACACCCCTCGGAGCAGCGGCTTCTGTCGGCGCGGGCGTCGGAGATCCTCAAGGGAGCGGCGATGCAGATCAGGGTGACGTCGGTGTTGGGGTGGCAGCGGTGGCGTTGCAAAATCCAAATCGTCGACGGGGGCTCCGCAGCGGCAGCGAACTTCTCGGCCTTCTCCGTGCGGGCATAGGCCGGATCTCGCCGGCCCACCTCTTGTGCCTCCACCGGCGGGCTCGCAGGCGGATATTGGTAGGCCAGGCGTCGAGGGGCGGCGGCAGCCCGCCGGCTGTGGAGAGGCGCCCGCGAGCAGACGGCCGGCCCGGCGGCCGTGTACGAGTGCTTCGCTTGTTCACATGGCGACCGGCCGGCAGCAGCTTCCTGATCTCCCTCTACGCGCAGCTAGAGGAGCTACAAATGGGATGGATGTAAAGAGCTTGAAGAGGCGAGCTCAGATCCGAGAGATTTTGGGCTGGGGATTTTGGAGCTTTGAGATCTCCTAGTGGCGGCGGCGGTTGCGGCGGCCCTTGTTGCTCAAATTGCTGCTCTGCTATGCAAGGCAGCTTCAGCCCCCATGTGTGAATCTTGTCCTTGTATGGTTCTGTTTATTTAGCTGCAGCATATTACTTCAGATCCAGTTTCAAACTGGTGCTTTGAGCTCAGCATTTTGTTTTTTTGGCAGATTGATGCAAGGGGTGGTGACAAGCTAGAGGCAGCAACTGCATATCTTGCAAGAAAATTGTAAGTACTTATTTCGTAATTAGTCACATTATGTATCACAAAATGATTGCATTGCAAAATTACTATTGATTCATTATTGTCATTTATCTTAGAACTATGATGTTTGCTGAACATATTTAGCCCAAGCCATAGTTCTTATCCATTCCTTGACTTATTGTTGTCATCGGGCATAAAAATGTGTAGCGGCTGCAGGTGGCAGCTGCCTAGTGCTTGCTGTCACGTGTGCTGGAAAGCACAACTACGGTGAGCTGCTAGGGAGACCTAAGAAAAGTTCTTCTCCACTATCTGTTGTTGGGCCGGCATAGCCACCAGTGACTAGCTGCTTGATTGATGCTTGTGTTGCAGCCGTGTTCATTGGTTTGACAAAACCGCAAACCAGACCGGGACTGGAACCAACCCTAATGAAACCGTGGTGGTGGAGATTTATGTGGATTGGGTCAGCTTCGCTGCTAACTGAGGAAACTCATACACAAAATGACTGGATCACAGGTTGAACCAAAAAAACCAGACAAACCCGTCCCCCCAAACTGCACTGCTCTGTGCTTCACTTCCAAGGCTAGTGACCTCAATGTGTGCGCTCGATTGAAGGTTGTAGATTACTGAATTGAGCATGCAGCTGCTCAGTTCATGTCCTTCTACACCAAATCAAACCTCTTTTACTCGACCACTGTAAGCATTGCGTGTGTGTTTTTTCCCATCAGATCAATTTTGTCCTGCCCCAATCAAGCAACATGCCGCCAGGCGAATCCAATCACCATCGCACGAATGAAGTTTGTTGCAGCTTGAATCGAGTTTCAAGCCATCAAATCCTTGCATGAGTCGAGTTAGTCAAACGTTAGAGAAGGCATTGCAGGTTGGGAGGTGGAGGAAAGAGAAGCAAGAAAGCAAATCAAACAAGAATGGGAGGCGGAGGCAAGAGAAAGCAAGAAAGATATAATGGCCTTGTTTGTGAGCTCGGTGGCAATGGTGTCCTCCATGGCCTCCGCTGCCCCTTCCTCCTCATTGGAGCGGCTGGGCTTGGAGTGCTGCGACGACGTTGATTCCGAATGGCAACGGGGCTATCCCCGTTGGGTTTTGCCTGAACGTTCTGATCCTCGAGACGAAAAAAACACCCGCTCCCCGTCCCCGCTCTCGGGGACCAGATTTCCCCGTCCCGTCCCCGATTGGACCTGACGGGGTCCCCAGCCCCGGTAGCTTCGAAGGAACACAGGGAGTTCGTAACTTGGGCCTTCAAGGAGGGATACGGGAGTGGAGGAGGACCTGTGGAGGTGGCGGCTCGCTGGAAGTCTGGGTTACAAGTGCTCTTGCTTTTATATGAATCTATTTGGGCTCTAGAAATTGGGCTAGTTTGTTTGTTGGGCCAGGCTTATTGACATGGATTGCTTCCATTTGGGGCCCCAACAAGGAACGGGGACGGGGAGGCTAGGAACGTTTTCATCCCCGCTTCACCCGACGGGTGTGCCTTTTGGCCCATGAAGTCCCCCGCGGGGTTCAAAATCTTCCCGTTCTTGGCCCCTAATGGATGAAATCCTTGTCGGGGATCGGGGATCGGGTCCCCGTTGCCATCTTGAGCGTTGATGGGATGGGCCTGACTCCTGAGCCTCCTCGTCCCCGATGAAACTGATGGTCCCGCCCCGCCGATGCCCACGTTGCTCCCAGTGCCCTTCCCACTGTGTTCCTGTGATTCCCTCTACAAGCGCCTCACCTCTGAAGCGAACGACAGTGGCCAGTCCTGCAGCTAGCTGTGGATGGGCACACCTATCAGTGCCCTCCTCCCCCGCCTCGTAGGTGCCTGATGTCTCTCTATGACTGAGTCACGTGGAACCCAACCGTTGCTGTGCATGGGACGGTGGCCTCCCTTCCTTTTCAATGCAGAACCATCTAAAATCCATGACACCAGACCGAACCGACCCAACCCAGTAAACTACAAAACCGGTCACCAACCAATCCAAACCAATTTACACATGCGCGGCTTAGGTTCAAAACCCACTCAACACAGACCATGAACAGCCCTAGCAGCCTTGGCGAGTTAGGCGTGCAGGGTGACCAAGGTGGTTTGCTCGGACAGTGCCTCCACCACGCTGCTGCCAGGCCATGGATGTCAACAAGCTGCTACTTTAGCAGAGTTGCATGACACCACATTTGTGTTATTATTTTTAAGGATTCTATGATCGTTATCTTGATCCCACGTCTATCCTACCCAAAAACAATCCACAGTTCAATACTATCATTCAAGCCAGGTAGGATTGTAGGACCATCCATATTGTGGTACTAATAACCTTGACCATACTGGTCACTTTGGTCCACAGTGAACCTTCAATCCAGGGCCGTAGCAGATATTAGTTTAGGGGGCATGGAGCCTTAGGTGCTTGGTTTTGTTGGATGGGCCCTCTTGCCCCTAAATAGGTTCTAGGGGCATCAAGTCTTAGGTGCTTGGTTTCAGTATTCTTTGGCTCTGAACTCTCAGTCACACTTTAAATTATTTCCAGAGGATATACCCACATTTGTCACCTGCCAAGGTTTTGGAGACTTAAACTTCAATCAGAGTAGTTTTATAGCTTATTTAATATTTGAATCATATATAACAAGCAACACCTTATCTTCCAAAAGAAAAGAAGCAACACCTGTGCCACTTAGAATATGGGCGCCTCTGTTTTCATCCTTCCCAGTATACTGGTTCATGTTCTCAACCCTAGCTGTTAATGCACCTTGTTTATGATGATTCTTCACATATTAAGTTGGTAACAAATCTGAAATTATCTGTCTGATGATGCTTCTTAGTTATTTTTTGTTTCCTTACTGGGACAGTGGCCTCGAATAAAGAACATGATGGACTTGTACCTTTGTGATAATGGGTTTCTTAAAATATGAATGGTGTTCCATTGTCATGTACCATGGCTTTATGCTGATTTATCACTGTTGTGAATAAAAAATTTCCTGGTAGAAAGCTAATGTACCACCTAACTCATTTGTTCGACCTGGAGTTAACCCATTTTCCATTAACCAATGGTATAATCCATTATAGTAACAGAAGCAGGAAGATGAAAATAAGAAAAGATCCGGGACAAACAACCTGGTGACAGATCAAACTACTAATTTGGCCTGCCTCAGGCAACTAGAGCGACCTGCCCCATGAAGCATACAGACAGCCCATATAGACTGCTGCGTCTTATATAAGATGGGAAGAGTCCTGTGGCTTAACTACGAAGTGCACCAACTCTAATGAACTCAATCTAGATTACAAGTGCTGCACCTAGGGTGCTTCAGTAACTTCAGTTTACAACAAACACACACGCAACCCTACCAACTCCAGCACTCCTCCAACAATCATAATGCCAGGACTAAGTTGAGATTGTGCCTGAAGTTGCCAACTCGAGTAGACACTACCTTGGTGAATGCATTCACTATCTGATACTCTGAACTAATCAAGACAATATCCAAGAACTTCTGTGCTGCCCTTTCATGAGCGAAACGAAAGTCTCTCTCAATATGTTTAGTCTGAGTGTGGAAGATAGGATTTGACAAAAAATACTTAACCCCCAGGTTATCACTCCATAGACGAGCCATCTGTGAATTTTTATGCCCAACTCAGTCAATAATTTCTGTACCCACATGATATTGGCAATGGCATTGTTTTCTGCTTCCGCGCTGGACCTGGACACAATAGCTGTCTTCCTAGCACTCCAGGAGATCAGATTCGATGTCATGCACCTGCAGTATCATGATCCTGATGGCTGGCTGTGGAATGACGCTCATCCATTTGACGGTAGCTTCCTTTAGCCCTGATTTTTATAAACCTGCCTAGTACTTCAAATAAGCACATACTTCAGAGTATTTTGCATGGGTGTTTTATTATTTTCCTATGGAGTCAAGCTTTGTTTTGGCTTTTCCATATGGCCCAACAAATGACCAATACCTCACTGCATTCTCATATTATTCTGCATTCTACTAAAACCTTTGAGCTTTGATAACACTTGATAGAAATATAAACTCAATTGATTGGAGACTAGACTCTGTTTCTACTCCTTAGATAGCATCATTGTCCCCTATCGAACCATTTCCTTTTAGAAACATGTGAAGATGTTCCACATGGCTGTCTGTCTTCTTTTCTTTTTTCCTAATACTACTAGTACACATGGTCAGATATTTATACAAGCCTGGCAAGTGTAGTAGCAACATTTGCACCCTTTTGAAGTTTTAAACTTTTAATATGAGAAAAGTCTCATCAAACATCAAATGCAACTAGAAAGCAATCATCCTTTGAATTCCATGGCCCAATTCCAGTCTGGAAATTATTTGCGTTACATTTACAAGTTCATATCTCAAATCTCCCTCTCACAAATATGTTTTGCTCTGAGTATCATCTCTTTACAATAAATAGTTTCCTTCAGCATCATAAGATGCTAGTTTTACTCTTCTTCTCATGGACTTAACTGCAATCTGCATGTATTTAGCAACTCATTATATAGCACTGTAGCCAACACTACTTAACCATTCGAAATATATAGAGAGAAAAATAGAGAATAAGTGTTATACCCTAGCTTAGGAGCAGTCGATGGCTCAGTGTTATTCTGTTGTGGCAGTGTGTTGAGTCCAAGTTGCACAGGAACATCTCTGGTTTCTACTACTGGAAAGTTGAATGGAGTCGGTGACTCGCGATTAACTCCACTTGGTCCTTCAGTCTCATAGATCTGAGAACAATTAATATCATGTCATATGTGTGGTTAGGAGGTTACTTAATGATATTTTTGTTCCAATTCATCTGCTACCTTTTTATGTAACTCAGCATTTTCTTGGCGAACCAGGTTGATCTTATTGTACAAGTCTGTGTTTTCTTGGTGAAATAAGCTTGCCTGTGACCAACAGAGTGGTTAGTCAGTGTTACTAAATCAAATAAAACACATAACACAGAATTATAAATTCATCATACTACAGACCTTTCGATTCAATTCGTGAATCTCATCTATCAAGAGATGGTCCTGTTAAGAATATCAACAGTAGTAACGATCTTTAGTAATTTGTTGAAGAATTGATTATAGAATTTGATTAAGAATCAAACCTTCTTTGTGTGGACACCACGCAGGCTTGTTTCCAACTGATTCTCTAGGGACTGCAGTTCTTTAACATTCAGCCCGGAAAGATCCTCTCCCATCAACTGCCTGTAACCAATTAATATGCAGTACCAATTAATGTTTTGTTTTATACAATTATACACACAGAGTCTAGCCATGATGTTTGCCAATTGCTGATATATGGCTTGACATTTGTGTTTTCTCTATAAATATTTGGAGCATCATCAGAATAATATGTTTTGATATACACTCTGTTTCTTTTGTATGGAAAAGGGTCATTTTACAAAATTTGGTTTACAGTTAATCAAATTATATGCAGGCTTAGTGTATGAAAATTATATCAATATTCATATCTCACAGCTTTTAGAACAACATTGTAAGAGAAGCTTAGTCAAATAACAATTCTAAAGACTTACTCAAATCCTAATGCACCTTTAAAATGAAGCAGGGGAAGTAGTTCAGCTGTGATAGCCCTGTTGTGGTTTTACTGTTGGCTGTGGAATAATTTCCATGTGCCCAACTTATCTTGTATAAAATATTTTGATGTCTACTGTATAGCCTTTCACATGATAATTTGTCTCTTGCTAATTGTTTCTGTTATCTATGAATGTGCAATAGTTGTAGCTGCATTTGGATGTTGCATGCTTGTGCATGGTACTTCTTAGTCAAGTTTCTAATGAATAATTTGCTTGAATTTTTTGCAGGGTTTTCGAACCATACCGATAATTTTCTTGCAAGTTGTGCAGTTGTTGTCTCAAGCTTGCTGCCTCCCTTTGCCAAAACTATGAAGAAAAGCACAGGTTATGTTATCAGTGAACACATTAGCACAAATTTAACTGATATGTGTTGGTAAAAGACATGATGTTTAATTGGAATCTTGCAGCATGATACACACACAGCAGCTCTTAGGTACTCCATTCCAAATTATAAGACGTATTGAGTTTTCTAGACACACTGATTTTACTATGTATCTAGACATTGTGTATATCTAAGTGCATAGCAAAAGCTTGTCTAGAAAAGCCAAAACATCTTATAATTTGTAATAGGAGGAGTACAAAACTAACAGGGAACAATGTTTATCACTAGAACTAGAAACTGCAATTCGACTTTGTCCATTTTTTGCAAGGTAGAGGCTATTTTAATGTGACTTTGCTTACTTTTGGATCAACAAGCACTCAAGCAGTATGTTAAGGTATTGTGGTGGGTACTGTTGTGCTACGATGTTGCAAGCAGACTCCATAAAGTCATGACAAGGTGAGTTGAAATTCTTATAAGAACATGTCAGTATAAGTAAATGATCTCCTGATTTTATGATTTGAAGGGTGCTGATTGCCTTTCAGTCAGTGCTGGTTCTTCTGCCGTTATGTGTTCAGAGCGTTCAGTATCTATTCTACAGCAAGCTTTGATGTTAGTACTTAGTACAGCTTGCACACTATTCCAACTTAATTTCACTGTTATGTGCATTTCAGAGCACAATTAACAGGCTTGATTGGCATGCATAGTTTCATTGTACTTTATTTTTTGTTTTTTTTTTTGTTTTGCGAGGTCGTAGAAGGTATATTTGAGGGCAGTTCCTGGCGTGTAAACTATCCAGCCTGTGGCATGGTTCTTCGAAGTTGGGATGTTCTGCAACAGCACTAGAATTTTGACAATCTAGTGTCATGTGTGACACAACTGAAGTGGCAAAAATAATTCCAGTTTAAATAACATTACTGGATAAGGCATCAGCAGACATCTGGTTTCGTGATGCAAGATGAGTTCCAATTAACATAAATAGTAGTAGAATAAGTTTGTACGGCACTGTTCCTCCTAATTCACTTAAGCGAAAAGGCTAACTGGTGTGCGAAGGATTCCTAGTTCACAACCATGTAAATAAGAATGCATTGATGTTTTTTTGTTAATGATTATTGTAAAACATTTAAAGATAATTTGAAACATGTGTTTTGAGTCCAGATTGTGTAAGATCCCAGCAAGATTTTGAAGCTGACTTAGCTAACTTGAAAACATCACCTAATGGGATAGAATGCTACAGTCCTCGTGTGAAGATTAAGTGCCCTGGCCCAGAACAGGTATGAAGTATGAACTTTCTTATAAAGCATATTAGAACCCAAAATTCACACCTAGCGGTATGTTGATTTGTATGGCTGGGAGATGGACAGTGTTCCTGGTGCTAAGTGAAGTGAATATATTCTGAACCAAAACTGTTTCCGAAGAACAGTCTTGGCAGTCATGCAACTATGCAAGTGTAAATGCCCTAAGCTCAACGTATATTTTGTCCCTAATAAATTGTGACTCAGCAGAGCTGCATACCCTCGTCAACTAGTATGCTCGGTTGCTGTCCAAAAAAAAAACCTAGTATACTCGGCCCCAAAAGAAAAAGTATGCTCAGCCCAAGATATGCAGCCCAGGTTTCTTTGACAGAATGGACAGTGGTAACTTTGACAAATATGCAGCCCAAAAATTTCTTTGACAAGATTTTTACATCTTGTCAGCCCTACGCTAAGTAGAGTCCAACTCTGATTGACTACTGTTTTCATTTGCTTGTCTTTCTTAGATTTTTATCTGAGAAAGTTTATCCTTGATATCTTAATATCATAGACAACGACCAGGATTTCCACACATTGCCTTTTAATATTCCATTAATAATATCTACTCAGAAATATTCCATTAATAATAATAGCTACTCAGCAGATGAAGTATATGATAAAATATTCTAATTGTTCAGACCTCAGTGAAATTTACGTGTGGAAAAGGACACTTTCAAACAAAGAAAGGATTAGATATGAAGGGAGAATATGTATTACAACTAATAATTAACTGCATTTCAAGTATATGAAAAAAGTAAAAAAAAAATCTACGTTTACATAGTTAGCAATAGCCCATTCAAGAGAAATCTCTCATATTCTCTTATAAGGTTAAACCATGAGAAAACCAATCAAGACGATCAACCTTTCTCCTTTCTCAATACTTTGATATTTATATTTGTTATTCAAGATTTCTAAGACAAGCTATTTATCATTCATTATATTAAGAAGAAAAGGAGTCGAGTCGAAATACAAAACAAGTCCATTAGGGCATGAGTTTACTTGAGTGAATAGTCACTTTATGATGGGTATGTGTTAGTGAGTTTGCAATAATTTCTTATTGTTTGGTTCTTACTTACTGGTATACATATTTGTCGTTTGATATTATTTATTAATATTAAAAATAGGTGTCATTATATCTAGATATAGCAAAAATTTCTTCACTTTGTTTCTACACTCTAGAATACTAGGACATACAAAAACTTAAGGAGCAATGCTAGTTCATTGTTCACTAAGTATGCCTCTTGTACTTTTTGTTTTCAAAATATTTTGCAAGGAAGACCCTCCTTTTAGTTAAATTTCTAGTTTGTACCATTTCTCTAGCAGAATGGGTGCATTGAAGTATTTTTTTAAAAAAAATAAAAAGTATAAAGAGAAATTATCTATATTCATAGGTTTTAGATATAGATGTGTAAGTCCCCTCATTACATGATGAATGAAAGGAATAAATTAACAATATATATTTTTAGCCAAATGAAAGGAAGAAATTAACTATATATATTTTTAGCCGATTCAAATATATATAAGTAAGATAAATAGAAACTTAGTAGGGGACCTTTTTATTTTTACACATTATCCTATTAGCATGCAATTGAGATAATTGTCCCCATCATATTTCTTGTTAGTGCATAAGCAATCCTCTATGTTGTTGAATGTAGTTAAGGCATATGCCCCTTAACTTAGGACACATGAGAATGCAAATAGGTGATTCTAAAGAATTTGACGATGACATGACTAGTGGTGTACCTACCAACAAGAAGCTTTTCCTTCAAGGAGATCTCAGTGGTCATGTGGTACTACAAATGCAGGGTTTGAGGTGGCTCATGGGTGTTTGGGTATGATGGTAGGAATTAGGAGGGAGGGAGAGTCTTGAACTTTGCTATAGATGCCCATTTCATGACCTTTAGTAGTGGCAAAAACTATTGTTGATAGGTCAACTCAAGAAAGGCTATCTCAACTCCGATATTCTTCAATCCCCGAAGGGC
Organism: Themeda triandra; assembly: GCA_018135685.1. Classification (NCBI taxonomy): domain Eukaryota; kingdom Viridiplantae; phylum Streptophyta; class Magnoliopsida; order Poales; family Poaceae; genus Themeda; species Themeda triandra. The sequence continues at coordinate 735,294 of JAENPR010000249.1, forward strand.
GAGCTCGGATCCAGAGATGAAGTTATGAAATGAAAACAAGGACATGAAGACAAGAATAAGATAGTCTCAATCGGTTAGAAAGCAACTTCCTAGGCTTGTTTTCTTCTTTTATGGGGCTAAAGAGGGGAAGAGTTCTATTCGTTCGTGGATAAGAGAAGACTAGTTATCAGAGGGAAGGGTGGAATGAAACAATCCAGGGTCCGACTTCATCCTTCCAAAAAGAGACAACACATGTGCATAATAAGGTGATACCTAGGGACTATATTGTTTCTTAATAGTGAATGACTTCTGCTTGTAGGGACCAACAATCCACAGTTTCAAGGATGACGTAGTGGAGAGAGAGAAGCCTTAGAGGTCTTCAAGAATAAGTTGTCAAAGAAGGATTTTGCAATAATGGAGAGTATGCAAACAACATGTGAGTGACTAAAACAAGAGGACACAAACCTTAAAGATACTTGGTATAGGAATAAGGATGTATAGAAGGCTATTAAGAAGATGAAATATAGGTGCTTCTACCATGATAGTAGTGTGGATAACATAGAGAAATTTAAGGTGGAAAAAGAAGACCACAAAACATTGTGAGTGAGAGGGTCATGCCTATGAGGATATTTATCAGCACCTAAGTAGTACACATAAAGTAGAGAAGGTCCTATATGATGGCTAGGGTTGATGAAAAGAAGATGAAAGACATCAATGAAGTTAAATGCATTAATGATGATAGATTGAATGTTGGTAAAAGAAGATGACATCAAACACAAATGGCAATAGTATTTAGAAAAATTATTCATTGGTGAGAATGAGAACATAACTATTTAATTGGATGGCTCCTTTCATGACACTATAGGTTCTTGGTGCATAACATTTAAGAATGATTTGATAGGCAAATGGGCAAGGCGATGAGCCTCAATGGTATCCCAATTGAGGTATGAAGATGCCTCAAGGGTATTTTATAGTGTAAAATTGGGTCGGGCCAAAAATTTTTAGGGGTGTTTGTCAAAACCCGTCGGGTCTAAATTGACCCTAACAAACTTTATAATCTTGTAGTAAAATATTGTTAGAACTTAAGAAAATCTATCTCATGAAATGAAATTGACCCCAATGATGTTTAGCTAGATTCACAGTCAATGTGTGACAATTACGAAGGAGTTAATAGTGATGAGACATACTATGAAACTATGGGACAGAGTTATGGAGCATTGTTTTGTCACCGACTTAGAGAAGGACTATGAGAAACCACTAAGCAATGCCATGTGGCAGCTTTTATACAAACACAAATTCTCAACAAAGTATGTTTCCCTCATTAGTATTTGAACAATTGATGGCATATGCCGGTTCTCAATTAAAATATGACTACATCAGGGGCCATATTTGAAAACTTGTCTACTTGCCTTCGCGATGGATGAGGTCACAAGACATACAATGCGATATCCCTTGGTATATTCTTTTTCCTTATGGATGTAGTTTTAGACATTGATGAAAAATGGTTGGGAGTAAATAGCATACTAGATTTGTTGTGATTGAATCTATATATAGTTGAAAGATTCTAGACTTATTGAAACTAAAATTGAGTATATGAGGTGTGACTTGGACGCTAGTATATACACAAGGGATGATGTTACTTTGGAAGGTTAGCTAGTCCCCAACAAGAACACCTTTTCAATATCTAGGTGATCGGTGTTACAAAGAGATGGGGTTATCGATGATGTTATATTAGAAATAGAGTTAAAGCGGAGTGGATGAAATGGCATCAAGTATATGGCATTCTTCATGACAAGAAGGTGGCATAGAAGCTAAGTGTAAATTATATAGAATGGCAATCAGAGTTCGATGTTGTATTGTGTAGAATGTTGGCCTATTAATATGGCACATGTTCAACATTTAAATGACATATGCATAAACACATATATTGCATTGGATTTAAAATCATACAATAACACATGGAGTCCTAAATGAAGATATAAGTGATAAGATACAGGTAGCACATTAAAGAAAAGCTTGTCCAACATTGATTGAGATGGTTTGGACACGTTTAATGGAGACCACCAGAGGCACTAGAGAATGTAGGTATGGACAAGGTCAATCAAACTTGATATGGGTTGTGGCAATACGAAGGGATTGTGAGTACTAAGTAGGGAATATACCTATAGAATTATCCTTGGATAAGAGTGTATGGAAAGTAGATATTCTTGGGCTTGAACCATGATCAGGCTTTAAAACTCTACCATAAGGCGCCCTATGGGTATTGTAGCAAGAAACTATACCAGGATTTGAATGTGGACTAGTTGTGCATCAGTCACGTGTAGCTTCTCGGGCTTTGCTAGGGTTAGGCACGGAGAGCTCCACCGAGGCGCCGCCACCGACGTTTTGTGCTCCCACCGGCGAGGTCGCCGGTTCCTTCCGCCTCTGGCGGCCCTTGTGGCCTCGGATGTGTGGGGAACCGCGTGACTTTGACCGGCGGTGTACATTAGGTCCCTTTTCTAGGGTTAGGGTTTCCGGCGGCGCGAGCTTGGTGGATGTGGCAGCGCAGCTATGGTGGAATAAGGTCCTCCCGGTCTTCGTCCACCTCTTCGTTGCCTGTTCCGGTGATGATGGGAGGCCTGTGAGGCGGTGTAGGAGTTTGCGGCGGCTGCTGTTTCGTCGTCGTGGCGGAGCGGTGGTGCTCGTGCCGCGTTTAAGGTCAAGGCTATGGTGGCAGCTGAGGGCATGGCGGCAAGATGGAATGCGGTGGATCGAACTCGATCTACCGGCGGCACGGATCAGGATTGAGCGAGCTTGGCTTCACTGCGACGGCAGATGCCGTCGTCGGCGCCGCTCTCGTCGTTCCAACCTGGATTGTGATTCTGACGGATGGGTGCTCAAAGACTTCTTCGCTTCCGCGAGATTGAGCGTCTGTTGCAGTCCACCTCAACGCCGGTGGTTTCCTCCAGCCTTTCGGTGATTCAGTTTGGTGTCGTCGGCTAGTGTCGGTGATCTTCGTCGGCAGCGGATGCAACCGGCTTTCTTCTCGTAGAATATAGGTTGGACAGCTGTCCTACGTATCCTTATTCGGTGCACTTGTATTTGGACGTGTTTCTTTCTATTAATTAATACAGGTATACATTATAAAAAAAAGGATTTGAATGTGGACCAGCAAGGGGAGACCTCTGAGCACACTGCTCTAACTAGCATGACTATTATTAGTGCATGCCTTATATATATTTATTTCCTTTTTATCTTTGTTTTCCTTTTTTGGTGACTCATGTTCGGTTTCAACTCTAACCTACCCAAACTTGCTTATGACTAAAAAGGTGTTGTTGTTGTTGTAAAAGCAGAAATGGAAAATACTAAATTGCATTTATAGGTGCCATTTTTGAAAGCATAAGATAATACTAATAAAGACTTGAAGTAAGAAGTGAGGTAACTCAGATCCTTGAGGATGGTTCATCTCATGCATGGTTGATTAATCTTTATTTCATTATTTTGTACTTTGTAATGATATATAGTTAGTTGCTTGATTCCTTAAAATTCAATTCTTAAATATACAATCCGAAACAAACCAATAAAAAAATATGATTCCCTAACCAAGTGTGTTAGGATTGGTCGGATCGAATTGACATTCCAATCTTTATATACTAGTGCTGTTTAGGGATTATATATCCAAGCATATAATATGAAAGAGATATGAAAGTGTGATTGATCAAACAGTTTTATAGTGGACCAACTAATAAACAAGCAAACTGATGATATCCTCAAGTACTGAAATTATTTTTTCTTAACTGGAAAAGATCAGCAGCTCAGGCATGATAAGATAAAAAAAAAGGTGATGTGACCAAGAGGCCAACGCCAAACTTAGCCACAGTAGTTAACTTTTCTAGCTTACGTTGGTGATAGTAATAATACAATCTGATCATTCATCTAAACATATAAAACCAACAACCCAGATCAACAAACTTTGTTTTTTCAATCTAGCTAGCTAAATCAGCTAATTAGTTGTGTTATTTCCTCCCATGCATCCATAAAACCATAAAATTAGATAATATATATCAAGATGAAAGCAAACATATAGCAATCTTTTAGTTAAACACAGCAACTTCAGAATATAAAGAGGAGCTTATCTAGAGCAAACCTTAAGCTCTGAGTTGGGATTTGCGACTACTTGCTGCTCTTCCTTGGCCTTGCCATAGCGATCTATAACTGATTTCATGCTGCACACAGCACAAAAAATGTCAGTCTAAAAGATTTAGGTTTGGCTATCTAAAAGTTAAATTCTTAATCACAGAAGTTAGATCTAGGCTCTCTCTCTCTCTCTCTCTCTTTCTCTCTCTCTCTTTCTATAGAAAAAAAACTTTTTCCGATGATACTATAACTAGCTAAAGCCTGTAAAAAAGCCCCAAAACATATATACATAGACTATATTATATCACAAAAACCTATGTGTTTCCTACTGCAGTGGCATGTGTTGTGTTGATCACATGAAACCATATGACAAAATAGTTTTAAATTTAGTTTTGCACAAAGCAAGGAGAAGAAATAGTTCAAATAGACGAAACAAAGAAAGAAGAGGGGTGGGAAAACACATATACTAAACAGTACCAAAGATGTATTTTTAGACTACACACAGACCTTGGTTGCCCCGACAAATAAAAAGCTTGATATGTACGAATTAGGAGTAATAGCTATGTGCTATGTGTCTCCTTAGGACTTATGCACACAAAGGTGTATAATCATCAGTCCATGTATGATGTTATTTAGACAGGAAGTTTCTAGATAATTTCAAATCATAAAATGCAATGGAGGACCCAAATAAAGCAAGACCAACTATATTATATTGCTAATTGCTTCAAGAACAAGGAAATAATATTGACATTAATAAAGTATATAAAACTCAGATATAGTAGCATTTCGTTTGTATTTGACAAATATTATTCAATTATAAAAGGATCAAAAGAATGATTTACAACTAACGTAATTAGATGAAATAGAAGAGACAACTGCCTATATAGTATTAAAAATCAAAGCACGGATGAAATAGAAGAGACCTGGTGCTAGAGTACTCATAGAGCCGGCCGGTGCTGGAGAAGATCATGAGGCCGACCTCCGCATCGCAGAGGATGCCGAGCTCCTTGGCCTTCTTGAAGATCCCGTTCCGGCGCTTGGAGAAGGTCACCTGCCGGCTCGTGGAGTTGTCGATCCTGCGGATCACAATCTTTCCCCTCCCCATCGTCTCCCTCTCTCTTGACCTTGACCTGCTGCGGCTCTCGATGCTCTATATGGAACGACGAAATCTATGGAGATATGATATGATTGTGGCCCTCCAACTTCAAGAGGAAAGCTAATAAGGTCGACGATGACGATGACGACGGTGGCGGCAGGATCTCTCCGTGCAAGCCAAAGAAGGTAATACGGGGGAGATCTGGTGGCAGGTGGGAGCTCTCGAAGAAGAAAGCTCAAAAGCAGCAGCAGGAGGATGAGAGGGGAAATGAATGATGCTTCTTGTGTTTGTGTGTGCGTTTGTGGGAAGAGGGATGGCTTTTCTTGGCGCAGGGTGGATGCAACTTGCGAGCAGACTTTCCCCTATCTGCTATTGCTTTATTTAGCAAGGAAAGGGGAGAGGAGGCCAGACGCGCACGACACCCAATTGGCTGCCCTACCTCATCTCAGGGCTTTCTTTATTGGCTGGTGGTGCTAATTACCCCTAAATGCCTGTGCTAATGATAGCCGAGAAAATCGTCGCAACGAAAGGTGACCATTCTGGAACACGAGGGTGCTCTTTTCTATTGTTTGTGCGTGTCTCCGTCAGGGCCTCTAGCTAGTTCCATCAACTATAAGCAAAGTCCTCGGAAATTATAATTAAAAGTAGTAGTAAATAACTACGTCTAATATAATGTTCCTTCACAGAGGTCCTAGGTTCTACTCCCCGTGACATGAATTTTATAGAATTTATTAATGGCGTCATGCTCTTAGTGGTATGCGATGTTCTCGTTGATAGTGAGGCGCGTCTATAGTGACTTTGTCATATTTGCCGATGCAATCTTCGAAATCCTCATTGGGTAGAATTTGCGTAAGTAAAATTTATAGAAGTGAGTGTGCGTGTGTTGTGAATGTTGTTATACTGTAGAATAAAAAAACAGACTGTATATCTATTTTTGGTTCGGTGCGACTGGAAAACATAGAATGTTAGTTTGTGTGCCATGCTATACATATTCTACTAATGTACCAAGAACACACAAGAGACAAACCGTAAACGGTGGCACATGATATGCTGCGCACAGAAGATCTCAAACGATTAGTTTGGTTTAGCGTGCTTAGTAAAGTTTATTAAAAGTACAATTAAACAATTGCGGCCGATGGCGAAGATAATATTATTGTTGTGCCCTAGAGATGGGTGAGAGGTGCTCTCGTGGTGTCCCCGCCGCCTGCCGGACGGTTAGCCGACGCGTGGAGGCGCCGCCGAAGACTCCCAACAATATCGCCTCACAATTCACAAGAAACCTACATGATGCCCGTTTTTTTTTTGAACATGCATGCATGTACGCAGTCATATCATGCTTTCTATGCAGTTTTAGGTTTAAACAGATCAGTGCTCCATATAGACACGTTCATTTTGTATATACACATATACGAATCGTCCCTAAACAACACATTCCACACACATATACTATACTATATATAAACCCATCCATCTTTTTAATTCTGAATTCAAAACTAACCTGACGCTAGACAGCTGGTCAGCCATTCAAAGCAAGATTAGTAGCAGTTGAGAAAACTAATGATGCATGGCGCTTAACTTTAATTATCTTGATGCGTTCACATATACTTAATACTACTAAGTGATATTGGTCAATCTTTTAGTAATCTTTTAGTCAAATTAGTTCATGGCACACGAAACCGGGACGCGTTTGGTTCTCTATTGTAGGCTTTGAAGCCATGACACAACTCTCATGGCATCACAATTCAATATTTGCGCCACTAGCTGCCAAAACCTTGGCAGAAAGTGAGACGGATCATGTGCCCCCATATTTGGTGCAACTAGTAGCGTTGGCATACTCAGAACCAAACAAGCCTTATTATAATATATATACATCTAATTCAAAATATAATTAAGTGTATTTATTAGAATTGCTGTTGGTCAGATCTTTTTAATCTTATTATCATCCATCTATTAAAAAAAACATATAAACTGACTAGGTAAGTTGATGTTTTTTTATTTACATGAACCCTACTTTATAATGCGCAACTCCATCTATTTTAAGATATATTTTCATACATATTGGTGGTAAACTAATGTACCATATATATTGTACAATGTAGCAATGTACTTTACTTTAAAAAAAATGTATCAATGCCCTAATAAATTTAAGTATATATTTGGGGTCAAGGGAGTATATGCCTGATGCCTACAGAACAAATAATATACATATGGCCAAGATAATTGCCATCTTATCTTTAACCAAATCCCAATATATATGTTTATCCTACTAACCAATTAATCTTTCATAACGAACACAATTGAGAGCCTAATCTTTCAATACTCCCTCCCCAGTATATAAGGCGTAACCATCGAAGGGAGACGGCATGAGATTGATTTGTGATGGTGAGACGGTTCAAAGACCAAAGAACATATTTAATTCTCTCTATCAACACTAGTACTACTACTATCCTGGTTCAAAGACCAAAGAACATATTTAATTCTCTCTATCAATACCAGTACTACTACAACGTCTATTATGGGACATGAATAAAAATAGTTATACCTTACATTTTGAGACGGACGTACTACTCCCTCTGTTCCAAATTATAAGTTACTCTAACTTTTTTGGTTCATCAATTTTGTTGTGTCTAGATAGATTATTATATCTAGATGTATAATAAAATGGATGTACTAAAAAGTCAAAGCTAGCGACTTATAATGTGGAACAGAGGGAGTAGTAGTTAAATTCAAAGGCAAAGTGATGAATGTGCAATAGATTATTAGTTTTATGCATAGACAAATCTATTTGAGTTTCTTTGGTAGAAATTTAAATGTGTCATTTTAAACATTTATTAAATAAACTTTTAGAAAGCTAGATTATGTATATATCCCATAATCTCAAAACATCACTAATTTGAGTGAGTAATAATTTGATTACGTTTTTTTTCCCTCAACCCTCTAATAACTTCGGGAGAACTCGGAACGTTAGAAATTTCATTTCAACTTCTATGATTGATTTGGTTCTGAGGTATATTGAAGTATACATAGCTAGTGGCTACTTTTGAGTACAACTTTCTAAAGATGTAGGAACGGAAGGATATTCTTACAGGATACGTAACCCACTCAGAGTATGTTGGATGCTGCACCACTACGAAATCCAACAATCACAGCTCACAAGGCAACCATGTTAATTAGTGTTTTTTTTTTTTTGTGGAGCTCAACTTTCTAAGCAACTTCATTCCTATCCTCATATAGTCATATATAGTATATATGGAATAGGCCGACACCCCTAATGTGGCTTAGCTCTTTGGAGGAAGGGAATATTTTGATCTAATAATTCACATTAGTAGCCACTGCAAGTTGGGTGTGAATTATATTGTCTAAAATTTCCACAGGTTTTTTCCAATAGATCAACAATACGCCAATCTCTTGTCAAGAAAGAAGTAACTAGACGCATGATGTTTTTGTTCGATCAATTCAAGGGGAGAGGGTGTGTGGAGAGACAGAACAAAGAGAGCAAAGAAGAGTCGTTACGACAACTCGGCATAGGCCACATGCAAGCCATGACACAAACCATAAGACAACCACCAATCACCGAAGGACACCATCGTCGACAACATATACTCATTGAGACACCGCCATGATTTTTTTAGAAGGAACATGTATTGATGTTAGCACATTACACCGGCCCATTTTACGTAGACAGGACCCCCCCCCCCCCCCCAAAAAAAAGAAAAATTATAAAGAAGTTCAAAACTCTTGTTTATCTTCCTCGAAGCCTTAGAAATTCATCCGTCACCGCCATCGAATGCCGCACCCCAATCGTCGGGCCAGAAAAAAACTCCACAAGGTGGAGACCGCAGAGGAGGACTTACTTCTAGGCAAATCAGCCGACACTGCATCCCAGGCGCATCGGCCAACTCCTGTACCCACGACGCATCCTTCGATTCCATCGCCGACAACCCGAGCAAAGCTCAGATTTTCACCAAAAAATATCTTCCTCGAGATTAATAGGTCAACAACATCATCACCGACCGAAGAAGACAACGATGCGCCAGCCCTCGACTCGTGGACAGGTCTCCCCAACCTCTCCGTTGATGTCGGAGTAGATCGCCATCGGAGAACGGAAGAGGCTGGAAGAAATTATTCCACTGCGCCACCAGCCAGGAAAAGCAAGCCGCAAATGAGCCACACTACTCCGGCAAAACCTAACTCCGCCGCCGAACTACACCGCCATGATTATTTTGCAACCACAACACCAATATGAATGCGTGCACACAAAAATCTTGTCCCATTGAATATCTTTGGAGACCGGGCTGACAATTCCTCAAGATTGACAGAAGTCACTATAGGTGTCTTGGACAGAAGTCACTATAGGTGTCTCAGAATGTCGCATATCGTTGTCGATTATGGAAAATTTGCTTCCAGGGAGAATGGAACTCACTCAGGACCTCGCTCCATGTAGGCATTGTTTTCTATATATAGCTTGTATATTGGTGACAGGTTGTTGTCCATATTAAGAAAGTTATTTGCATCTTTTGGTAAATAATGGAAACCCATGTGCCCCGGTAAAAACACAAAGCATCATCATGCCATTTTGCTTTGGTAGTCCAGTAAAATATAGATGCATCACATCATCACGCGATTCCCGTTAGTGCTCATGCATGAAACCATTCAATAGTTAGCTAATAGCCAAAGACCTACTTTAACCATGCCAAACTATGAATAAAGTGTTACTGTTGCTCGGTATTATGCTTTAATTTATTAGTGTGCTATAGCTTTGACTAACATTTTTGGTTAGCAAGAAATTGTTAAAATTGGCTTGTGTATGTTGTGGATTGTTAAAGGATGGGAAAAGTCAGAGGGAGATGGCTTATGGAACTTATCTATGATATTATTTTTTAGTTGATATGTTCATTACTCATGGACTCAGCCAAACCGTTGGTCGCCAAATTCTCAATGGAATGAGGTACAAACTCCCAAGTGACTAGCTCATCACTGGGATATTTACATCCAAAAGGCTCGGCCTCAGGTGCTGCCATCTAGCATAAAGGCATGGTGGTAAGAGGGGCGGCCAACACCGCAAAGCAGAGACATAGACACTTCAATAGGGTGATCATCTACACAATATAGAACATTAGAAAGGAAAGGAACATAACAATTTTTCAAAATTTGGTGATGGATGCCCAACAGATAGCCTCAAAAACCAAAGGGGACATCAACCTATGCTCTAGGGTCTTCAACAACCTGACCTAGTAGACCTTGTATCTATCCCGCAGGATGTGTGTGTTGTGTGTTCTACTCTACTACGTGCACCCTTTGGGGGTTATTGTGCCGATCACACTTTCTGTACATAAACTCTCTTTCCGTAATTGAGAGTGAAAATCTCTAGTTTGGTTTTGGCTAATTGATGAAACCTAGGACTAACCTTGTTTATCTAAGTGGTTGATTGAGAGAAAGGTTCTCCACATGATGAGCTTAATGCATATGAAGCATGACACGTGTCATGTGATCAAAGATGAAGATCAAGACGATGCTTGGCTCCATGGACCCGTGTTGAAGATGAAGGGCTAGTCGAGGCTTGGGAGTGAAGGACCATGTGATGGTGAAGCTCGGGCATGACTAGGTGCCGATGGACCGATGCATGGTGAAGAGCAAGTAAAGTCGAGGTCGATGGATCGAGACGGTCACGTGACGGTGTGAAGCGTTCATATCATTTAGAGGAACAAAATGGGCTCAAGACAAAGGTATAACCGATAGGACCATTTTATTTTGCACTCAAGACACCATAGAGGGTGTGAGTGGTTTAGGATCGATAGCCGCACTATTAAGAGGGGAAGTCTTATCGGCTATTCGACGCACGGGTGCCACTAGGTGAATTCATGAAGTGCATTGCATGTAGAGCCTAGTGAGCTAACCTAACCTTTGGGAAATGATTGTGAAAAGCTAACACACAAGCACATGGAGATGTACACTTGGTGGTGTTGGCACATTTGCAAAGGAATTGAGAAAAAAGAAGAAGTTGGAGAAGGTTCCGTGAACTCTTGTGTTGGAAATGAGAGTTGGTGGTTCTTGGATTGGAAAACTGCTTTGATCCTTAATGTTTGGGATTATTAGGATATGTTGGTTGCATAGTCCTCTGAATAAGCTTTCCAACGAGCCCAAGAACATCAAAAACGGAGTTCGGAGCTAAGAGATATGCCCGTTGGAATACGGGGTGGTCTGCTGCTCAGAGGAGCGTCGGACGCTGGCGTCAGACGCGTCCGACGCTCGCGAAATCAGTGTCTGACGGAGGGACGAGAAAACGGAGTCTCTGGACTGCGTCCGGAGCAAGTTTGTGCGTCCGACGCAAAGCGGTGGATGCTGATGTCAGCGTCCGACGCTCACGTTTTCTGCACAAAACGGCTAGTTTTTCAAACCTAACGGTCGGCACGCGAGCAGGCGGTGGACGCGTCCAACGCATGGTTTTTGACTGTCCCGAGGGGGCAACGGCTCTATTTGCTTGTGGGTTTATAAATAGGAGTTGGCCAGCCCTTGGGGAGCTCTCTTGGCCATTTCCACATCCTATTGCATCCTTTGAGATGAAGCACTCCTCCCCACTCTTCTCCCTTGCTTGGTTGATCATCCAAAGTGAGATTGAGTGAATCACCTAGTGCATTTGCATTGCTTGAGGGCATCTAGTGGCACTTGTGGGTGGTTTCGCCGGTGGATTTCTTGTTACTCTTGGAGTGTACCGCTCCTAGCCGGCTTGGAGGAAGTTGGAGGCGTTGGCAAGAGAAGGTGATTGTTCTTGGCCACCTCCAGTTGATTTGTGAGAGGTTTTTGTGCTCACCTCGCGGGGATCACGAAGAGTAACTCTATTGGATTGCGCGTGTCGTTGAGTACCTCGCTTGAGAGTGGTGCCTTGTGGTTTCCTTGCGGGGAAGTGCCTTGCGGGGCAAGTGGCTTAAGGGTCACACCAAAGGACCATCTAGGTGTTGGTCGACACAACGGGTGACGTAGCTTGGCGGTGTCCAAGTGAACATCCGGGGATAAATCATTGTGTTCATCTTGTCTCCCGGTGATTGGTCGTCATTGATTGTGTGTTGCCGATTGTGATTGATTGTTCATCTTCTTGGTGATTGGCAACCTCGAATCGACGCGTCGGTATAACAAGTCTCCTCCCTCTCGTGTATTACATTGCTTACTTTCCGCAAAGTAGAATTGCTTGTTTGGTCACCCGTGAACCATCATTGTGTAGCTTAATTGTGTGATTAAATTGACCACTAGAATTGTTGGATAGGAGGCTTGCAACACCTTATAGGCTAAGCATAACTTGCTTTCCGCTGTTTGTATATCTAACGAAGTTTGCTTAGTGAGTTTGTAGAAATTTTTATAAGCTATTCACCTCCCCTCTAGCCATCTAGGACCTTACAAAGAGGCAGAGCGGTTCCTTAATAAACATCCAAAATGCGCTAAAGCATCAGCAACCCTATTACATAATCTTGTACACACTTACTACCTGGCTTCTACGACATCAACAACAATCTCAGCTCAGTGATGACACCGCCAATGCACCCAACTTGTTTATTATTTTTTATCATTTTTTTTTTGTAAACCACAATCCATATGCTCTAGCCAATTCCTCAAAGAGGAGTTGTGGGCTATGGCATACCACTTCTACTTGGATACGTTGGTTTGAGGACAAAGTTGGATGAGATATGGCCATAGTTTTGAGATGGGATTATCGTATTGCCTATTTGATTGGATGAATAGGACAAGAGTAGTTAACTAATTATATTGCTCCATATTATTTAAACATAATAACAACTTTTTAGATAGTAACAAATATGCACTAATTTTGTCAAGATAATCACTAATCAACAATAAAATATGTTAACTAGCGCACCACTATCCTTATTGTTCACAAAACAAGCACTAGCCAACATATATATTAGCATTGTCAAAATTAATTTTACCATCATAATTACTAAGTAATAACATAACATACTAATGATCTTTATTTATTTACTAATAATATAGATTAGAAAATATGGACAAGCTTACAAGTTTGTTTGTTTTTTTTGAAAATTACACAGTACAACGTCAATGTCCACAATGCACGCACACTCACGCTTTATAAGTTGAGGACTTTTTTTACCGAATATAAGTTGAGGACTTGAACCTGGCCGGGAGATTAGTTCACACAAATAAACTTATCCAGCGTCTATATAGACATACTCTCCTATGGTATGGTGAATATTCCTACCCAAATTATCTTTGAATCAAACATTTATTGTTCACATGAACCGTCGTCTCCCATCGAAAAATATCCATTAAATCTAACATACACTAGTTAATCTGCTTCTGGGGTCGGTGAACAGAATAACTCGAAGAGACCGAAAGCTCACAAGCCGAAGACGGCCGTACATCGACCAATGGGATCAAGGATCGGGTGATGTGACAGCCATACTGTCCTGCACCTGCATCGCACGTCCTGCCGTGTACTTACCAATTGGAAAATGGAGTATAGTACAGGCTTTTCCGCGATGCATGCAAACAAGCAGATCACGTACGCCATCTTTGTTAAAGCACCTCTGGACCAAAAAAGAATTACAATTCTACGTCTGTTAGGATCAAACATTTTAAAATTTAACTAAGTTTTAAAAAATATCATAGCATTTATAAGTCCGAACAAATATACTATAAGAAAAATAATTAATCTAATGATATTTATGCAAAATGACGAATAAAAATTTTATGAAACCGTGTGGCAAGTATACTAAATTCATGTTTATAACAATATTTTTTCCTAAAAATCACACAAATAAAAATATGCTTCAATTTTGAATTAAATGTTGAAATGTTAACATTATAAAACTCAAAATGTCATTTATTTATGACTAGAGATGTTACATTTTTTAAATAAAATGTACTAAGAGCATTCTAAAAATAACCTAACTCTAGCCCGTGTGTGCTTCTGTGTCAACTAGTTTTTCCTTGTAAATACAGTAAATGTCAAAGTAGCAATGTACCGTATAATTGCTTATAGTATAGGTTAACCATGCTACTACTTTTGCAATATCTAGCAATGTTAGTTTTAAAGTAATAAAATTGGACCTAGTGGAGCATTTACTCTGGCTTCTATGTTATATTTTTGTGACTCTTTAAGATTGTATTTCCTATATTTCATATTTCCCATGAACACTAAGTTTAGAGCACTAGCCAACCATGCTTTGAACACACACACCCATACAACCTCTTTGAAAGCTAATAGGCTAATAGCAACCATGACATGCATGCATCAGCAAACCATGGTTTGATTATGTATTCAAATAATGTAAGCAATCATCATTACATAAAATATAGTAAATCTCATAAAGTCGACTAAGACCGGTGGAGGTTTGAGTATAGCCTGTTTGTTCACCAATAATGTCACCTATTTTATCACACATCAAGAAAGTCATACAGAAATTATAAGTTAGCCGCCCAACGGTGTGGGTGATGACACGAGTACACATGACTAGTACATCGAACAACAACAAACATCATATTGGATGGATATATCTAAAATATTTCACAAATATTTTAGACAATATTGAAATGGTTCCAAAGGGGTGTGGCATTTTGTGAAGAAAATAGTTCTAATTAGTTTACTTTGTTATAAAAGAGGAGCAAGTAGGGTAGGAGGTTGTAGCCAAAAGAACCCTGCCCCTTCTCGACTTCAAAGTTTCTTTGGCGAGCAAAGTTTTGAGCCCTTTTTTAATTCTCTATTGCCCCCTCTAGCTAGATCTTTGCTTAGGCGCCTCTCAAACCACTAAGAGTACATGCCAAGTTCTAGAATATGATAATGTCTTCACATACAAAATAGAGTGAATGTGATTGTAGATGCTTAGTTTTATCTTTTATAGGCCATGATAACTTTTCAATTATAGCTAGCCTAGCATGTAGCGTATGTTATGTTTGTAATCACCTCAAACCTATATACATAGATGTTATCATCTTCTTTGTTTCTCAGCATAAAAATTTCATATGAAGTCATAGTGAAAGTTCCCCTAAAAAAAGTCATAGTGAAAGTAAAATTTTGTTGGGACGCATGAGGCCAAGTTTTTGAAAATTTGGTTGCGGAATCCTAGGATAATATAATAGAATGGATTCAGTCAACATCAATTATAAATGATAACGATTTAGAAAAGGATGCATGGGACCATTGGACAGAACTTTATCATTGTATTCGAGAAATAACCCAATGCTCTATAATTTAGTCTTTAACTTGTAGGCTAGCTAGCTTGGATCGAGAACTAAGGAATACAATTGGGCCAACAACACCTCCAGGCTGTCGATTTCCCACGCCTCGAATTGGATCAATGTGCTTGGGCGGAAGCCCCCCAAGCGAGGTTCCAATCCAAACAACCCCAGTTATATTGAGAAGTAGCTAGCATTTTTGTGTGACATACTATAACATGCTGTGCACATGGGTGCACATGGCAGCCCTGGGCGGTGCCCGTGGGTGGCGGTGGCGGCCGCGGGTGGCAACGGAGGGCAGCGGGGCTAGGGCGGCGGCGCGCGTGGGAGGAGCAGGAGGGAGGGAGGAGATAAGGGATAACCCTTTTCTTTATTGATTTGATCTGATTACACCTGGGGCATATTTATAGCCCGACTGACCTAGCAATTCTAGAGAATTCTTGTGGATATTCTCTTTCTTTATTTTTACATTCTCTAATTATAGAAAATAATTTATTAACGGAATGATGACGTAGCGGAGGCGGAGGCGGAGGCGCGTGCTCGTGGTTGGGCGGCGGCCTTTTCCTCCTCTTCAGCGCAGAGGCGCCCTTAGCCACGGCCCATGACGTCGACGTCCTCCTCGCGAGTCCGAGTTGGCCCAATTTCTTCGCAATACAGCTGGGCCGTCGTTATGCTTGTTACACATACTCATATAACATTCATAGTTATGGTGTATATATATAGATAGATAGAACAACTATTCTCAAAAGAGAAGGGATTCCATGAGACATTTTTGTTTTAAAAAAGATCTTCTAGTGACTGAACAATGTGTACAGCTAGCTGGATCCATACTCTACGGGCATAGAGGATCTTGGACAGGATCAGGAGAGCTGCATCTGCAAGGCTCCTTTTCTCCAGGCCCCAGGTAGGAGTTGAATGATATACTCTCTGTCTCCATGCCTTTTGCGCATACCATGTATGGGAACTTGAGCAAAACAAAGTTCTTGGTAACTGGTGGAGCCCATGTGAGCTAGCATATGACGATGTCCCCAGCCAACCAATGAGCAAAGGGGGATATGAATCAGCACCTCCTAAAAATAGGCGACCAACAGGACTTCGATCCCATTATTTTTCCCATAATCTAATGCACTCATCACAAGTGTCAGTCACCAGCAATACGAAAAGGGCAAGATTCTCGAGATTCGCTCCACCCAATGCAATTGGAGTACTACCAAATGAAGGAGTTTCCTCTTTCAAGATTTCGTGCTACTACTTGAGCACATGCACTACTGACGCCCGTACGAGCTTGCCGATCACGCGCTGCCTGTGTTAATACGAAACTGCACGCCACTCTAATTGTTCATTAACCTTTTGCGAAGCAGGAAGAGATGACCACCAGTCTCTGGAGACCATTAGTATATGTGAATGTGAAGACGTAGCGCTCATCAGAAGATAATGCTATAAAACTACACTAAAATATTCATGTGTCTGTCGGTGTCAGTAGCATGTTGATCACGTTAGATATGTTTCGGCAGTTTGGTGTTGTATCTGATGATGCGTCTCATATCTCTTTTATGATCATTCAATCTGGAAATGGAAAAAAGAGCAGAGAAAACTCCTGTAGCACTGGACCATATCACCATATATAAACTATGAATTCTTTCTAGAACGAGAGTATCTTCTAGCTAGTGATTTAATTTCCTGCTAATTAAGCCAAATATATATATAGATCATGTCAAGCGCTTTTTATCATCAAGCGCGCATGTGATGCTGGTAAGAGCACTGCTGTCTATTGCAAGATGATCTTACTTTATACTTCAACTGCAAAAATAATGAAAGCAGCTCCAATATAATGTTCGAAGCTAGCTAGAGCAAAATGAAGGGGGTTCACTTGCCTTGTAGTGGATAGACTTGTTTCACAGAGGATGCATATAAGGTTGTATTTAGTTAAATTTACCATTTTTCATGATTAGGGGGTGTATTTGCATCCCCCTAATAACTATATATTGTACCTTTGCCACCATAATTTTCCATTATCACATCTCAATCAAGATCGATGTGCCATGTTGAGTTTAACCACCAACGCAATCAATCTATCACCGTATAATAAACAAATACACTCCCTCCAATCATAGATACAATGTTGGCCTTCATTTCTTAGGGGGAGGAGATCACCCAGATATATATTTGCTTGAAATTCATACACAAGCCTCGAGAGAGGGAGGTGCATGTCAAGCTAAGGGGGAAAAGAGATGGAGCAACATGGGAGGATGGACTAGACGGAGAGAGAGAGAGAGAGAGAGAGAGAGAGAGAGAGAGAGAGAGAGAGAGAGAGAGTATTCGATGAAGCCCGGACACCAGCCATCCGACTTAACTAGATTGGAATAAAATTTCAAGTCCTTGCCCTTATCGATGTCGTCTATTGTTAAAATACAAGAAAGATACTATCTTCATTGGGCTTTATTGTAGCTGTCACTAATAATGAACATATAGCCTTTTCTTTATTGAATCACACAGATGTATAATCATATAGACATGCGCGATGCTCACCTCCTACAAGCGCCCACACACATACATTCGATCCTATTGACGCGAAAATTCATGGGTAAGATTTAAAAGATTATCTATACAAATTTGATGGCTTTGATCTGTCGTGATAGATGACCCAGTCTTTTAGATTTGAAAGTAGCCTTTTCATCAACTTTTTGTTTCTCTAAGATACAATGATAGTCCGTCCTATTCATTTGAACTTATCCGTCCAGCTTATCAGCCATGATACAATACTTTTCTCTCACAATAAAACAGTCAGACCGTAGAAACCATCAGTTGAACACTGAATTCGGTAAAACTATAGTACTTTCTAGGAGGAGATCACCCATATATATATATATTTGCTTGAAATTCATACACAAGCCCCGAAGAGGGAGGTGCAGGTCAAGCTAATGGGGAAAAGAGATGGAGCAACATGGGAGGATGAGAGAGAGAGAGAGAGAATATTCGATGAAGCCTGGACACCAGCCATCCAACTTAACTAGATTGGAATAGAATTTCATGTCCTTGCCCTTATCGCTGTCGGCTAGTGTTAAAATACAAGAAATATACTATCATCTATGGTTTTATTATCAACCTTCACTAGTAATGAGCATATAGCCATTTTGAATCAGACAGTTGTAAGGTCCTATCGGCTAGAGGGGGGGTGAATAGCCTATAAAAATTTCTACAAACTCACTAAGCAAACTTCGTTAGATACACAAACGGCGGAAAGCAAGTTATGCTTAGCCTACTAGATGTTGCAAGCCTCCTATCCAAGCAATTCTAGTAGGTGATCACTAGTACACACAAAAGCTACCACTAGTGATCAAGAGTTCTACCCACGGGATTTAGTCTACACAAGAAGTGGTTCCCGACCGACCACACAAGCAATTCTACCCACGGGATTTAGTCTACACAAGATGTGGTTCCCGACCGACCACGCAAAGCAATTCTACTTTGCAAGAATGTAATCAAAGTAATACAAGAGAGGGTAGGAGCTTGTTATACCGACGTGTCGAGTCGAGGTTGCCAATCACCAAGGAGATGAACAATCAATCACAATCGGCAACACACAAAGGATGATGACCAATCACCGGGAGACAAGATGAACACAATGATTTATCCCCGGATGTTCACTTGGGCACCGCCAAGCTACGTCACCCGTTGTGTCGACCAACACCTAGATGGTTCCTCGGTGTGACCCTCAAGTCACTAGCCCCTCAAGGCTCGCCCCGCAAGGCACCGCAAGACACCACTCTCAAGCGAGGTACTCAACGACACGCGCAATCCACTAGGATGCTCTTCGTGATCCCCACGAGGTGAGCTCAAACCTCTCACAATCAACCGGAGGTGGCCAAGAACAATCACCTTCTCTTGCCAACGCCTCCAACAATCTCCAAGCCGGCTAGGAGCGGTACTCTCCAAGAGTAACAAGAAATCCATCGGCGAAACCACCCACAAGTGCCACTAGATACCCTCAAGCAATGCAATGCACTAGATGATCTCTCAACCTCACTAGGATTCACAATCAAGCAAGAGAGATGAGAGGGAGAGTGTTTTTCTGCTCACAAAGATGAATGAATGAGTTGGGAAGTCAAGAGAGAGAGCCAAGCCCGGCCACCCATCTATTTATAGCCCAAACTTTTCAAACAAGCCGTTGCCCCCTCGGGCGAATTTTCAACGCGCCGGACGCGTCCGCCGCGAGCCGCCGGACGCGTCCGCGCTTTCCAGCCCGCACGCGCCCCAGACGGCCGTTGGCGCCGCGGCCAACCACGTGCCGCCACGTCGGCGTCGGCCGCCGTTGCGCGTCCGTCCGCGCCGCGTCCCGGCGCGAGGGCCGGCCGAAACTCGAAGTTTCGGTCCGCGTCCGCCGGCCGCCGGACGCACGACCCGCGTCCGCCGCCGAGATGGCCGAGCAAAGAGCCCGCGCCGAAGTCCCAACGCGCCGGACTCTACACAAAGTGAACGGCCGCGTCTACCGCGTGCGTCCGGCCCGCGCGCGTCCGACGCGACACTCGCTCACGCCAAGACACAATGCGCCGGGACGCGTCCGCGCCAAAGCCTCGCGTCCGCTGTCAAAACTTCGTTTTTTCAGCCCGTCGTGACGCCAACTTCTCGGACATGCTATCCAACAAGTATACCAACTTGAACACGAGAGATAGCATGATTTCAACCAAATTTGGCATCCGGCGCAATAGAAAATATGCATCCATTTTTCCCGAAAGCGCCGAATCCGCCTCACGAGCTCGGTGGGAGGAAGAGAGGGACCCAAACCCATCTCTACCCTGCAAACCACAGCGCACCAACACGCCACCTTTGTAAATGTGCCAACACCACCAAGTGTACATCTCCATGTGCTTGTGTGTTAGCTTTTCTCAAACATTTCCCAAAGGTTAGGCTAGCTCACTAGGCCCTATATGCAAAGCACTTCATGAATTCACCTAGTGGCACCCGTGCGTCGAATAGCCGATAAGACTTCCCCTCTTAATAGTGCGGCTATCGAACCTAAACCACTCACACCCTCTATGGTGTCTTGAGTGCAAAACAAAATGGCCCTATCGGTTATACCTTTGCCTTGAGCCCATTTTGTTTCTCCAAATGATATGAACACTTCACACCATCATGTGACCGTCTCGATCCATCGACCTCGACTCCACTTGCCCTTCACCGTGCATCGGTCCATCGGCGCCTAGTCTTGCCCGAGCTTCACCATCGCATGGTCCTTCACTCCAAAGCCTCGACTAGCCCTTCACCTTCAACACCGGTCCATGGAGCCAAGCATCGTCTTGATCTTCATCTTTGATCACATGACATGTGTCATGCTTCATATGCAATAAGCTCATCATGTGGACAACCTTTCTCTAAATCAACCACTTTAGATAAACAAGGTTAGTCCTAGGTTTCATCAATTAGCCAAAACCAAACTAGGGACTTTCAATCTCCCCCTTTTTGGTAATTGATGACAACCTCAACAAAGATGATTTTATAATAAAGATTTTGAACTTGTCATACTTGTCCAATCAATAAGCTCACAAGAGGAATTTGGACAACTATAGCAAGTTCGGTTTTGGTAGTATTGCTCCCCTACATATGTGCATAGAGTTTGGATTTGAAGCTTTGCACATATGCATGGATAGAAGTGTGGGGAGAGTAATTCTACCAAAATGATGCTAAGGTGTAAGAAATGGACCTTTGAAGCGTGATACCAATCGGAGTTGCCTTTTACACCATCCTTAGCACCATATAATAACTAGACATCCATCAAAAACTCAAGAACCCCGTGAGATCAACATTATAAGCAAAGTTCTTGAACTACTTGTAAGGTAAGGGGAGTCTAGTTACAATCTATGCATGCTAGTAGATCATTACACCATTCAAGTCCTATACTAGCATTGCACCACACAAGCAAGAAGACACCACTTGTATAAAACTTGAAACTAGGTGCCATGAGCAAGTCATATGAGAATGCACAAACAAATGCAACAACTTTGTTCATGAGCTTGCTCCCCTACTTGTGTGCATCAAAATTTTATTTACCCCTTTATCATGTTCAATCATCTTTTTCTCTCCCCTTTGTCAACAATTGCCCAAAATGGGATCAAATTGTGGAGAGAAAAGGACTTTGATGGAGTAAACAAAACTTTAGTCAAAATTGGTTCAATCTAGACCACTTGCCAAAGACATTTAATTCGATTTGAACCAAAGACAAGCTTCTTCACACCTCATGACAAGGGTTATCTTGCCTATGTTGAATTAAACACTTGTAGCAAATATTCTAGATTCAACACTAGGATTGCAAGCCCACAAACATGTCATATGTCACCACTAGATCAAGCAAAACATAGAAGCAATAGTGGTAAGCATATATACATCAAACACATTTGATTTATCATGAATGCTCCAAATGCACCTTGTATGTCTACATGTGCTACCATAAGTATAATCCTAAGCATGAATGACATGTCACACAATGGTACCTTGCATTGTCGAAGGAGAGGCATGTCAAGTAGTGGTGGGGTGCATTCAACACATGTTTGAGAAGTCAAGAATGTTCAACTCATTCCTTAGCTTGCAAAACCTTCTTTCATCAAGTGGCTTGGTGAGGATGTCGGCAAGTTGATCATCGGTACCCACACTTTCAATGGAAATGTCACCCTTTTGTTGATGATCTCTAATGAAATGATGCCTTATGTCAATGTGCTTTGTTCTTCCATGTTGAACCGAGTTTTGTGTCATCTTGATTGCACTCTCATTATCACAAAATAATGGCACATTCTTGAAATTGATGCCATAATCCTTCAAAGTTGACTTCATCCAAAGCAATTGTGCACAACAACTCCCGCACTAACATATTCGGCTTCGGCGGTAGAGATTGCCACACTATTTTGTTTCTTTGAGGACCATGACACAAGTGATCTTCCAAGAAGTTGACATGTACCACTTGTGCTCTTTCTATTGATCTTGCAACCACCATAGTCGGAGTCCGAATATCCAATCAATTCAAACTTTGACCCCTTAGGATACCACAATCCAACATCTCTTGTTTGCTTCAAGTACCTCAATATTCTCTTTGCGGCCGTGAGATGACTCTCTCTAGGTGAGGCTTGATATCTAGCACACATGCAAACACTAAACATGACATCCGGTCTTGATGCGGTGACATAGAGTAGGCTTCCAATCAATGACCGATAATCCTTTTTGATTCACCATATTTCCATCATGATCACTATCAAGATTCCCATTGGTGCCCATTGGAGTTGAGATTGGCTTTGCATCTTGCATCCCAAACTTCTTCAACATGTCCCTTATGTATTTCCCTTGACTCACAAATGTCCCATTCTTCAATTGCTTGACTTGAAGACCAAGAAAATAGCTAAGTTCACCAATCATGGACATCTCAAACTCTTTTGCCATCATTTCACCAAATTCTTCACAATATGCTTGATTGGTTGATCCAAAGATGATATCATCAACATAGATTTGCACAATGAAGAGATCATTACCAATCTTCTTGGTGAATAGAGTAGTATCAACCTTGCCCATAATGAACCCCTTGGAGTGAAGAAAAGTCTTCAATCTCTCATACCATGCTCTAGGTGCTTGCTTCAAGCCATACAAAGCTTTCTTCAACTTGTACACATGGTTGGGCTTCTTCTCATCTTCAAAAGCGGGAGGTTGCTCAACATATACTAGCTCATTGATGATCCCATTGAGAAATGCACTCTTGACATCCATTTGATATAACTTGATGTTGTGGGCACATGCATAAGCCAATAAAATCCTTATTGCCTCCAATCTTGCCACGGGAGCATATGTTTCATCATAGTCAAGACCTTCAACTTGAGTATAGCCTTGTGCAACTAGTCTTGCTTTGTTTCTAATCACAACACCATCTTGATCTTGCTTGTTCTTGAAAACCCATTTGGTTCCAATGACATTGTGATCCTCCGGCCTCTCAACTAACTCCCACACATCATTTCTTGTGAAGTTGTTGAGCTCTTCTTGCATTGCCATGATCCAATCGGCATCATCCAAGGCTTCCTCAACTTTATTTGGCTCTTTGGTTGACACAAATGATGCATACTCACAAATCATTGCCACTCTTGATCTTGTTTGCACACCACTTCTAATATCACCAATAACACTATCAATTGGGTGATCTCTTGCAACGTGTTGTGGTTGTAGCACTTGCACTTGATTGCTTGAGCTTGGTTGATCACTTGACTTGTCTTCATTTGATGAACTAGCACCATGATCTTGCACTTGAGCATTGCTAGCTTGCCTCAATGGAGAATTGAGCACTTCATCTTTATCATCTTGCACAACAATCACTTGCTTTGCTCTTATGTCACCAATGTCCATGTTCTTCATAGCTTCAACCAATTGAGTTCCTCCAACATCTTCTAGATTCTCATCTTCATCTTGTGACCCATTGGTTTCATCAAATTGCACATCATGGACTTCCTCTAGAGTGCCACTTGAGTTGTTCCAAACTCTATAAGCCTTGCTTGTAGTTGAATAACCGAGTAGGAACCCTTCATCACATCTCTTTTCAAACTTCCCAAATCTAGTGCCCTTTCTCAAGATGTAGCATTTGCAACCAAACACTCTAAAATAGCCAATGTTGGGCTTTCTTCCATGAAGTAACTCATATGGGGTCTTCTCAAGCAAAGTATGACAATAGAGCCTATTGATATAGTAGCATGCCGTGTTGATTGCTTCATCCCAAAATGATTGACTAACATTGTACTCATGAAGCATTGATCTAGCCATATCAAGCAATGTTCTATTTTTCCTCTCAACTAGGCCATTTGATTGTGGAGTGTACTTGGCCGAGAATTGATGACCAATGCCATAGTGATCACACAATTCTTCCATTCTTGTATTCTTGAATTCACTCCCATTGTCACTTCTCACTTTCTTGATTCTCATGTCAAACTCATTGTGAACTCTAGTGAGAAAGGTCTTGAAGGTGTCATACACTTCACTCTTGTCACTAAGAAAGAATACCCATGTGAATCTTGTGAAGTCATCCACTATGACAAACCCATACTTGTTGCCACCAATACTTGTGTATGTAGTTGGGCCAAATAGATCCATGTGCAACAACTCAAATGCTTTGCATGTGCTCATTATGCTCTTCTTTGGATGTGAGCTTCCAACTTGCTTCCCGACTTGACATGCACTACACAACTTGTCCTTCTCAAATACAACATCTTTCAAGCCTTCAACAAGATTGTGTTGTGTGAGCTTCTTCAATTGTTTCATGCCAACATGTCCAAGCCTTCTATGCCAAAACCAACCCAAACTTGATTTTGATATCAAACATGTTGTCAAAGAAGCTTCACTAGTGTTGAAATCAACAAGATAGAGATTCTCATATCTAAAGCCTTTGAACACCAAGTTGGAGCCATCAAGAGAAACTACCTCAACATCATTTGCCCCAAATATGCACTTGTAGCCTAGATCACAAATTTGTGCCACCGAGAGGAGATTGAAATCCAAGCTTTCAACTAGCAACACATTGGAGATACTCATGTCATTTGATATTGCAATCTTGCCCATACCAATAACCTTGCCTTTCTTGTTATTGCCAAAAGTAATTGACTCAATGCCACTATCATTCTTCTCAATTGAATCAAACATTCTTGATGTGCTCATGGTCATGTGTTGAGAACACCCACTATCAATAATCCAATGCCTTCCTCCGGCTTTATAATTCACCTACAAGCAAATCAATGAAGCTTAGGTACCCATTTTTGCTTGGGTCCTTGTAGGTTGGTGACTAAGCTCTTTGGTACCCAAATTGCCTTCTTCTTTGGGCCAACAATGGGTGTACCAACAAACTTAGCTTGTACACCTTTCACACCCTTGGTAAGCACATAACAAGAATCAAAAGGTATAGCATTGTCAAGTTTCTTGTTTTGTTGCTTCTTGTTGCAATTTTGCTCTAGGTGCCCAACTTGCTTGCATCTATAGCAAAACCGACCATTGCTCTTCACAAAGCTAGGCTTTGGAGTTGCAAAGGCCGACTTGCCCTTCTTGGGGGTATAGCCCAATCCCTCTTTGTTAAGAGAGAACCTTTGGCTACCCAAGCACTTTAGCAAGCGGGCCTCACCACCATAGGCTTTGCCTAAGGCATGAGTAAGCTCATCCACCTCCTTCTTGAGGGTCTCATTCTCTACCATTAGTGTAGCATCACAAGTGAAGCCATCACTAGTAGTGGAGATAGAGTCGGTGGTGGTGGTGGATGATGTGCTACAAGAAGGGTTAGCATTTGTCATGATGATAGGTTGATAAAAAGATTCATCAATGATGTCACAAGTAAGGCCTATATCACATGATGCAACCACCACTTTCTTTGCTTGTTGCTCAAGTAGAAGTGAGTGAGCTTCTTTAAGCTTAGAATGAGCATCACCAAGTTTCTCATGGTCTTCCACTAGACCCTCATGAGTGGTCATAAGCTCACCTAGGGCTTTCTCAAGTATTTCTACTTTCATTGAAAGCTTCTTGCACTCCTTTTCCTTGGCAATAGCTATATCTCTAGTTTCTTGCATCAAGTCATATAATTGATCCTTAGAAGGTTCATCATCATCATCAACATTATCAACATCGTGAGCATATTCCATCTCACTATCATTATCACTATCATCATATTGTACCTTGGTTTCTTTGGCCATGAAGCACGATGGTGATGAAGAAAATAATGAAGGCTTCTTGTTGATGGTAATGGAAGCCATAGCCTTGTTGCTTGTATCTTCATCTTCATCATCATTGTCACTCTCCCAAGTGACCACAAATGCACCATTCTTGCCCTTCTTGAGTGTCATCTTGGCCTCATGCTTCTTCTTCTCAAATTTGCCCTTGTTGTAGTTCTTCTTCTTCTCATATGGGCATTCGGCTTGTAGATGCTCGGTGCTATCACAATTGAAGCACTTTCTTGGTTGCTCTTGCTTCTTGAAGTTGTTCCTCTTGAAGCCTCTTCTCTTGATGAACATGTGTCCCATCTTCTTCACTACAAGAGCAAGTGCCTCATCATCAATCTCAAAGTCACAATCTTCCTCATTATTTTCTTCTTCTTCAAAGATTGGTGCTTTGCCCTTGGAGGATGTGGCTTGGAATGCCACGGTCTTCTTCTTCTTCTCTTCCTCCACCTTCTCATCATCTTGATCAAACTTGTCATATGTCAAGACTTCACCAAGCAAATCATTTGGCTTCTTGCCTTCAAGCCCATCCCTTTGTAGCATAAGCTTCAACATCTTGAAGCTCCTCGGCAAGCAAATCAAGAACTTGTGACAAAAGTCTTCATCTTTTGTCTTGTGCCCCAAACTCTTGAGATCATTCACAATCACTTGTAGACGATGAAACATGTCAATGATTGTTTCATCCTCCTTCTTCTTGAAGTTCTCGAACTCACTCTTGAGTCCATATAGCTTGGCACTCTTCACAACCTTGGTGCCCTCATAGGTCTCACCCAACCTAGTCCACACTTCACTTGCAAGCTCCAAATCCTTGATTCCCTCAAACACCTTTGTATCAATGCCATTGTATAGGGTGTTGAGAGCCATTCTATTGCATGTGATGTTGGCTTTGTCTTCATCGGTGAGATGATCATTATCAAGTATGGCATAATCATGCAATGTAACTTGCAACACTCTCTCTTGTATCGAACCAAGATACATGATCATCTTTCTCTTCCAATGATCAAAAGAACTAACTCCATCAAACATAGGCGGTTTGCCCCCAACATGGTTGAACACAATTTGAGCCATCTTAACACCGTAGGATGTTAAGCCTTGCACAAAACGGTGACCTCGGCTCCGATACCACTTGTAAGGTCCTAGATGGCTAGAGGGGGTGAATAGCCTATAAAAATTTCTACAAACTCACTAAGCAAACTTCGTTAGATACACAAACGGCGGAAAGCAAGTTATGCTTAGCCTACTAGATGTTGCAAGCCTCCTATCCAAGCAATTCTAGTAGGTGATCACTAGTACACACAAAAGCTACCACTAGTGATCAAGAGTTCTACCCACGGGATTTAGTCTACACAAGAAGTGGTTCCCGACCGACCACACAAGCAATTCTACTCACGGGATTTAGTCTACACAAGATGTGGTTCCCGACCGACCACGCAAGCAATTCTACTTTGCAAGAATGTAATCAAAGTAATACAAGAGAGGGTAGGAGCTTGTTATACCGACGTGTCGAGTCGAGGTTGCCAATCACCAAGGAGATGAACAATCAATCACAATCGGCAACACACAAAGGATGATGACCAATCACCGGGAGACAAGATGAACACAATGATTTATCCCCGGATGTTCACTTGGGCACCGCCAAGCTACGTCACCCGTTGTGTCGACCAACACCTAGATGGTTCCTCGGTGTGACCCTCAAGTCACTAGCCCCTCAAGGCTCGCCCCGCAAGGCACCGCAAGACACCACTCTCAAGCGAGGTACTCAACGACACGCGCAATCCACTAGGATGCTCTTCGTGATCCCCACGAGGTGAGCTCAAACCTCTCACAATCAACCGGAGGTGGCCAAGAACAATCACCTTCTCTTGCCAACGCCTCCAACAATCTCCAAGCCGGCTAGGAGCGGTACTCTCCAAGAGTAACAAGAAATCCACCGGCGAAACCACCCACAAGTGCCACTAGATACCCTCAAGCAATGCAATGCACTAGGTGATCTCTCAATCTCACTAGGATTCACAATCAAGCAAGAGAGATGAGAGGGAGAGTGTTTTTCTCCGCTCACAAAGATGAATGAATGAGTTGGGAAGTCAAGAGAGAGCCAAGCCCGGCCACCCATCTATTTATAGCCCAAACTCTTCAAACTAGCTGTTGCCCCCTCGGGGGCGAATTTTCACTGCGCCGGACGCGTCCGGCGCTCCAGCCCGCGCGCGCGCCCCAGACAACCGTTGGCGCCGCGGCCAACCACGTGCCGCCATGTCGGCGTCCGGCGCGGCATCCGGCGCTCGCCGTTGCGCGTCCGGCGCCCGCGTCCCGAGACCGGCCGAAACTCGGTTTCTGGTCGCGTCCGCCGGCCGCCGGACGCACGACCGCGTCCGCCGCCGATGGCCCAGCCAGCCTCGCGCCGAAGTCCCAACGCGCCGGACTCTACACAGTGAACGGCCCGCGTCTGCCGCGTGCGTCCGGCGCGCGTCCGACGCGCGACACTCGCTCACGCCAAGACACAATGCGCCGGACGCGTCCGGCGCCCAAGCCCTGCGCGTCCGGCGCTGTCAAAACTTCGTTTTTTTCAGCCCGTCGTGACGCCAACTTCTCAGACATGCTATCCAACAAGTATACCAACTTGAACAACAGAGATAGCATGATTTCAACCAAATTTTGCATCCGGCGCAATAGAAAATATGCATCCATTTTTCCCGAAAGCGCCGAATCCCGCCTCACAGGCTCGGTGGGAGGAAGAGAGGGACCCAAACCCATCTCTACCCTGCAAACCACAGCGCACCAACACGCCACCTTTGTAAATGTGCCAACACCACCAAGTGTACATCTCCATGTGCTTGTGTGTTAGCTTTTCTCAAACATTTCCCAAAGGTTAGGCTAGCTCACTAGGCCCTATATGCAAAGCACTTCATGAATTCACCTAGTGGCACCCGTGCGTCGAATAGCCGATAAGACTTCCCCTCTTAATAGTGCGGCTATCGAACCTAAACCACTCACACCCTCTATGGTGTCTTGAGTGCAAAACAAAATGGCCCTATCGGTTATACCTTTGCCTTGAGCCCATTTTGTTTCTCCAAATGATATGAACACTTCACACCATCATGTGACCGTCTCGATCCATCGACCTCGACTCCACTTGCCCTTCACCGTGCATCGGTCCATCGGCGCCTAGTCTTGCCCGAGCTTCACCATCGCATGGTCCTTCACTCCAAAGCCTCGACTAGCCCTTCACCTTCAACACCGGTCCATGGAGCCAAGCATCGTCTTGATCTTCATCTTTGATCACATGACATGTGTCATGCTTCATATGCAATAAGCTCATCATGTGGACAACCTTTCTCTAAATCAACCACTTTAGATAAACAAGGTTAGTCCTAGGTTTCATCAATTAGCCAAAACCAAACTAGGGACTTTCAACAGTATATATAGACATAGATGCTCATAATCACATAGATTCATGCACCCCCCCACCCCCCCACACACACACACACATCTACGAGTGCCCACACACATACATTTGATCCCTATTGCCGCACAAATTCATAGATTATTTATACTAACTTTGATGGCTTTGATCTGTCGTGATAGATGACAAGCCTTTTATATTTGAAAGTAGCCTTTTCATCAACTTCTTGTTTCTCTAAGCTATAATGATAGTCAGTCCTATTCGTTAACTTATCCGTCCAACTTATTAGCCATGATATAATATTTTTCTCTCACAATAAAACAAAGTCGGGACCGTAGAAACCGTCAGTTGAACACTGAATCCGGTAAAACTATAGTGCTTTCTAGTGTTTGAAGAAGTGCTATCTTGTGAATGGGAGAGTGTGACAAAAATGGTAAGTATCTTTTCTTTATTGGCAATTGGCAAAAAGTGGATGTTTCTTTCAACCAACAGCTAGCTGGCTCTCGTCAACAACACCCTGCCGCCCACGTGCAACGGAGTCCCCGGCCCGTGGTGTCCCTATCACGAGCTCGTCGAGTACCACTACCACTGTACCAGGGTGCGGCCGCCGGTCGGCGTTGCAAGTTGCACCTTCCAATTTCCAAATAGAGTAGCGCGACCTTAGCTATTTCTGGCTGGTCCCTGATCTGTGCAGATCAGGGCATCCATCCAGGTCCAGGCATGTGCTTGATCAGGAATCTCGTTGATTCGGCCAACCAGCTCGATCGGCGTCATCTGCTTTGCTCAACAACCCAGCAAACGGGAATAGGGATGGGAAGTCGTGCGGCGCGGGTGTTTTCATTTGCTTTATTTATTATTATATTAGGCGCTGATTAGGTTCCCTTTCCTGTCCAGTTAACACCTAACGTCTCCCTCCTCCGCTGATTAGCCGTGCCTCCACTTCAAGCTCAAGGCAGCAAAAGAAAACCTCGCGGGGGACCAGCCAGAGCCCAGAGCCAAACAGCCTAGCTATGGGCTAGGTCTATGGGCAACACTGCCGAAGCTGCTGCGGCCAGCTAGGGCCTTGTTTAGTTCCTTAATTTGGGATGGCCAAATTCACTACGTGGCACTATAGCGCACTGTAGTATTTTTGTTTTTATTTTATAATAATTATCCAAGCACTGATTAATTAGACTTAAAATATTCGTCTCGCAAAGTACTCACCAAAATTGTGCATTTAGTTTTTGAATTCATCTACGTTTAGTACTCCATGCATGTGTCAATATTTTAATATGACGGAGAATCTTATATTTGTATAATAAAATTTGGCCATAATTCTGGAACCTAAACAAGGCCTACGATTTTTTAAGAAGAATCCGGCCGCTTGTTGACTCAGTACTTGGGCTGACACAGCGGCTTCATGCTTGTTTTTTTGTTTTTTGACAAAAGGCTTCATGCTTGTTGGGCTTCGTGTATATGGCAGACTAGAAAGAAAGCTTGGGTTTTCTAAAAAAAGAGAGAGAAAACCTTGGGCTTGTCTCGAAAAAAGCCTCAGGGCCCTGCCGTGCAGCCGCCCGTTGTTGGGCCGAGACATAAGAATAGCCTGTGGCCTGCTAGACCCGGAGTGGACTTCACGTGGGTCCCATTCGCGGTGATGATAGAAGAACCGGCCTATTGTCTCATAAAAAAAAAAGAACCGACCTCGTGCACTGCAGTCGGTTAGATGCCTCCACCAGTGACAACTACCCTTTAATCTAACCTCATTGATTAATTAGTTCAGAGGTAGACAGATGGAGATGCCTGCACGACTAGCTATCAACACCCAACCCAAGCGGCTACTAGTAGTAGTAACAATAAACGCCAGCACGTTAATAACGTAGTAGTATTGCCGGCCTCTAGCTTCGTTGTTGTCGCCGCACGCACCTCCTTGTTAGAGGAACGTATGTAATGCTAAAATAATCTGGTCACCTAGCTAGCGTTGCCACATATCTTCGTGGTCTTTTAGGATGTTGACATACGACAAGTTGGAATGTAAAGCTGGTAGATAACAATGTTTTCAGCATTGATTAGTACATTTTCCCTAATTTATTAGGTAGCATGTCATTGTATTTTATTTTAGGTTTTCGGTCGACCAAATGCATGACCCAAGACAAGTAGTGAGACTTGCATTCCTATCAATAGATGATCTTCAACGACAAGTGATTTCTCTTTTTTCTTGGACCTCCTCTCTTCCCTTTGTTCTTCTTATTAAACTTCAAGAGAGAGGTTGTCACCGACTCTACCAAGTCACTCTGTCACCGACTCTACCAAGTCACTCTTACCTTCTCCCTTGGCCCCTCCACTGGCATCAAATTCTTGTGTCGATTCTTTTGCACCGAAGTACTAACAACTAATTTTCACACTCTTCAGAGTACACACCTTAGAGCACCATAAATAACCTCCATAACGAAGCTTCAGCCAAAACTTCCAACTATATCGTTGTCGACAAGCACTGTTTTGGTACCAAGGAGGAAGCAGAGCACCTTTACATGTTAATAACTTGTGAGAGGAAAAACATATCATGTGCGAAATTTTAAATAAAGAAGTATCCAGCTTCATCGTTATTAAAGAGGAATCAGATCATCTTATTACTATCCAACTCTTTCAAGACAATCGTAAAACTTTGACAAAAAAGCTCATGACCAAATTTTAATTTTTGGATGACACATATTATTTTTGGACTAAAGTGCATTAAGAGCATGAACAGGATGCCACGATGATTAATGAAAGGACGGATTTATGAAACACTATATGTGATGAATCTATTCCCTACACGACGATGGGGATATGACGAAAACAAACCTCACAAGTGCTCTTGGGGCGGAGATGGAATGGCATTTCCCGATCAGAAATTTTCTGTTGACATTCCTAGTCAAAAACATAAATTGGTCTCGACTCTTGAAGAGGGTTTCCAATCGGTTGTAAGCTCATAGTCAGCCATAGTAACTAAGTTATTGTTTTGTTTGGTTTTTGGTGTTGTACTAGTTCACAATGATAATATATCATATCATGTTGCTTCATATTTGGTTTGGCTTTAACATAATCTATAACCGAGGGAACTGATATGCCTGTGTGCAAAAAGCGACCCTCTTACCCGACACGCGAGCCGAGAGAGATACTAGAGCACATCTTTTTCTTCCTTGGGTCTCTTTTTTTCTCACTGGCTAGCCTTCGATAGCCGCCCAAGACATGACAACCTCACCACCAACTTACCACCCCCGTAGGACAAACATGTCGTTCCCTAATCGATCCTTAATCTTTTGTCGTGTCCTTGCCCCCTTCTTTTACCAATTCTGGCCACAGTCTTCATGTGCGCCGCATGGCTTAGCGTGCACATGCGCCCAATAGTGATTGTGTGTGCGAGCAACTTCAAGAGTTTGCTAAAACTTATTTGGCAATCTATAGTTTTGCCAAGTCTTAAAACCAAATGCCAAGTGAAAAAAGAGACGTTCTTCAACAGTTTGTCATTTGGGTTTGGCAAAAGAACTTGACATTTTAGGAATTTTGCCAAAATCACAAAATTGAGCCTCCAACAAGTTGGCAAAATTAGTTGGCAAATTGGGATACACGTGATGCCAAGCGATGAAAGACTTGGCATATTTGGCAAGTGAAGGGATAATTTTGCCAAGCTTGTCAAATTGCCAAGTGCTTTTGCCAAGTTGTTGGAGGAGGTTTTTTTTTATGATTTTAGCAAAAATTCTAGAATGCCAAGTGATTTTGCCAAACTGTTGGAGTTGCTCTAAGTCTTTACCGCCCACCTCCCGCCACGATTTGTTAGCCCAACCTTACACACAACAAACCAAACAAAACAGTGCTCTCCAATAAATCCTACTCCATTATCAACCATTCATTTGGTAGAAGCAAGCATCACCTAAATGAATGGAGGCAGAAGGCGCTCACGAGCATATGTCTAGTCGGCACTCGGCACCAGGTGACCTTATCTGGATTCTCTGACTTGCTTCAATAAAGTCACAGGTGACTTTACCCCACTCAGATGCCATCCATTTGTCATCCAACAAACAGAAAGCTCTTCACTTTATTAGTGCATTGTTAACATGCAAACAACAGCCCACTTAAAGCCCAGCTCAACGGCCAACCAAAAGATAATTCATAATTGGCACTTCTAAGCGACATATATTTTTATATAAAAAACTTTTTGAAAAACTACCAAATATTAAAAAATAATGATTAAATGGGTATATATTTATTTATTTATGCTTTATCTTTTGTTCAATTTAAAAATTATAATTTATTAATAATGAATCACCTCAACAATGAGTTCATAATCTTGCTAAAAAAGAAGGCACTTGCTGAAATACATGACGACCGCCCAATCATCTTGATTCATAGTTTCAGCAAGAGTAAATTGCACCGTGGGTATCTAAACTATTTGACGTGTGACATGTAGGTACTCCAAAAAAAACGTATCTTCTGAGTACTGGAACTATATTTTTTGGTGACGAAAGGTACCGACGTGACCACGTGGACGCCAACCGCTGACGTGACCACGCTCGCATGTGCGCCTGCAGCGGCGGCTGCTGTGTGACCCTGCTCATCGGCGGCGGAACATGACCGGAGGGAAAATGAGGAGAGGGATTTCCTTCGGTAGGGGGGTTTCAAAAAAAAAGCCAAGGGCCCAGCGTCTATTGTCCACGGTGGCACCACCACGTCAGTTGCTAGCGCCTGCGTGGCCATGTTTGTACCGTTGGTGATCAAAAAGTATAGTTCGAGTACCCAGAAATTACGTTTTTTAGTTAGAGTACCTATCTCATTACACACTCAATTAAATTAACTATTTTTATATAATAGTGAATGAAGATAAAATTTATTTTATTTCTCAATAATATGTATAACCTTTTAATTTGTAATATTTTTATTTGAATCCATGTTTACCGAAGTAATCGATATAATATATTGATCAACAAATACTTCAAAAAAAATTCACACAAAATAGTTTTAGATGAAAAAGTCACGTGCCTTTTTTCATTAGTGAACTGCGCTTTTTTCACTGGGAAAAAAAAATCCTACCCACAGTCCTTGCTCTTTCCATGAACTTGCCTTTTTTTTCATTAGTGAACTGCGCTCTTTTTTTCACAACATAGTGAATTGCGCTTTAAATGCTCCTTTTGTTTTCATCTCAGTTCTTAGTTAGGCACTAGTAATAAATAGTAATAAAGTGAAGAGCTTCCTGTCCGTTGGATGGCAAATGGATGGCATCTGAGTGGGGTAATTGATGGGTTATGAGGGTGCTACGTTAGCCGGAAAACAAAACTTTTCTACCTCATATCCCGGGATCTACCGCTAGTTACGGGTTACGGGATTACCACTAGACGCAGATGCGCGGAAGATGACTCGATGTAGTCGAACGCGTCGCAACGGTGCCGTGCGTTGCGTGGTCGTCCAAAGCAACTCCTCCCACCACTTGCGGTTCGTCCTCGTGCTCCATTTAGCACCTCCGAGGTATCACACACGTACGAGGGAGAAGCGATGCGCCTCCGGACTGCTAGGTCCGCGAGGAGCGAAGGCGAGAGGGTGGAGGGCGACGGCGGCTGCCAAAAGGCATGGATTAGGTTTGGCCGCGCCCCTCCCCTCTACTTATATAGGCGTCTCTCATGTGCTCCCGAGTTGGAGGCCCATTAGAAACCCTAAGCCTTGTCTAATTCGGGTTCAACCTGAATTAGACTTCCAACCTCTTAAGCGTGCGACCCTATGGGTTCACGCACACATAGACATGGGCCGAATACTCCTATTCGCCCAATAGCTGACAGCGGCCTCTAGCAAGGCGTGACAACTCCTATGTGCACGCAAATGATCATATCAGACGAACAACTACGACCACATACATGTTACTCCCTTGCCTCATGATATTTGGTTCAACTCGTGGGTTAACACTTAACCCAAGCACGGCCATGCATTTGTTGATCGAATCACTTGAGTGATCCAATGATATTACTCTCATTAGAGAGGGGCAAGTCCCATCTTGATTGTCTATGTCTCATAGCATGTTTCTCGACAAACCCGAAGACGTCCTTTATAACTACCCAGTAACGGAGTAGCGTTTGTCAGTCCCTAATCAAGTCGATACACATTTCGAGCACATACAACAATCTCAGGTCGAAGGACATAACGCATATGATGTGTATAAAGACAATCTCATGTCGGGTCGGGCCCACCTACATATACATATCATACATGTGCCCACATTATTAGTTCGACATCTCCATGTCCATGACTTGTGAAACATAGTCATCAACTAATAATATGCTAGTCTAATATTCATATGTGTCCTCACATGAACTCCGACCAGGGACAAATATAGAATAACCATACAAGTAAAAGAGTTCCACAAACAATTCACATAATTGCCAATCAATACAAGTTGTCTCTAATGGATATTCAATGGACACATTTCATATCATGGATACATGTGGAATATCATCATCTCTATGATTACCTCTAGGGCATATTCCCAACAGTAATGTCACCTGTGACTTTATTGAAAGTCAGAGAATCCCGATCGCCTTACGGAGCCTGCTGAATTGCAGGGTTTTTTTTTTTTTCGCCAACAAATTGCAGGGTTGAACGGTGTCGATTCCATAATCACCTGGCCCTGAAATTGGCTTTGCCATTGAGAATAGTCGGTTCTCATTTTCCTTTTACGCTTAGAAGCACCAAATTTCAAAGGCATACGCATGAAACCTGAACATTAACACTGTTTTTTTGTACTACATTTGGGGACACCCGCCGAAACAAAATCAGTACGTACATGATTATTGCACAAAATGAAATCCAAAACATGTGGACACCCATTAGCACGTAAACTAGAATCAAAACACCTAGCAACCAACACACATGACAAAGTAATAACATTAGCCGCACAAGTTCATTATTGCGTGACAGTCTATCAGAACTCCGCCGCCGCCTCCGCCGCCGGCAAGTACATGGCGGGGTCCGTGACAGCGTCGGACGTCAACGAGGACGACGACGACGACATGGACGAGTTGACCATATTCAGTATGCTGCTCCAGTAGCCCCTGTCCTCTTCCTCCTGCTGCTGCTCGCTGGCGTCCGTCGACGAGGCCGCGAACCTCTGTTGCTGGTCCGCGCCGGCGACCGAACAGTCGAGAAGGACGCCGGCAAGAACGAAGCTCGGCGCGTCGGCGGCGTTGATGAAACGCTGCTGCTGCTGCTCCTCCCCGAACGCCTCCGCCCCGTAAGAGCTTGGCGGCGGCGTGCTGCCGTGGGCGTCGTGTGTCGCGGTGGCGGCGAACAGCGCGCTCTCGGAGAAGCTCAGCGTCGACGTCGGCGACTCCAGCCCGCTAAATGCCGGCGCTGTCATCCCTGGCGCGCCAGGCGCGGGCGCCTGCGGGGAGACGAGGGCGCGCAGCTTGGCCTCGCGCGCCAGGCGCGCCTCGGCCTCGAGGCGCGCGCTCTCCCACTGCGCCGTGTGGCTGAGGTGCGCGGCGGCCCTGTAGCGCGCGGCGCCGGCGGTGCTGCCGGAGCCGGCGCCGGCGGCACCCGCGACGGCGTCGGCGCGGGGCTTGTGCGTGACGGGGTCGATGCCCATCTTGGTGAGCCGCTTCTTGAGGTGCGTGTTCCAGTAGTTCTTGATCTCGTTGTCTGTGCGCTTGGGCAGGTGCGTCGCGATCGATGACCACCTGTGGATTATTGCACACGGGCATGTCACTGTCAGTTAATTTTACGAAGCAAGCAAGCAAGCAAACAATGTTACTAGTAAACTCGGACGGTAAAGATGATTTTGGCGTAAATGATTAGAGGTGCGTGTGGTGCGAAGGGCATTGAAGGAGCTCGTGGTGGAGTAGAGGAGCAGGACAGACAGGCCGGGATGGCAGGAATGATGGGGCGAGGCATTGGCAAGGTCAACATGCAAGGGTCCCTTCGACAAGCGGGCGGTGACCATGGTCCAGCGCGCGCCCTGACATGGGTGGCGAGGCACAGCACAGCGAGGCATGCGGGCTCGCCCGACATTAATGGCAAACGTGACTAACCAAAGGAAAATGAGTACTTTTTTGCTACACTACACCTCAGTGCTCTGTTTCACCACGTTCTTCTTACTGGAGAAGCTGCAGGACACGGGTAGCTTCAGGATCAAGTGCATGATGTATTGATGTTGATGATCACCTGTTGCCGAGGAGCGCGTGGAGCTGGATGATGGTCTGCTCCTCCTGGAGCGTGAACTTGCCCCGCTTGATGTCCGGCCGCAGGTAGTTGGTCCACCGGAGCCGGCAGCTCTTGCCGCACCGCCGCAGCCCTGCAGATCGACGGCAGACGCGACACACCATGCATGAGCGTGAGCATGAGCACACTGCATGCTCGATCGCGAAAATGGATGATGAAATGCATGGAAACGAACAACGGTAGCTCCGTGTCCTCACGCACCGGCCTTGGCCGGCAGCGAGCGCCAGCAGCCGTGTCCGTGCTGGTCGATGAAGGCGAGCAGCTTCTGGTCCTCCTCCGGCGTCCACGGGCCCTTCTTCAGCCCGGCTTCCTTCTCGCAGCACGGCGACCTCCCCATCCCGGCCGGCCACCAGACGCGACGAGCGATCACAGGAGAAGACTGACTGGTGAAAGCCTAAGCTAGCACGACGACGCACTCGTCTAGTGACAGGGAATGAAGTGACTAGTGCAGCAAGTGACCCGGTCGGTGTCGCTAGCAAGCGGCATAAATAGAGGTGGTGCCCCGGGCGACTGGCGTACGCGTACGTGCTGCCGAGTACCCAGTACTGACTGACTGACTGCCCAGTGCACCAGTGCGCAGTGGTGAGAGGGAGAATCATCCTGGCTTTCCGTGCGGCCACTCCCAGGGGTGGCCCAGCAGTCAGGAGCACCTCGTCATGCGCGCCGCACGTGAGCCACCGTTAGGCGCGGAAGGGCGGCCGGCCGACCTGGCCGGGCTCCGATCCAGCAAACAGACCAAAAGGTACGTGTACGTGCCCCGGACGATGGCGACAGCGGTTGGTACGCGCGGCCGGCCGGCTTGGTTCGCCGCGGGCTACGGGAGCGCGCGCCGCTGCCTCCCTCCCGCGCGGACGGGCGGCGGCACGGTAGTGGCGTCGTCGTCGTCGTCGTTGTACCGACCGAAAGGGACGGCCGAGCTGCGTATTCATGCGCTTAAACCCACGGCTCGATCGGCCCTGCCACATTCCCAGCCGGCCGGTCGTCTCTTCCTGGCCGTAGACCGCGGTGCTGTGTTGTGCGCTACGGCCTCCGGTATCTTTAGAGGCCTTGGATCCAAGCGAACGTTTTAATTTTTCCTGGCGGTACGAGTGCGGATGTTTGACTGCATCTGGCGCGAGCTCTGCAGTCTGCCCGTCGTCTTGGTGCCAGCCACGGCACAGCACTGAGTGGCTGCCGGAGCAGACACAACTGAGATATTGTTTGCCCTGCCCAGTTTTACTGTGCCTGGCGGCACGGGCACGTACTGGCAGGCGGCAGGCGGCAGGCGGCAGCGCCCTGCTGTTCTGCTCTGGTAAGCCCTACGCTGGCCGGCCCGGGGACCGGACCAACTACACTGCGGCGCATGGCATGGTACTGCCCTGTTCTCGGAGAGAGTTTTATGGTGAAAGCCGATTGCCTCTTGCCGGTGAAAATGACGTGCGCCGTGTCGTTGCGCGATTGACTCTGTTGGCATTCTCGGCAACTCGTTTTACTCTGATCTTCAGTTTCTGAAGAGAGCATGAGGGATGTCAGTTGCACCTTTCCCTCTTTGAATTCTGAAAGCACAATTGTCAAGCACAATAGACTGCTACACAAGTATTAATATACGTAACAAGTATTATTTTTCTTTGTTGTTATTTTTCGAGACCACGCCATGCGTGTTTTTCATTGCGAAATAGAGTTTTATTCTAAAGATTGCAGCCGGAACACCAGGTTACCAACGCCTACACCCACCACCACACATAAACGATTACATGATTGAAACTTAAGATACCAAAAGGAGCCCGAAACTCCTCTCGAGGCTACCTCACTCTCCAGGCCCTCCATCGGATTGAGGTCCATGGCGTTGACATCGAAGTTACCGCGTTAAGGAGGATCTCCAAGCACCGTCGCTTGTACTCGACATGCCGCCACCAAACGCGGCCACGAATTTCTCGCTCAATGTCGTGGTCGGGCTCGTCCTCACGAACCTCGCACCCCGGCCTTCTTGAGCAGGACCCTCTCGCGCCCGCACGGTTGCATTTGACGCCCGCGGTGTTGCCGCATTGCGACCGCTTCGCCTAAGGGATTGGACGGTGATCGGCGTCCGCGACCGCCTCAGCCTCGGGCCGGCAGGGATGAGCGGCGTAGAGATCGGGAGGCAGACCTCCCTAGCGAACACCTCCTGCACAAAGAGCGGCCAGGTAGCAACCGTCGTCGCAACGTCATCCGAAGATGGACACGTCCCCAGAAGGTCGTTGAAGGCAACCGTACCGCCGGCATGGTCGCCAGCAAGCACGACCGAGCCATCACCGTCTACGTCTCCCTGGCTGCTGAGGAACAACTCCTGCACGGATGGCGGCAAGATAGCAACCGCCGTTGGCATGCTATCGACGTAAGCAGCAAGCAAAGCAGGGCCCTCCCTGTCGGCAACACTCACGACGGGAATGTCCACGCGCACCGGGGGTGATTCATCAACCACTCCCGGCGCCTCAACCTCCGCGAAGCTGAGCTGAACCAACTCCGGTGGCGACTGGGAGGCCACCACCGCTGCCTCAGCCTCCGCAAAGTTGAGCTGAACCATCCACGGCGGTGACTGGGGGCCACCACCGCTGCCTCAGCCTCCGTAGAGGCAGCTGTTATTATATGGACAGAGAGAAACACAGAGGAAAACTCTGAGCAGAACTTTGCGGAGGGGGGGAGCTTCGGTGAAAATTATGCCCAGTTACATTACAGTCGAGTCATGGTAGGAACAGTGGATCAGTTAGGCCATTAATTGTGCGGTTTCCATGGCAAATTGCCACAGGCCCACCCCTGCGAAGTGTAAACAGATCTGTCCACAAGCCCCCCATGTGCATTGCATCCAAGCCAAGGAATTATCCACCGGTGACCTGAACTCTCAACCTCATTTTTCACAGTCAGCGTGGAAGGCATGCTGGTTTTTTTTTTCCCTAATTCCCTTCAGGAATTCTACTCAGCAGACATCTAAAACTTTGGTTCTTCATGAACGCAGAAATGAATATTATTAAAAGGTTCTAGTTCCAAAATTCCATGCACTTGGATCGAAGAGGAACAAACTATAAACTGTCAGCCTGAAAATGCCTGACCATAAATTGAGTTGGACCTAGTAGGCACCTCTGATGGCGACGAAGCCGGCCGACCCCCGCCGGTCAGCATCAGGCCGTGAGAGGAGGACGTGACCTGCCACCCGATCGAGGCACTCTCCTCGGATGCTCGTAGGCGCCCTGTGCATCCTGCACCCTGCTCAACAGTCGACGATTAAGTGTTCATGTGAAATGTCAGCGAGACAGAAGAGGAGAGGGGAGGTCACTCTAGATGGCTTGTTTCCGAGAAGACAAGAAAAATCAACGCCGAGGGTAGAGCAGTACAGGTACAGGTAAATTAGTGTAGTAATGGACAAATTAAGTAACTGCTGACTAGCATGATCGCGCAGTACCTTCCTGTTTCACGCGCCGAGAAAGAATGATCAACCTAACAGTCGTGTACGGATATCTCCTCGCATTGATGAGATCCGCCACAGCAGGTCGCAGAGTTTAACCTGAGCACAGCTAGCTGTTGTTCTTGGGGGCTCGGTAAACTGCAGACTCAGGTGGTGAAGGAGAATGGAAGAAGGAATTCAGGCAATGGCATGGTGACCCACTGCCACTGACACGGTCAATGCGCTCGTAGTAGTAGCAGCAGCGTGGACCGAG
This sequence comes from Themeda triandra, assembly GCA_018135685.1. Classification (NCBI taxonomy): domain Eukaryota; kingdom Viridiplantae; phylum Streptophyta; class Magnoliopsida; order Poales; family Poaceae; genus Themeda; species Themeda triandra. The sequence continues at coordinate 776,691 of JAENPR010000249.1, forward strand.
GACACGAGTGTATTTATGGCCCGTAAGAACTGAAATGCCACTGCTGTTTACTGTACTGTTCAGGGAGAAGCAGAGCTAGCCTTTCTGTGATCTGATCAGAATTAACCTGTTACGCTGTGTGATGCACATGCAGACAGCACACCGTGCAGCTATGGTAAGAAACGAGCCTGCATGATCCTATTTATTTCGGGGGAAACGGCAGCGGTCCAGCGATTGCGTTTGCGATCAGGTACCCCTTTTCTGTCATTGCCTCCAGTCAGGCTTGAGAACAGCCGCGAACATGTTTTGCACGGTTTTGTGCAGTGTTGTTTCATCTTGCCTCTGCGTCCAGTCAAATTACTTCGATTTTTTTTTTTTTTTTTGGGGGGTACGGTTTGACTTTGACCACTCAAACTCAATCGTTCATATTCCAGAATCCAGACAATCGTTCTTGGTTCTTTCAAAAAAAGACAATCGTTCTTGCAAATGAAAACAAGCTCTCGTCTTTCCTTGATGCAAGGTTTCAGTTTCCAACATCAGGTTCCTTGGTAATAACTGATAGGGCCAAAAAGTATGTCCCATGGCTGATCCTGATCCTGATCTGGTGAATTTGCCGCAGGTAAGAGAAGAGATGTTCAGCGGGAATTTGAACCGAGAGTGTGCCAATTTCAGCACCACACCACTTATCACCATTCAGTTCTGAATCCTGGATAGTGAACGCCCCAATAAAAGAAAGACCCCCGGCCCCGGGCCGTTCGCTCCACCCAATTTCAGAATGCAGAGTTTTCAGACCGCATGAAGGTATGGGTCGATGCATGCACATGCAAAGCACGAAGCAGGCAGGCAACATAACTTCGGTGTAGCCACAGCTCGCGCCCGCGTTCGTACGCGCGAGGCGGGCGCGCATCATCGGCGGAGGGTGGAGCCGGAGCCGGAGCCGGAGCCGCGCGAACGAACGGGAACGGGGCCGAATAGACGGCGCAACCACCGGGCGACAGGGACACGTGGTTCCTTGAATAGGGGACGCGAGGACATGTCCGCCCTCCATCCATCGCCGATTATTCCCAGCATGAAGCCCCGTCCGTACCCGCAGCACGCGTGCGAATGTGCGATCCTGATCCTCGCGCAGCGCCACCAGACAGGCTAGGCGCCGGCGGCGCCGATGGCTGGCTAGCTAGGCGGCCGCCGACCACCGGCTTCGGCCTGGTTGACTGGCTGTTGAGAAAATTTGCTGAATGTCGTTCTTTTTGGCAGGGGTAAACCCAGCTTTTGTAGAAAGCTTGTAAAGCAGTAATATCGCAAACGTACTCCAAACCATTGGGAGCTTACAAGGAGGTACAGACACAGGAAGACCGAAAGAAACTCCCAAGCTAGACACGGAAACGCCAACCAGCACCAAGCTCTGTTCGGTACAACCAGAAACAAAGCTCACCAAAAAAAAACGCCCTTCACATTTAGGTATTCAGCTACAAAAGAGGAAAATAGATGGGATAATAATCTACTTCTCGTGGAATGTCAGGAAAGAACGAAATAGAATGACTTTCCAACAAAAAAATCTAGTACAACCTAAGTACCTCTCATGTGCAAGGATGACATAAAACAATTTCAATTGGCAACAAGACCGACAGGGGTGTGAAGAGTATTTTTTTTCTAGAACTTTTTTTTTTGCAACAAGAGGTTTAATGGTTGGTTTTTCTTTTTAGGCCTGCGTTCCTGAGTAGATGTGTTTTTTTTTTTTGGACAACAGAGTAGATGTGTTGTTATCCTCCTTGTTTTCATTGCTGTAGATGTGTTGTTATCCTCCTTGTTTTCATTGCTCTCTTACTCCGTCTAGTAAAAGCTCTACTGCTAGAAATCTTGCAACCCGTGCTTCATCCTAGCCATCTTGTCATCCAAATATCTCACATATTACTCTTTTAGTAGAACGCACTATCTCTGTACAAACATAATTTTTTTATGAAACACCTCATTAGTTTTATTTTTTTGCAGAAATTTCTTTTCAGCCACCTTATACTTTAGTATTCTATAAACTCCATAAGATAGTAGTTAAAATAGAGAATTTGATATGATAGTCCCTAACCCCATAAAGGAATTTAGTAAAGATATCATTTATTGCAGCCCTGTCCCATCCTAGAGCCTCTCCTCAAATCAAAACCACGCACACCTTGGAATGTGAAAGAAGATGTGCTCACTACAAAGACAATAAAACTCGCTACCTTTCCGGTCCCTCTTACAAAGATTGACCCTTGCTTGAATTCTGTCCTGGAAAATTAGCCACATATTTTTATTTTCTTTAGTAGTTTGCCCTTCCATAGTTTCTCCATCCCTTTATTTCCAATATATATGTCATTCTCGCATGAAATCAGTAGATGGCCATTAGAGGATGGAAGGGGGAAAAAGATAGTACCACAACATGTAATTTGAACATCACTTAAATCACACTTAATCTAGCACACACATATATAATTTAAATATGCATAAACAACTTTTTTTTGCGATGATATGCATAAGGGCAATCACAATACATACTCTATATAGAGTCTAATTTATTAATTACACTTCTATTTATTATAATTTACCGATATGACAAGTATATTTATTGAAGAAGAGGAGAAAAATAAGAATCCAAGTCTTATTTAGACTCCAAGTCTACGATATCTTCAAGGCCACATCAGCAAAGAGCAATAAATAAGATGGTAATAAATGGACTTAGACTCTAGTAGAGTCTGCATCGTGAGTGCCCTAAACAAATATGATAGTATCACATCTTTAGTTTATTTTTTTTCAGCTGATCATGAGGTATGTCTAACTAATTTAATGGTAGTAAAGTCTTAGTTTCCAATGACATATAGAAAAATTATAAGTGTCAATGATATTCATTCAACAATTTTTCTTGGGGTTTTTTCTGCTCGAGTATTACGTCGCCGCGCGACTGTAATGAAGGCACCGCGCGCGGCTCTCTCTACCGCGGCTAGCTAATAGCTACGGAGCAGCTAGGTTAGCTGAGCTACCGTGGACACGGTGCGGCACGCGATTGGATGGATGGGTCATCGTGTTAGCCGGCGGGTTAATTAGATCGGCTGGTACGTGTACCGCGTGATTACGCCGCCGTGACAATACTACTACTACTAGTCTACTACGGTTCCGATCGCCGGCCGGGTCGACACCCGTAGTTATAGCCGTCGATGCCGAGTGTCTTGTACATGTCGGTTCGACGGATCGGATCGGGCATTCATATTTGTGTTGATGGCGCGTCGCTATAAGCCGCGGAATAATCCGTCACCAACGTACGTGCTGGGTACCGCTACGTACTGTACTTGGCCAACATGGAAGCAGATTGGGACTTGTGGCTTCGTACTGTTAGTGTTAGCTAAGATCGAGACCCGACACTATGGCGGTGGCGGCTGTTCACTTGTTCGGTTGGTCGCGTTGCAATTGCCAATGCCCCTTGCTATGCATTTGATTGATTTCAGACATCTAAACTACTATCGCTCATGATCCTAGCCATCGAAATGGTGATGCAAATTTATCATAATAATATAGTTCTACTCATAGAACAGAGGATGTGTTCTAGGCGAGCTCTGACTTGTGTAGTTCAGCGTTGAGACGATCTGTATATGGGAGATATAGGTTTGCCCACATCAAAGCCGGATCCGTGGCGCAATGGTAGCGCGTCTGACTCCAGATCAGAAGGTTGCGTGTTCGATTCACGTCGGGTTCAATACCCCGATCCTAATCCGGAATTCTTTTTTCTTTTCTGTTTTTCCGTTTGGGCTCGGACACCAGCAATTGTTTGCCCATGTATATCCATGGGCTTACGCGCAAGTTGGGGCCTTATGGGCCTTCACTGCAATGTTCACTATTCGCTCAGAAAAAAAAAAACAGAATGTTAACTACCTTGCGTATCGTGTTGCCGTTAAAAAAAAACCATTTTGGATTTTATTGGCTCTTTTGATTCCAATAAGGTCACGGATCAAATGCATGCATGCTCTTCTGATGCAACTGGATCATGTGAATCATGTCCCATCCATGCCAAACCAGTTCCAATTCTCACGTCCTTTTCCACTCCAATTTACGTTAGTACTGTATATATATCTTGGTGTGCGATAGATGCGAATATCTTGTTTTGTCTCATGCAGCGTTTGTTAGATCTGAAAGGCGTCTCCTGCCGATGGGGATTGGCACGTACGCGTGCTTTCCGCGACGGATCTATCTTGACCCGGTTCGTTGCATGAGCAGGTGAGCGATAAGCCAATGGTATTTATCTCCATCAGTCACAAAGGTATATACAACCGTCTTCCATATCTGTCAAGTTCTTCCTGGGCGACTACTGTTCCTAGTTGCAACAAAAGCCGCCCACAGTTTTGCTGCCTTTGCTCCACTTCAGCCTGCAGATGTGTATCCAGATGTTGCTTGAGGGCGATAGGCTTGATGGTACCATCTCGCACACAAAAGAGTTGGATGGATGGATCTGCCCAACTTGATGGTTTTTATTTGTTCCTTGGAATGGAATATAAGAAGAAAGGCAATGTGCACACTGCACAGGCTTATTCTTCATTCGTTCTGTCCTGGCAATTTTACACCTGATGAGTGATGATTGACGAGTTCAATCAGAGTGGGTTCTCTGCATCTGCTCATCAGTCATCAGTTGGACAAAGTACAGTAGGATTAGGTTTTTAATCACTCATCACTAGCTTGGTTTTTCCAACTCGGAAGAATTATCCCGGACATATTCCGAAGCTAGCTAGTCGTCAAGAGGTAACAGGACCACGTCAGCTTCAGCTCTCAAGCTTCAGATTTGTCAATCATGAGTTGAACAATCATTCATGTTATCCAATAGAACGACCTGGCAGTACAGCCTGCCTACACATACACACAGTGGCAGCAGTACGGAGTACGAACCACTGGACACAGAGACTTCACTGCGAAGGATAGTATAGTTAAAGAGAAAGGGAGATGCTAATTGAGTCCGTTGCGCGTGCATGGATGCATGCGTCTTTATCTGAAACTCCAACCAAAGTCGACAGGTGGGATTGGATGGAATAGACTTGCAGTAGTTTTTATTGATGAAAGAATAGACTTGTAGTAGTGGCGGAAGAACAGAGATGTCCAAAGATACGAGACAGATTAAACAAAGTCGAAGAGATAATGCTAAGATATTTGCTGCCCCCCACCCCTGATACGGCCACGACGGGAACAACCAGAGGAGGATCTACTAGAAGCTGGCGCACCTGTCCTCGCGTGACTCGCCCGTGCCGCCCTCACACCATTTGTTTTTTCTTTTAAGCAGGTGATGAATCAACCAACTCCGTCGCCCTCTCGGCTCTCGCTGATTGATGCGGCTCATGATCAGCCGGACCCCGGCGAGGGTCCGGTGGCCTGTGGATGGACCTGAAAACAACGTGAGCAATTTTGTATTTTACGCTGGTGGGCGCGGGTGACGGCGTGGCGTGGCGCCACCGATGCCGATTGCCGGGGCACGGACAAAACGGGGTGACATGGGTGGGGATCGGATCCCCGCGGGCGGCCCCCACTGACCCTCGCGTTGGCATGGGAGCCAAGTGGACAGAGTGGTGTGGCGGCAAGGACGAACGCTTCCGCGGCGACGACGTACGTACCCGTTCTGGCTTCAGCAACAGTGCCGCTACCGCTCGTAGCTACGGCATGTTCTGGTTGGTTTTTGTATTTCTTTTCTTTTTCTCATTTTCATTCTTCTGCCAATAAGTCGGTCAGACCATGTGTTGGAGGATCGGAAAGCATGGCTGCTCCAAAGGCAACGGAACCGGGCCATATGCGCCTCGCTGCACTCGCAGATGCTAGCCGGATCGATGAGGTGCGCTAGGGCATGGGACAAAGGGGTAGAGAGCAAAGGGGTATGGGGATCCACGGATGATAGCTCAGGCTCCACCAAACCATACACTAGCTACCTAGGGGGTTTAATGGTTGATTAGCCTGGCGCAACTATAAGTCAAGCTTTTAGGTTTAAGGTGATATCACTTCTATTTGTTTCTCTTTCAAAAGGAAGAAGCACACTACTATTTCGCAACGCAAAGAGAGGGGAAGAATCACTAGGCAAGAAGCACTATTTCAAAGATTTTGTTATTATAAGCTTATTTTTCTAATCAAATGCACATATTTTGCTAGACAAATATGCTTTTCTTTTGTTTATGTGTGATAGCTGCATGTTGCGATCTAAACTATGTACACGAGATGAGAATATCACGTTGTGAGATCACCGTAGAATTTACGCATTCTAAGTGGACTCCTTTTCCCCGCCATATATCCGCACCGGTTATGTTATCATGTTGCGAGATCACTGCAGGGTGTACCCATTCTAAGTGGACACTCTTTTTCCTGGCCATATATCCGCAACAGTTATACTACCATGTTGCGGGATCATAGCGGAATTTCCTCGATCAAATAGACGTTTTAAAGCATAATTTTGTCTTGCCAAATACACGTTTCGGCTTTTGTAACCTATAACAATTGTAACTTCAGTATGTTGCGGGATCATGGCGGAATTTCCTCGCTCCGTTGTCGTACCAAATACACGTTTTTGGCTTAAAACAGGGATCATGGCGGAATTCCTCGCTCCGTTGTCATACCAAATACACGCTTTTTGGCTTAAAACAGGGATCATGGCAGAATTTCCTCGCTCCATTGTCGTGCCAAATACACGTTTTTGGTTTCCTAAGCCATATGAGTTGTAAGTTTAGTATATATGTCGCAGTATCATGGTAGAATTTCCTCGCTCCATTGTCGTCCCAAATACACTTTCTAGGTGTCACAATTCGTGACGCAATTACAGTTTTAGTATGTTGGATCAGGATAATATATCCTTGCTCCAAATAGCCATTTCTAGCTTTTATACACAAACTAGTTTTAGTATATGTGCAACGAGATAATTAACCTAAGGATTCATGCGGTCCACATAGATCTTCACATAACAATTACAACCTGTGTAACTCTAAAACCAAATCAATTCAGTAATACACAAGCATACATGCTTTGTTCACAACTTTTTTGCCCCATTTTGCATATATAACAATATTCAATAGCACAATACTACAATCTCCGTTTCCAATCCGGTGACTAATTCTAATCCAATTTCTTAACGATCGCGGAAAAGATGGGGAGTTGATCAGAAGCCCCAAAAGGAGGCCTCGTGATCCATGTGGTGCCGCGCCGAGGAGATCTCGGCGGGGTTCACCTCCGAGGTGACGCCGGTGTCCTGCGACGCGCCGCCGCCGCTCAGCCGGTCCCTCTCGCCCAGCTTGCTGTACCACCCGCCGCTCTCCTGCAGCAGCTCCTGCATCATGCAGTCGTACTGCGCCATGCTCGCCAGGAACGGCGAGGCGGAGGAGGCGGCCGGCGCTGGCGCCGCCGGCAGAGGGGAGGAGGCAGGGTGGTGGGTTCAGGAAGTGGCCCTCCAGCGTGTTGGAGAAGCAGGTCACGTGTGTTGCCGGTGCCGGTGGCGTCAGCTCGATGGACGCCGCCGCCGCTGAAAGTGACATGTTGTTGGCGCCGCCGCTGCCGCCGGACACGTCCATCAGCGGAGGCAGACCGCACGCGGTGAAGTCATCCGCCATAGACATGGACGGCACCACGACGTCCTCCATCCCCATGCACGCGACCGATGATGGCCTCTGCTTGGTGCCGGCCACGGACGCCGGCAGCTCGATGCTCTTCTTGAACACCCTGCACAGCACCCAGTCGTCCTGCAGCCAAATACACCATAGAGACGATCGAACGAGGTTAGACGGATCCACACGCCACGCCACTCGGTCGTTATCGTTCGAGAAGAATATGCTCTCGATCGATCACCCAACTGATGGATGGATCGATCGGTGACATGCATGGACAAGCAACAAACAAAAGCTAGCACCTTTGACAACGCGCCAGCTCTGACGGACGCCGACGGCATGAGGCTGCTGCTGCTGGCGGCGGCGGCGGCGTGCTTGCCGTGGAGGCGGTACTCGTGCATGACCCAGCCGGTCTTGCCGCCCCTGGGGGCCCTCCCCGTGTAGAAGACGAGCGTCTTCTTCAAGCCGACGAGGACCTTGCCCCTGAAGATTTCCCTGTCCTTGCCCGTCGCCTTCCAGTAGCCGGACTCGGTGGCCCGGTTCGTCCTCAGCCCCGTCGGGTACTTGCGGTCCTTGACGACGAAGAAGTACCACTCCTTCTCCCCATCGTCGCACGACCTGCACGCCACCATACATGCCGCGCAGGTGTCACATGTGAGGTCAGCCATTAATGAAGGACGATATAACCTTAAAGTTGATTGATCTTACATGGCAGGTCCCATGGCTCGCACTTGTTGAGGTCGGCGACGCCGACGGCGCGCGGGGCGAAGCGGGGGTCGGCGGCCTTTCTGGCGAGGTAGTGCGTGATGAGCTCCTCGTCCGTGGGGTGGAACCGGAACCCCGGCGGCAGCTCCATGGCCTCCTCCTGCTGCTGGTGATGGTGATGGTGCACGTCGTGCTCCATCTCCTGCCTGGCTAGTGAGCTGAGGATCGCCGTCGTCTAAGCCTGCTTACTGATGAGATGCATAAGCACACAAAATTAATCAAACAGTACTCGTCACTCTGTCAGCCAGCATAAACAATTAACGACTTGACCAAGATTATTAATTGGTACTACAAAGAAAATCAGGCAAAATCAATTGTGGTCACAGCCAGCTGCAGGAATGAACCAGCAAATTAAGCAATCAACAAGCTGAACCTGAATCGATCGATGCAGCTAACTAGTACATGGAGATCGAACACACATAACAATTAAAGAAATAGAGATCACAGCTAGGTAGCATCAGAGATAGTGCGGATCTGGGAGATGGAATTAAAAGGAGACTGCTAACCTTTTTGGGTTTATGGACGGATGGATTTTTCCGGGGGAGAGTGGAGTTGTTAAGGGGAGATTAGAGTTGTGGAGGGAGACGATGCGCTTATATAGTGCCAAAGGAGACGGCTGGCTGTGGCTGGGTGCTGCAGTTTTAGAGGGAAAGAGACGTGCCGATGAAGGAACGACACGCGGTGCAGCGCAGTGGTGCGCGGCACAGCACAGCAGCCGGCCGGCCGTCCGGGGCATGGGTCTCCTACTAATCACGATACGAACGACTGAAGAACGAGTAGTAACCTCCAC